>JAVQMG010000102.1:1080000-1082500 GCA_032878915.1 Castanopsis chinensis
CATGTGCAAAAATGGTGGGGAGACAATGTATCATATTTGTCTTTGCTGCAATATAGCTAGAGCTCTTTGTTGTTTTCTGTTTTGTTTGTTTGGGGTTAGGAAGGATATGCCTAGATCAGTGGCTAGGATTGCTGACTGGGACGGAGTGATAGGAACCCTAGTGGTATGATTTTAAAGGTTGTTCTCCAATGTATCATGGGGTATATTTGGATAAGAGAGAAATGCTCGGACTTTTGAGGGTTGTGAGATATCAATGTTGAAGTTGAAGCATCTTCTCTTTCATGCCCTTCATGATTAGGTGACTACTTACAATTTTTTCTCTAATTTGTTATGGTTCCTTGAAATTTTGCTTTAGGAGCTAGGACTTTTCTCTTTGGGTGTTCCCCTTTGCATGCTGCCTATTTAGTAGTTTCACTTCCTACTGCCATAATGGGGGCAGCTACATCTGTTATTGTTTCTAGAACTTATGGAGTGATGATGTTGTTACCTTATAGTTTAGTCTCATCAAACTTAAAATGGTCAATTTTTTATGAAGTTTTTTCTTTAAGTACCTGTGTATATGAATGCTTTCTTTAAGTACACATTTAATTCATACTCATCAATTTTTTTTTTTTTGGAAATATAGATGGATAACTCATCACTTCCTGCTGCCATAATGGGGGCAGCTACATCTGTTATTGCTGTGGGTGTTGTTATTTTGAAAGGACTAAGATCTAGGAGAGTTATGCCTAGAGAACCTCATGTCAATCGAGAGTATGAAAGAGAGACGTATATGAATGATATTCTTTGTAGAGGTGATGCGCGTTGTCTCCATAATATAAGGATGAGACCCATTGCTTTTTATGCGCTATGTAAAATTTTGAGCGAGAATAATCTACTTCAAGAGACCATTCATATGTCCACTAAAGAACAAGTGTTAATTTTTTTACACATTATTGGGCATGATGTGAGGTTTTGAGTTGTTGGTGGGAGGTTTTATAGATCAGTTAAGACAGTGCACCGATACTTTAGACATGTCCTTAGAGCAGTTTTGCAATTATACAAACACATGATTAGAGAGCCTAACAAAGATACACCCTTGGAGATAAGAAATAGCAGCAGGTTTAGTTCCTATTTCAAGGTAAATTACAAAGGCTTTCATTTTCCTTATTTTTTTTTATATACTTATAAAGATATAAGATAAATGTAACTTATATTGATCGTAATAATTAGGATTGTGTGGGAGTTATTGATGGAACTCATGTTCGTGCATTTGTTCCAATTCAAATGCAAGGAAGGTTTCGCGGCCAAAAGGATGGAACAACACAAAATGTCCTTGCTGTTGCTACCTTTGACTTAAAATTCACTTATGTATTAGCTGGTTGGGAAGGAAGTGCACATGATTCACGTGTCTTAAATGACGCACTCTCTAGGCCAAGGGGATTAAAAATTCCTGAAGGTATTATAGGAATAGAAAGTGATTTTATTATGGATAATAGCTTTTGGAGTGATTTCTTTTCCTTTTGACTATGGGCGTGTAGGTAAATATTATCTTGGTGATGCTGGTTATGGAGTTCGAAAAGGAATTATATCCCCTTATCGTGGTGTTCATTACCATTTGAAAGAGTTTAGTGGTAACCCGCCAAGTAATGACAAAGAATTATTCAATCTTCGCCATTCTTCTTTATGCACTAGCATTGAGCGTTGTTATGGGGTTTTGAAGAAACGTTTCCGTGTGTTAGATGCAGAACCGTTTTGGTCATTTCCAACACAAGTGGATGTAGTCTTAGCTTGTTGCATAATTCACAATCATATAATAGGAGTTGACCCTTTAGACTCAATTATGAGCAACGGGCTTCGTGGTAGTTCACAATGACAGTACAAGTAGAAGAGTCCAACAATCACAAAGGGAAGTCCAAGAAGAAAATAGAGAATGGGTTAAAAAACGGGATGATATTTGTCGTAAAATGTGGGAGGATTATAATGCTATGGAGTGATTTCATACTCTTTTTATTAGTTGGTTGTGTAATGGATATTTTTGGTTTCATATTATCAAGACTTTTATGTTACAATTATTTTTGTTTGTCATGGACACCCCTAGTTCATATTTTGTATTGAATATTGTTTATATTCTTCTTTCATTTTGTCTCATTTTTCTTGTGAATATCATTGTAATAGAATTGCAATGGAAAATAAAAAGGATACTCAGAAGGTCAAGGACACCAAGACCAACTTCAGGTGGTCACAACCAATGCATAATTTATTACTTGAGATACTTGCAGATGAGGCTCTTCATGGAAATAAGCAATCCAACACATTTAAACATGTATCATATGCTAAAGTAGCTGAAGCAATTACTAAGAAATTTAAGACTGAATGTACTCCAAAGCATGTGGAACATCGCTTTAAGACACTCGAAACCAATTGGAATACAATTGCATTACTTCGTAATAAGAAAAGTGGGTTTGGATGGAATGATGATTTGAAAATGATCACCTGTGATAGGACAGTGTATGATGAA
>JAVQMG010000102.1:1087500-1162500 GCA_032878915.1 Castanopsis chinensis
GGACGGACGAGTGCATTCATACTAGGTGACGAGTTATATTTATACTTAGCAGTGTCCCCACATGAGGTAAGTTTAGCATTAATCAGGGAAGAAGGGAAGATGCAGAAGCTTGTGTATTATACAAGTCGGGCACTGAGGTAGCAAAAGGATGATATCCATTGATGGAAAAACTGGCTTTTGCATTAATAACGGCTTCCAGGAAGTTGAGGCATTACTTCCAAGCTCACGTCATCAATGCTATGATAGATCATCCACTCAAGAAGGCGATGAACAAGCTTGTCGAGCTTAGTGAGTTTGACATCAGGTACCAACCAAGAAATGCAATAAAGGCTTAAGCTCTGGCAGATTTCATTGCAGAATTTACTCCAAGTCATGGTGACTTAGATGGGATGGAAGACTTTAAAACATGGGTTGTCCATGTGGATGGATTGTCTATACTACATATAGGAGGAATAAGAGTTGTTTTACAGTCCTTAGAAGGAGATAAGTTGAAGCACAAGGTTCGTCTATAGTATCAAGCAACTAACAATGAAGTTGAGTATGAACCCCTTCTTAGAGGACTAGAATTAACTAAGTCCTTGGAGGTAGAGTTAATACTTGTCCAGAGAAATTCTCAATTAGTTATAGGTCAAGTGAATGGAACGTATGAAGCTAAGGAAGAACGGATGAGGAAATATCTTAATAAGGTGAGATGCCTTGTAAAGAAATTTAAGGAAGCTAATTTCATTCCAGTCCCAAGGGAAGAGAACATAGAAGCAGACGCCTTAGCAAAAGAAGTATCAGCAAATGAATTGATGGATGAGTTTGATGAAGTCCAATACATGCCAAGCATAGATCTTCTAGACGTACATCAGATAAAAGGTGAAGAAAATTGGATGACCCCAATAGTCACCTATCTAAAAGAAGGAAGGCTTCTAGAAGGAAAGACAAGGCTGGAAAGCTAAGGATCAAGAGAGGCCAAGTACGTCTTTATAGATGAGATGTTATACAAAAGATGCTTTTCTCAACCTTACCTGAGGTGTTTAGCTCCAGATGAAGCAAATTATGTATTAAGAGAAGTTCATCAAGGAGCATATAACAATCATTCAAGAGCTAGATCACTTGTCGACAAGGTCGTCCGTGCAGGTTACTACTGGCCAACCATTCAAGCTGATGCTAAGGCGTATGTCAAGGTATGCGATCAATGTCAACAATTCAATAACGTCCCTAGATAGTCGTCAGAGTATTTTACCTCAATAATGGCCCTATGGCCCTTTGCACAGTGGGGATTGGATATTTTAGGTTCCTTTCCAATTGGAACTAGACAGATGAAGTTTTTAGTGGTGGGGATTGGTTACTTCATTAAGTGGGTGGAAGCTGAACTCTTAGCAAAAATTACACAACAAAATGTGAAGAACTTTGTCTGGAAGAGCATAGTATGCAGATTTAGGGTATCTAGGGTACTAGTGTCAGACAATGGATGATAATTTGATAACACACCTTTCAGGGATTTTTGTCAACAACTTGGAATCAAGAATCATTATTTCTCACCCTCCCACCCACAAGCCAACGAAAAATTAGAAGTTGCAAATCGATCCTTGTTGAAAATCATCAAGAGTCGGCTTGAGGGAGTAAAAGGAGTATGGCCAGACGAGTTACCAAGTGTTTTATGGGCTTACCAGATGATTACGAGGACCCCCACAGGGGAAATTTCCTTTCAAACTAGCTTATGGAAGTAAAGCAGTCATACCTGCAGAAGTACACATGGCTAACCACAGGGTGATGAAGTATTAAGGCAAGGAAAACAAAGAACAACTTCGTCTTATCCTCGATCTTATTGATGAGGTAAGGATGAATGCAGTGCATAGAACGACAAGATACAAAAAATCTTATGGCCAAGCAATATGATGCCATGGTGAAACTCAGGCGATTCAACATTGAGGACCTCGTCCTCAAAAGGGTCTCATTAACAACCAGAAACCCGACTCATGAGAAGCTAGGGCCTAATTGGGAAGGACCTTATAGGGTTATCAACTACAAAAGGCAAGGATCATACTACTTGGAAGCCTTAGATGGACATAAACTAGAGCACCGTAGGAATATTGAGCATTTAAGGAGAAACTATCAAGAAAAGGTCAGCCTGGACAAGCATCATCATAGACGAGCATCCTGTACGAAGTTGAAGTTATGTGTTGCTTTTCTCATATTTGCTTATGTTTATTACTACTATTGCATGTTTTTAAGTATTTTAATTCCCTAAAAGTGCATTGGTTTCTAACTTTTGCGCTATCTATGGATGAATTTGTGATGGACGAAATCATGTACTTAGTCAATCTGTTTGTATAAGTATTTTTAATTCCCTAAAGGCACTAGCTTCTAAGCATGTGCCATGCTTGTGGATGATGTTTATGTTATGTACGTACAGTGGATTTCCTATGTATATGGTATTGTGTGAATCTCTCATTTTTTTTTTTTTTTTTCATTCAAACTAATCCACAAGAAGGTTAAAGGCCAAAGACGAATAAAATATCTAGACATAAGAATGTAACGTCTATAAGCTTTGCTTAAAATAAGGATAAAGAGAAGAAAAATAAACTTAAGGTATATCCGTCTAAGCACTTGACAAGGTACAACCTAAGGTATATTCGTCTAACTAATGGATAAGGAAAAACGTTCACGTAAGAATATTTCAAAGTCCATGGATGAATTTAACTAGCCAAACAGTCCAATTTTTGGATGAGTAAATGCTGGAGATGTCTCAATCAAAGACGAATAAAGGATTGTCCAACATTTGGATGAAGAATAATGCAAGCTATAAGTCAAATACATGGACAAATAAAGCTAACAAAAAGAGATGCCATTCATAGATGAGCTATACTTGTAAAATATAAAGAATGGTAGGTGTTGAGCATGAAGGATTTATTTTAACATGGATGATATAGATAAAAATTCGTTTGTATAGTCAAGAAGAGATAAAATATCCTTATAAGTGGATAGGCCACACATAAAACCACAGAATAAAACTAAATTCATTCATAAAGCATATAACATGTTCAACACCAAGTGAGAAATGAAAATAAAAGTAGACATTCATTCATAAAAACTAAAGAAGGGTAGACGACCACCGTCCAAAAACCCTTAGAGTTATGTAAAGCCAATAAAGGCAATTGTATATATAGCTTATCCATAAACTTGGACAAAGGAATTGGACTTGAATGAATTCTAAAAATGTAAAGCCCAAACAATGGGCATTTCCAATAAACAACTAAAATAGCAAAATTTTTCTCAGAGACAGATAAATTTACTGGGATAAACCATTGTGGGCATCACCCCTAGACTTTGGGTCGTTTTTGCTAGCAACAGTAACGTCCTAGGTTACTTCAGTCGTAGCATTTTCCACCACGTTGACGTCCTCGGAACTCGTCGTAAGCAAGGAACTCTCTGTGGTAAGAGGAATTTTGAAGGAATTGAAGTCCAGGTCAAGGTAAGCCTCCTTGGCATCAGCACGGAAGTCCTCATAGCCAACTACATAACGACTGTCTAGATGATTCTTGTACTCATTTGACTTCTTGAAAGCTACAATGGCTTCTTCTCGAGCCTTCTCTAAGGACGAGGTGAGCCTTGGAACCTTCCCCTAATGAAGTTTGCCTTGAGTTCCTCAACCTCATTTTTTAGCTTCGTCTCTATTCCTTGTAGACGAGTGTTATCCTCAGTCAATCTAATCACTTCCCCCTTCTTTAAAAGAACCTCATTGCTCAACTTTTTGTTCTTCCCCTTGGCCTTCTTGGCTTCATCACACAATTCCTTAGCCTGGTTGGACGCCGTATAAAACTTTGACATGGCCTACAGATGGACGAAGGAAAGTTAGAAATTTTCTTTAAATTTGAAGAAAATAAAACAAAGGTAATGAAATTTATATACCTTGAAAAGGTCATGAATGACAGAACGTTCAAAGTCTCTCACTAACATATTATAACATCAATTCACCTCATTGTCAGTGATGATCCCTTGAAACGCCTTCCATGCATAACCCTCATCTAGCACCAGATTAGGAGGTCGCTTAGTCTACTTTGAAGAATGAGCCTTGTGAGAAGTATTAGCTGGAGGAGGAAGATCCTCAGACTGGACTAGTGGAACGATCTGGACGGACGCCATAATTACCACTGGATCGTTTAAATCTACTGTCAGAGGAGTGAACTTTGGAACCTTGGGAAGAGGAGTCTTGCTGGACTTTTGTTTCTTGGAACCCCAATGACTTGGAAGACCAAGGTCCACCAAGCTAGATATCCCCTTCCTTTTCCCTACTTGGACGATAGATTTCTGGACGACTGAGGGGGTAGTATCATCTTGAACTTGGATGTCTTCATAACCCTTTGTTGCAGCCTTCTCTTTTTTTTCCTTCATGGTAGCCATTCCTATGACGAAGAAAACAAAATTATTTTTAAAAAAAGGAGAAGAAAGATGGATGATACTTACTTTAACGAGTAGTTTCTTCGTGCTCAAGGTTCTTTCCAGAAGGTATAGGACCAAGTCCCTAAGCAGCTAGACGACCAAAAGTCATTAGGCCATGGAAGGATCTCTCGGGGAAGGCACGGACTTGATCAATACAATCAAAATAAAATTTGTCCAAACGTGGATGAGTAATAGTTGCATCAATACAAAAAAAGGAGGGGGATTAGATGGGTAGAAAAGTTTGAGAAAATAATTGAGAAAAATGGAAGAGAGACATACGCTCAGTACGAAAATGACCTAGGGGCTGGTAAAAGGAGGGAATGGGGCATTATTCACATCAACTGGATCCCCAGCCCAATTTTCAGAAATAATAAAAAACTCAATTTTCCAAAGCCTGTCAGAAGAATTACAGCCCTTTATTAAACTAAAATGAGGGCCCTTAGGCAAGAACTAGTAAAATCCAGCAAATGTTTTTATCTCCGAGGGCTTATAGCAATAAAGGAACTCGTACACTGTGATTGGATGATTCCCTTCCAGTGCCTCACAACATAACACTTACATACTATCGTCCTCCAACTATTGGGGTTGAGCTAGTTTGGTCCAATACTAACCTATGGAAGAGACCTCTACAAAAAGAATTTAAGGGGAACCTAAGACCTGCTAAAAGATAAGATGTATATACACCTAAGCCAGAAGAAGGAGAATAGCACCATTTCCCTTCATTAGGTAGACGAGGCCTAAACTCCCTAGGAATTTGGTACCTATCTACAAGAGTTTTTAACTTAGGCGCATCTAAAGTAGACTCTAACTTAGGGGCATAGCTATAAATTACGTTCTCCTTTTTTTCTTCTTCTTCCTCTTCTTCATCTTGAAGAGGACTGGGTAGCCTTCTAGACGAGCCAGCCCTTGCCCCAGAAGCCATCCTACGATGCATTTCTTGGAATTCCTCTAAAGAAAAGCCAGGAACCCCTGACGAATAATGCTCGACTGAGGAGCTACTACTACTACTACTTGTGCTACCCTCACCACTCTTAGAACTACCTTCACTTCAAGAAGACACGTCTTGGTACTCGTCTATCTCTCATTCTAGGCTACCACTAGACGCAGACATAATTGATTGGAAGAAAGATTAAGACGAAAACCTAAGGATGAGAAGAGGAAATACCTGATGAGACTAAAAGACGAAGACTAGACGAGGCTTTTGGACGGAATGGCAGAATACAAATTATAAGAAAGGTGAAGGGTAAGAGAGAGAATGCACATATTTATAGGGCCCAGGGGTGAGGTCAGTGAAGTGACATAGACCATCCGGGGTGACACGTGGCATTTTCCTTGAAAAATAGAATCTACGTGACAAGTCAACCAACGAGATTACGACATGTGGCACAATAGTTAAATTCAACCAAGGTAATGATGACACGTGGCACAACATCTAACTACTGAAATAATGGCACGTGTCAAAAGTCAACAATTAATTCAATAGCACTTTGGACGACCCATGGACAAGGGGGCAACTGATGGGGAACTAAAAAATTGAACCATCTCCAATTCATCCATAAGAGTCGTCCAAAGCCATGGGCTAGCCCAGCATAAGAAGGCCGTCCATACGCAGAAGGTCTTTTGTGAACATAAGGGTCGTCCATCTGGAAAGCGCCTGGACGATCTTCCAACACTTGGGAAATTTTAGAAATGGATTCATCTACATAAGCTTGAATTTGGACCGTGTGGTACTATTTTGAAGCATAAACAAGATCCTTATTCATTGCTATAACTTCTTAATAAGTACTTAACTTCCAATGGCAATTGTAGAAGATAAGATTGAACATTCTAACTTTTATAGTAGTTGTGGAACTTATGTCTGAACCTTTTAACTTCCACAAATATTGGGGAAGTTACTAAATAAGTAACCATTCCAAAGCTCACTATATAAGGACTCATCCACATCAAATCGAAGTAAGTTTTCACTACTCCTAAAAAGTTGGAATTCTTGAGTTCTAAGAGAAAAAACTAACTTAAGCATCGGAGGGTTCTTGGTTGGTTCAACCCGATCTCCTTTGATCTTGTGTCTTTTTCTTTTCAGGCCTTCCAAGTGATCACTGGCCTATTGAAGCCCGGAGCATTCAGCCTACTGATTTTTTGTGTATCATCAGTTTTCATTTTAGTATATTCTAATATTACATTTTTTAACTACCAATAATTAATCACCACATCAGTATTTTGTAAAAACTTTTGTATTTCTAGCATTTTCTAAATTTAAATTCTTAAGTAATTGAGTGACTTGAAGTAAATAATTTTATCTTAATTAGTAAGATATTGAAAAAAAAAATTATTTGAGATAGAATTTTATTTAGCCTAATATATATATGTGTGTGAAGTTCTTTTCTGCAATGGTGGCTCTAGGAATTTTTTCTAAATAATCAGTTTATAACTTAAATTATACAAAATCTAATAAAAATATAAATATATTAACCAAAAAAAGCACAACGCAAATACATAAAGTATTACAATTTTCTTTTATGAGCTTTTTTTTTTTTAATTTTGAAATTGTTGCATAATAGTCTCATTATCAATTCAGTAAGTTATTATTGGAAAATCTGGTTTTGTATCTCATACAAAACACACAGCGGAAGCAACAAACAAAGATTTATTTCATTCATGATTGATAACATGCACTATGCAAATTTCAAAATTTAAGAACAAGATAGCGTACCTTTGGTGTAGAGAAATTCAAAACAAAGATTAGAAGCACTTGGGAATAGTTTTAAGTTTCACTCCAATTTCACTTTACACCCAAGAAGTGTGGTCTCTCAATCAGTTTTCAAAGGGAGAATGAAAGTGTATCTCACTCTTTCTCTTTTATTTTTTTCTCTACGCATTTAAAAAATTTCTGTATGTTTCTCGCTTTACAACTAACTGATTATCTAATTGGGCTGGCCTATTGGGCCTTTCCAATTGGGCTTTTATGTGTGGCTAGGAGTGGGACTAAAAGCGACCAACAAGACACTAGCTCCTATGGGCCTTAGGTTTTTCCGTTAACTCTTGACAAGTCCAAAGTTACCATTAATTATATTTAATACCACTATATAAATATAATTGCACTCTAAGCCTTATTAATAGATTATATCCCAAGACTTTATTATGCACACAACCCCTTCATAAAATATTTGTAGTAATACAAAGTCATGAATGCAGACTGCCACTTTAAAAATTACAACAACTTATCCTTGAGTACCCAGTTTAATCCTTTAAAGTTATTCATTATATATTTATGAAATCCAATTTCATAAATATATACTTTAGTAATTTCTTACCAAAGTGGTTAGGCCTAACTCTCTGAATAACTGAACCCATTAAACTTATCTTAAGGGAATATTTTATATTTCCGTTAAGCGATTATGAATTCTATTTTGAGAATATATGTTCCATTAACACTAAATGTGGCTGCCCAACATACTGAGATTTTGACCATTACTTTAGATCTCACTCCTGATATATCAAAGCAACCTACACCTCATGATCAGGTCCATTATTCTCTCAGGATAAAGAGTTCAAGCAAATAGAAGTCGTGAGATTTATTATTCATTTGACAGTCGTTAGGAGAATAATAAATCTTACAGTGATCCAATTCAATATGTCTTGACTCTTAAAACATATCAACATATTAACTTGACTCTTAAAACATATCAACATATTAACTAGAAGTCTCCACTTTCATGATCAAGACAAATCATCTTAGTTGATATGTTATAGTCTTTGCAGATGAAATGCCCAATTTCATCATCGACTACGAACTATAAATTCTAAGTTTACAGAAAACTTGTGATTTATATCTTCTTTGACTAAATCATATAAATCACATACTATGCATTTCATGGACTATATGATAATGTCCAAACATTCATGTTACCATTATTTTAAATATAAAAAACAACTTTATTAAACAGAACATTAAGTCATACATAATATCATACATAGCATCATACAATAGGATTTAAGGGCACACATCTTAATAATCTCCCACTTGCCGTAAAGACTATTGTGCACTAATTTAACTCCCATTCCCTCCAAATGTGACTCGAAAGTCCTTTGAGGTAAGGTTTTGGTAAAAGGATCTGCTAGATTATTTGCACTTTCGATCTTTGCTACCATAACATCTCCACGAGTAACAATGTCTCAAATGATGTGGTACTTCCTCTCAATGTGCTTTCCTTTCTTGTGATTTCTTGGATCTTTGGATTGTGCCACCGCTCCAATATTAAAACAATGTGATAGGAACTTGTTCCATTCTCACAACACCAAGATCAGAAAGGAATTTCTTGAGCTAAACAACTTCCTTTGCTGCTTCATAAGCAACATCATACTCAACTTCCATGGTGGAGTCTGCAATACAGGATTGCTTAACACTCCTCCAACTTATGGCTCCACCTCCCAAGGAGAAAACACATCCTGAAGTGGATTTTCTAAAATCTAGACCCGATTGAAAATCTGAATCTGTATAGCCAATGAGAATTAAATCCTCATTATGGCAAACAAGCATATAATCCCTCGTTCTCCTAAGATACTTGAGAATATGCTTTACAGCTTGCCAATGTTTTTTATTGATATCAGCTGGCCATGCGAACTGAATAACAAATATCTAGTCTAGTACAAAGCATGGCATACATGAGACTTCCTACTGCAGAAGCATAAGGAATTTGTCTCATCATATTTTCTTCCTCTTGAGTCTTAGGCCTTTGGTCATCAGACAGAGAAACTCCATGTCGAAAAGGAAGCAATCATTTCTTGGAGTTTTGCATGCTAAACAGTTTTAGGACCTTATCTATATATCTAGTTTGTGATAAGCCCAACATCTTATTCTTACGATCTCGCCAAAGCTTGATCCCAAGAATAAAGTTAGTTTCACCCAAGTCCTTCATATCAAATTGGCTTGACAACTAAACCTTCACTGATGACATTACCCCTACATCATTTCCAATGAGTAGAATATCATCAACATAAAGCACTAGGAACATTACTACTTTGTCTCGATGTTTTTTGTACACACATGGTTCATCAAGATTTTGTTCAAAATGAAATGATTTGATTGCTTGATCAAACCTAATGTTCCATGCCCTAGATGCTTGCTTAAGTCCATAAATGGACCTATTCAACTTGCTTACCATATGCTATTAGTTCTTTGCTATGAAACCTTCTGGTTGCATCACGTATATTTCTTCTTCAAGATTGCCATTAAGAAATGAAATCTTGATATACATTTGCCAAATCTCATAATTATAATGAGTAGCAATGGATAAGAGAATTCTGACAGACTTAAGCATGGCTACTAGCGAAAACGTTTCATCATAATCAATACCTTCTTTTTGTGTATACACTTTCGCCACTAGTCTTACTTTAAACGTTTCAACCTTTCCATCTATCCCCTTCTTCCTCTTGTAAACCCATTTGTAACCAACAGGTTTAATGTTGTTAGGCGCCTTTACAAGATCCCATACATGATTGGAATACATAGAATCCAATTTAGATTTCATAGCTTGGACCCAATAATGTGCATCTATATCATTTATTGCTTCATCATAAGTATAAGGATCCGATTCAGCCTCTTCTGAGATAACTTCATAAGTTTCTCCCAAACCTATAAATCTTATAGGAGGCCGAACAATTCTACCACTACAACGAGGCACCTGTGTACTAGACATTTCATAAGTAATGTCTTGTGGTGTATCCAATACAGTCACATCATCCCTAGTTCCATCCATTGGTTGTTCAACTACAGGTTCATCCATTTCAGCCAAGACAACTTTACTTCTAGGATTAAAATTATTCACATAATTATCTTCCAAAAATTTTGCATGGGTGCTAACAAACACTTTGTTATCCTTATGATTATTGAATAAACAACCCTTAGTTTCCTTTGAATACCCTAAAAACATGCATACTTCCGTTTTAGCTTACAACTTATCAGACTTTCCTTTTAACACATGTGCTGGACATCACCAAATGTGGAGATATTTTATGCTAGGCTTGCACCCACTCCATAATTCCTTAGGTGTGTTGGGAACAGATTTTGATGGAACTGAATTTAAAATGTGTATAGCAGTTTTTAGTGCATATCCCCAAAAAGAAACTAGTAAATTTGAGTAACTCATCATGGACCTAACCATTTCCAAAAGAGTCCTATTCCTTCTTTCCACTACACCATTTTGTTGGGGAGTTCCAGGTGTAGTCGATTGGGAGACAATCCCATTTCGAATTAGGTAATTCTTGAAATCTCCAAGAAGGTATTCGCCACCTCAATCAGATCAAATGACCTTTATGCGTTTACCTAATTGATTTTCAACATCAGTCCTAAACTCTTTGAACTTTTCAAAGGCTTTAGACTTCCGTCTCTTTAGGTACACATAACTATATCTTGAGTAATCATCCGTAAAAGTGATGAAGTACTCATAACCTCCTTTTGCTTGAGTTGACATAGGACCACATACATCTGTATGAACTAATTCAAGCAACTCTTGGGCTTTTCTACCTTTTGCATTAAAAGGTCGTTTGGTCATTTTACCTTCTAAATAAGATTTGCAAACTGAAAATCCATCAAAGTCCATGGGCTGTAAAAGTCCATCTTTGATTAGTCTTTGAGTCCTATTTGAATTAATATGACTCAAACGCAAGTGCCATAAATATGCATCACTAGTAGAAGAGAACTTTCTCTTTAATGATTTTACATGAAAGCTACTATCTATTTTAGAATTATATAATTCATGCTTGTCAGGAGTTAAAATATAAAGACCATCTACAATATTGCTAGAATAGATAAACATTTTATCATTCTTTATTACAATATTGTCTTTGAGGATAACACAATATCCATGTTTACCTATGTAAGTTGCAGAAATTAAATTCCTATGAATATTAGGTACATACAAACAGTCTTTCAATATTAAAACTCTAGACTTAAAGTATAAATTAAACACTCCAACAGTTACAACCGGAATCCTGCTCCCATAAGCCAAAGTAAGAAATAGTTCTCTCTCATTCAACTTTCGGGTCTCCTAGAACCCCTGCAACGAATTGCAGATATGATTAGTACAACTTGAATCCACACACCAGGAATCTGTTGGATTCTGTACCAAACATATTTCAAGAAGAAATGAACTTTTCATACCCTTATTCTTGGCATCCTTGAATGTCAGAAAATTCCTCTTTCAATGTCCTTTCTCACCACAATAAAAACACTTTCCTTTGGTTTTCTTTCCTTTGTTGGCAACTCCTAAGGAAATTTGCTTACCATCTTTTTTGGTGAAGTCCTTCTTCTTCTTCTTCTTCTTCTTACCCTTGCCTTTCGACTTAGGTTGAGAAGTAGAAGCTTCACCAACATGGGCTTCAACACTAGAAGTACCAAGGATGCCTTCCGCTACCACTAACTCATTCATTAATTCAGACAAAATAAATATTTTTGTTCATATTATAATTAAGTCTGAATTCCTTGAATGATTTCGGTAGTGACTGGAGTATCATATCCACTTAGGATTCTCCATCAATATCGGCACCTAAAACTTCTAATGTGTTTAGATTAGCAATCATCTTAAGACAATGCTCCCTCACTGAACTTCCTGCAACCATTTTAGTATTATAAATTTGCCTCATAGTTTCATTCCTTGCAGAACGGCCTTGCTCTCCAAAAATCTCCTTCAGATTTAGCATTATGTCCGAAGCTAATTCTACATCCTGCATTTGATGCTGTAGAACATTTGAAATAGATGCTAGGATGTAGCACTTGGCTATCTCATTAGATTTCTGCCAACGATCATATCGTTGTTTTTCCTTAAGAGGAGCATATAGTGAAGGAAAGTTAGGACATGGTTGAGTAAGCACATATTTGTGCTCTTCGACAGTAAGAACAATGTCCAAATTTCTTTTCCAGTCAACATAGTTGGATCCAATCAATTTTTTTGGTTAAGAATAGCAACAAGTTGGCTAAATGATGTTATGATTTAAATCTGAAAATAATAAACATGAATACAATAAGTAAACTGGACATTATCAATTTAGCATATAAGCACATAATATAGAACCTTAATAAAACCATAAAATAATATATGTAACGACAACCCAATCCATGTCTATAATTCCTTGGTAGCAAGTTTATTATAAACACATTAATTGGTTGAGAACTATTCTCATTATTAGTGTTATCATGATAACTCTTATCAAACACTAATAATATGTCGTATTACTTTTATCCTCTAAGTAATAATGACAGAGCTCCTTTGGGAGGTTAACATTATACTTAGTCTAGTGTACACCATTATCTAGAGTCATGTATAGCCAGATTTCATCTCCCTTTTATAGTGTTTAAACTTATAATACCATGAAACAAAACACCCTCTTTTGGGATTAGAGGAATATACGCCAAGACGAGGTGTTTGTCTACACTACTTTAAATGGGTAAGTTCAATCTTGTAGTACTATGAAGTAAACACCCTCCTTTGGGATCACGAGGCATATATGCCAAGACGAGGTGTTTACCCACACTACTATGAACCGATAATGGAGGCCATGAGATGCAACCCTTGTATCTCTCTCCCAATAGAAATTTTAAAATAAAGGTTTTTAAGATTGAGAACCATAATAATGCTAGAAACTTTTGAAAAACATAATCCTAATCTCATTAGAAATAAATTTCATTAAACTAGCATTAACATATATAAATATATATAACGCAATATAAAACTATATTATATTAGATATATAATATAATATATATTACGTTATAAAACTATATTATATTATATATATATATATAATTCCTATATGATATTATATATATATAGATATAACCTTCAGATGGTAAAAGTGGGACATCAAAACAATGTCCATCAAGAAAATTACCATGAAATTGTCTTATTATATATAACCGTGGGCCATCAAGATTGAATAGCCAAGCCGTGCAACACATTCAAGGATTGCAATCCATGCAATAAGTCCAAGCCATAAAAATATAAGCCAAGCCATGCATTGAATGAAGACCAAGCCATGCAATGAAGTCTTAGCCATGTAATAAAGCAAGCCATGCCATGCATTAGCATTCATACAATCCGTATAAACAAAAGATGTAATGAATTCCAATCAGTGCAATGATGGTTCGCACATGACAGTTATTGAAATTCAATAACTGTATCTTCTAGGCATAATCATACACGGCTCTTCTTTAAAAACAATATATCCTCGTGCAGACACACACACACACACACACACACACACACACACACACACATATATATATATATATACAAGTGATGCAATTCTCTACATCATATTCAAATGATGAAAAAAATTGAAACACAAAAATAACAGTTTTCTTAAATTCTAAAATCCAATCACACGCTATACAATCATGATATGAAAACCTGGCTCTGATACCAATTGTTGAAAAATCTGGTTTTGTATCTCATACAAAACACACAGCGGAAACAACAAACAAAAATCTATTTCATTCATGATTGATAACATGCACTATGCAAATTTCAGAATTTAAGAAAAAGATAGCTTACCTTTGGTGTAGAGAAATTCAAAACAAAGATTAGAAGCAATTGAGAACACTTTTAATCTTCACTCTAATTCCACTATACGCCCAAGAAGTGTAGTCTCTCAATCAGTTTCCAAAGGGAGAATGAAAGTGTGTCTCACTTTTTCTCTTTTATTTTTTCTCTATGCTTCTAAAAAATTCTATATGTTTCTCCCTTTACAGCTAACTGATTATCTAATTGAGCTGGCCTTTTGGGCCTTTCCAATTAGGCTTTAGTGTGTGACTTGGAGTAGGACCAAAAGGAACTAATAAGACACTAGCTCCAATGGGTCTTAGGCTTTTTCGTCAACTCTTAACAAGTCCAAAGTTACCATTAATTATATTTAATATCACTATATAAATATAATTGCATTCTAAGCCTTATTAATAAATTATATCCCAAGACTTTATTGTACACGCAACACCTTTATAAAATATTCGTAGTAATACAAAGTCATGAATATACTGCCACTTTGAAAATTACTACAACTTATCCTTGAGTACCCAGTTTAATCCTTTAAAGTTATTCATTATATATTTATGAAATCCAATTTCATAAATATATACTTTAATAATTTCTTACCCAAGTGGTTAGGCCTAACTCTCTGAATAACTGAACTCATTAAACTTATCTCAAGGGAATATTTTATATTTCCGTTAAGAGATTATGAATTTCATCTTGAGAATATATATTCCATCAACACTAAATGTGGCTGCCCAACATACTGAGATTTTGACCATTGCTTTAGATTTCACTCCTAATATATCAAAGCAACCTACACCTCATGATCAGGTCCATTATTCTCTCAGGATTAAGAGTTCATACAAATAGAAGTCATGAGATTTATTATTCATTTGACAGTCGTTAGGAGAATAATAAATCTCACAACGATCCAGTTCAATATGTCTTAACCCTTAAAAAATATCAACATATCAACTAGAAGTCTCCACTTCCATGATCAAGACAAATCATCTTAGTTGATATGTTATAGTTTTCGCAGATAAAATGCCCAATTTCATCACCGACTACAAACTATAAATTCTGAGTTTACAAAGAACTTGTGATTTATATCTTTTGTGACTAAATCACATACTATGCATCTCATGGACTATATGATAATGTCCAAACATTCATGTTACCATTATTTTAGATAAGAATAAACAATTTCATTAAACACAACATTAAGTCATACATAATATCATACATAGTATCATGTAATTGGATTTAAGGGCACACATCCTAACAGTTATATCTCTTTCAAAATTTTAGTTCAATAAAATTTTTCCTGGACTTTTCCTATTTGTTTGTAAGGACCTATTATAATATTAAGGGAACCAAAGTTTAAAGATAAAAAGTTTGATTGGTTACAAACTTATTTGTAGCCTTATGCTACAATTCTCACTAAACAAATCAACATATCTAAACATTCTGAAAATCTAATAGTTGATTTTGTTTTAGAAATACCTAATAGTTTAAATTGTATGTTCTTTATTTTTTAAAACACATGTCAAATTTCATGTCAATCGAATGTTATTTACCATTCGATCCATAAAACTGCAAAAACTCAAAATTTAAATATTTGATTGATGGCATATCTATTGATCTTTGATCTTACTAAAAATTTTAAGCATGGAGGATATAAGAAGAAAATATAATCCAATGGTTGAATTGTCAGAATGCATATTCAGTAAAAAAAAATCATTAAGTGGAGTTATAACCTTAATTTACAACTAAGTTTGTTACCAAATTTTGTACAAAGTTTAATTACATTAGGCCTAAAAAAATTTAGGTGGTCACAAAACTTTTTTTAAGGGTAAAGAAATCATAAAATTTTTAAAATTTATATATAATCGTTTTTTTTCCCAGCCAGGTTAGTCTTGTAACGACCCTCGATTCAATGTAGAGCCACGCCCATCCTCCAGCCAAGGGTGCACAGTGGTAAAAGAGTTATGAAGTTTTTAACTAAATTACAATAATATTCTAATAATTCTAAGAAGATAAGTTACATTATCAATTATTTAGAGTATGTATTTGTAGAGGAGATGGAGAGAGAAATGTTGAAACGCTCTGAAGAGGATACATTGAGATGTAGCATAGAGAAATTCAAAGAAAGCCATCTCTTTGCTAGGGTAAATGAGAATTCACAGATAGTAAGGTAGCTATAAGGATTTGTTGGTAGGAATGATCTTTGGTGCCTTTGAGCAAGCCTTTGTGTTTGAAAGCTTAATGCAGGAAGACATAGAATCAAATACAGAAAAAGAAAATCCTCATGAAGGAAGTGTAAGGGTCAAATTCTCAAAGGGGGAAAAAGCATGTATCAAAGCACCATGGCAACATGCACTAATCATCAAACCTTTTGGAACGAAAGTTGGATTTTTATTCCTAGACTCCAAGATTCGCAATATGTGGAATCTAGTAGGGAGAATGGACTGCATTGATTCGGGTCTTGATTACTTCCTAGTTAATTTCGAACTAGCTAAAGATGTGGACAACATTCTCAAGGGTGTTCCATGGTTCATTGGTCAACACTTCTTAGCTATTAGGAAATGGAAGTTGGAATTCAAAGGACCCTCAACAACCTTCCTGTCGGTTGCAATATGGGTAAGACTTTCTAAATTGCCTATCGAATTCTATGACCCAGCCTCACAACTAAAGATAGGTAAAGCCATTAGGCCAAGCCTTTGTATTGATTCCTACACAATTAATTGGGCTAGAGGCCAGTTTGTCCATCTTTGTGTGTAGGTCAATCTAGATAAGCCCCTAATAAGAACTGTGTATCTTGGTAAACTAGCACAAAGTGTGCAATATGAGGGCATTAGCATCTTCTGCTTCTTACGTATGAGAATTGGACATAAAAAAGAGACATGCCCTTACCTCATCAGAGAGCCTAACAAGGAGATATAAAAAGAGCAAGAACAGAGTTCCAACTCAAAAGCCTCTCAAAACCCCCAGCATGGGATGAGTAAGATGAAGGAAAAATAGGAAGAGTATGGTGCTTGGATGGTTGTCACTAGATGTAAGCCACCAAATAAGGCCAAAGAAAAGCTTCCTATGCATGAAGGAAGTGACTCGACTGAGTCACAGTGAGTTGGTGTGTTGCCTACTCCTAGGGCAGTGGACCAAAAAAAGAGAGGAAAGGAAAGCCAATCACCTACAACCTATGGTGTCACATAAGGAGGCTGAGAAGATTGCCATGTGTAATCACGAGATATCTAGCTTTGGCAGGAGTTCTAGTGACTTTGGATATCGTGGGAAATCTAATCAGAAGGCTAAAGAGGTAGTTAGGAACCAACAAGGAGCGGGCACCAATAAGTCAAGTGGTTTGTTTGCCTTTGAGGTTGTGCCTAGCTTTTTAAGTGAGAATGGACCTAACCAAACCCCTTTTTGTTTCTTTAGCCTTGCAAGCCTGTGTCCTAACCCTAATGTTAAAGATAATGAGCTAGATAACATCATCTTGGAAGTTAGCCGCAATGGAAAGAAGGGACAAGTGGGTGATCTGCCATAAAGGAAAAATCATTCCAGTAGGGGACGAGGCAATTCAGTGGATAAGGTGAGACGTAACAGAAATATGGGGGGTTGTTTTGAGCTAGAACTGATGCTAGCATGGAAGAACTTATTCCCTCTCATGGAGACAAGCGAGAAACTGGGGTCTGTACCAATGAATGACGACACTTGGTGCATAACTCCGAACCCATGGTAGAGATTTCTCAGGAACATGCCGGTAGTTCGGTCCCTCCGCTGACTAGTTCAAGGTCATCAGCACCAAGATCAAGTGTGCAAACCTTAGAAAAATCCTTACCAAAGGCAGAGAAAGAGAGTGGACCTAACCAGTGATCTCAATGAGGAAGATTCTCTAGGATAGGCCTGTGGAGTGCATGATGATGGGCAACCTCTATTGGGTGAAGCTCTTCCAGTTAGCATAATCGGAGATTAATGGGACTATTCTCATCAAAGCATCTCAGGATACGATGGGAATAATCAAACACTCGACAAACTCTATTCCGTGGGAGTTGTTTATCTTAAACTTTAAAAAGCTTTATTAGTCAAAGCAAGTTTTCTACACTTTTGCTCACCTTTGGAACTTGAATTGGTGTGCCAAATTGGATAAGAAGGAAGCATTAGCTATGGTTCACATTCCCTCAAATGGGGAAATCTGGTCTACTCTCAAATCTATGAAACCGTATAAAGCCCTCGGAGCAGATGGGTTGCATACGGGTTTCATCTAGAGGTTTTGGCTAATATTTGGTGAATTTGTCAAGAAATAGATAAAAAATATTTTCAAAAGTGAAAAAGTTCCTAAGTACTTGAACCAATCCCTTATTATACTCATTCCCAAACAACTAGGACCTAAAATTATTGTCTACAAAATGATCTCCAAGATCCTCGTCCATAGAATCAAACCTCTCTTACCATCCTTTATCTCCCCAATGCAAGCAGCTTTCTTGGAAGGGAGGAGGAGTTCAGACAATGTGATAATTGCTCAAGAACTCATACATTCCCTAAAGAGCAGAAAAGGGAAGGATGGGTATGTAGTGGTTAAAATTAATTTAGAGAAAGCCTATGATCTCTTGGAATGGAGTCTCATTAAGATGGTGTTGGAACACTTCAACTTCCCTAAAAACATCATAAATTTGATAATGAGTTGTATTGTTACAACATTAACATTAATTCTCTTTAATGGGAGTAAATTGGATCCCTACCAACCTTCTAGGGGAATTAGGCAAGGTGACCCCTTGTCCCTGTATTTAGTCCTCCTCTGCATGGAATTTTTGGAAGCCCAAATCACCAATATATGTGAGGAGAAAAAGTGGGATAAGATCATAGCATCCAAAAATGGACCGAGCTTCTCACATATTTTCTTTGCTGATGACCTTATGCTTTTTGCAAAGGCAAATTCCAAGAACTGTGAAGCCATAATTGAGGTGTTGGACAATTTCTATAACCTTGCTGGGCAGAAGGTGAGCCTAGAAAAATTTCACATATACTTTTCCAACAATGTTACATGAAGAAGGAAGAGAAACATATGTAGGAAGATGGGAATCAATGTGACAAATGACCTGGGCAGATATTTGGGCTCTCCCCTCCTCCACTAGGGCAAGAATGGAAATGCTTTCAACTTTGTAGGAGAAAAAGTTCAAGGCAATCTAGCAGGGTGGAAAACAAAGCTTTTGTCTAGAGATGGAAGACTTGTTCTTGTCAAGGCAGCAGCTGCTCCTATAGCAGACTATTACTTGCAATGCCATGGTCTCACCATTAAAGTGTGCAATACCATTGACAAGACTATAAGAGACTTCCTATGGGGATCTATGGAAGAGAAGAGGAAGTTACACATGGTAAATTGGCAAACAACAACCTTGCCAAAGGAAATAGGAGGACTTGGACTGTTCCAAATGAGGTATAGGAACCTTGCTTTGCTGGCCAAGCTTTAATGGTGGTTAGTAAATGAGCATGAAGCCCCCTATGCAAAAATGATTGCTGCCAAGTATTTGTCTCCAAGCAAATTGACTAGGGAGGGGAGAAATCTACCTTGTTCAAGAATATAGGCTACTTGCAAAAAAGGACCTGTGTATGTCCGAGGCCTAAAGTGGATAGTGAAAAATGGTGAATCAATCAGCTTCTGGAAGGATTTCTAGCTCACCATGGGTTTTATTTGAATCTTATAGAAGGCCCCCTAAACCATGAGGAAGATCAGCTGACAAGTCAACATTGTTTTGACTCTAATGATGAGTGGAACCTAATCTATATCTCCTTCGTTCTGCCAGAACAGATTACCAATGCAATAAAAGCCACTCCATTCTCCTATGACCAAGAATCTGGGGATACACTCACTTAGGCTTTCTCTAAGGATGGCTACCTTTCCCTAAAGTCAACCTACTTGTTGGCTAGGGGCTTAAACCCCTTGAACCCGGATACTGTGTCACTGGTATGAGTATGGAAAACTTAAACTGTTCTTGGTATCCAATTCTTTATTTGGTTATGCATGTATAACAGTGTACCTACTGGGGAAGTACTGGGTTCAAAGGGGTTAAACCTTAATCTGTTATGTACTTTATGTCACAAGAGCAATCAGTGGTTATGAGGTAGCCCAAAATTTTTGGCAGGGTTTAAAGGTTCTCCATTGCCTTATAGAGTCTTTCAATCAAATAGTTAGGGTTTGGAATGAAACCAACTGCAAGGCTGGAGTCGATTCTAGCTTTCTAGGCATAATGTGGAAAATTCTATTCCCTATGGGAATCTGACACCTATGGATTTATAAAAACAATTTCGTCTTCAAAACTGGAATCATTGACAGGTCTATCCATAGTAAATGCATCTAGAGCAGCGCTAAGTTCTTCTCCATTGGAACCAGATGTAAAACTATTAGGCCCAAAAATACAGTCCCAATGTCCTAGAGAAACCTCCTGAAGGATGGGTGAAGCTAAACACTAACGGGTTGGCTCTAGGGAACCTTGGAAAAGCAGAGGGAGGAGGATTGATTCAGAACCACCACGGGGATTGGATAAGGGACTATGCCAAAGCACTCGGCAACACCAACAACTTCATGGCAGAATTATGGGCTCTAAGGGATGGCCTAGCCATTGCTAAGGAGCTTGGTTTGAACAATTTAATTGTTGAGATGGATGCCTTAACTCTATAAATTTGTTAATGGAACCCTTGTTAACTAATTGCAGGAACCTGTTGAAGTCCTTCCCCAGCAAATGGATAGTCCACACCTTCTGTGATGCTAACTAGTGCCTGGATACGCTAGCCAGACTTGGGGCGAGATCTAATCCCTCTTTTGTTGTCTTTTGGAACCCACCACCCGTGGTGGCAAGCCTTTTGGCTTTTAACAAAACTGCTTTATGTTGTAATAGTCTTGTCTATTCTTAGTTTAATGCAATCCTCATGGTTCATTGAAAAAAAAAAAAAATTAGAGTACTAAGTTTTAAGTATATGATGATATAAAAGTATATGATGATATACGAACGTGTGTTTTTAAAACCAAAGAATTTGGGTTGGCTGCTGTGCATAACCGGATCTTCTTTATTTTTTTATTTTGTTTCACAACATTAATTTAATAGCTTTCGATAAATAATTATTAAATTTTTTTTAGTTGTTTTTGGTAATAAAATTTTAATCGGAAAAGGATTTTAAACTTCTTGAACTTAGATAACGTAGTTTTAACTAATAAATTCAATTGTTCCAACAATTAATAAAATAAATAGAATTTTAGTTGGTGTAAAATTCTAAATTTATTGGAAATTATAGGTTTTAGCTAAACTAGTCGCTGAAAACTATTAACTTTGAAAAAAAAAATTCAACCATAAGTAAATAGACATTTTGCTAGATAATATATTTTTTTAAATGAAGAAATATTTAACTTCTATACTTTTCATAGTTTAGAAGTGTTTTCTAACATTGAACGTTATTAAGTTGTGAGTGCACAGTTACTGAAACCTACAAAATAATTTACAATTCTTAAATTAATAAAGCAAAATTCGCAATAGTTATATATACACACACACTCAAAACTAATATAAACTGCAAATATATAAACAAAGACCATGATATGAGGAAGACAATTCAAATTCGAGTAGCAATATGACTTTCTCATAGTAATGATAATATAGACAATTCAAAACACGGAATAATATCAAAATTACAATACCTAATTCCATTATCTTTTATGTTCAATCCAAACAAATAATTAATTGAAATTAATCCAAAAAAAAATTTATCAACCAAAAATCATGGCTTTTAATAGGAAAACTAAAAATCACATGAACCTAAATAAAAAGCATTTAAGTTGAAGACTTACGATCAAATTTCAAAATTTATAGAATTTCCAAATTCTACTTCAAAACCAAACCAAATTCAACAAATTTTTATATAACATACCAAATAAAAATTTATCATTCCCTAAGCTGGAAGACATAGGTTGCAGTTTTAATTTTTCTTCAAAAAATAGAAATGCTTTATCTGCCATATACAATATAAAAAAATAATTAATTGAAATTTCAACCCAAAAACCAAACCCATGAAAACAATGTCAATATAAATATGGAGATTAACCGAAATACTAAAAAAAAAAAAAATCAGTTCTAAAAATAACCAAAGAATAAGATAGAATGAAAATTTTAGATATAAACAGATATCCACGTATGTTGAATTGAAGTTTTATTAATAATAAAAATATAAAAAAATTCAGCATAAAATTCATTAATCAAAGAAGAAAGTTGAATTAGATTGCTTGCATTTTTTTTTTTAATTAGTCTCTGTTTTTTGCTTCGATTATATATATATATATATATATATATATATATATATAATATTATATATATTATCAATGCTTAAGTTTGAGTTTGAGTTTGAGTTTGAGTTTAAGTTGGACTTGTTAGAGAGATAGAGTTTCACTCCATGCTAAGTTTGGATTAAATAAAAATAATTTTGTTTAATAAAAATGATAATGATGACTTTGAGTTTAAGCTGTACTTAATATCAATATTTGAGTTTGAATTTTAGTTGGACTTATTAGGAAGATAGAGTTTTAATCCTTGTTAAGTTTGGATTAAACAAAAGTAATTTTGTTTAAAAAAATAATAATGATGAATTTGAGTTTAAGTTTGACTTGTTTAAAAAAAAATGATAACGATGAATTTGAGTTTAACTTGCACTTGTTATCAACATTTTAGTTTGAATTTAAGTTGGACTTATTAGAGAGATAGAGTTTCACTCCATGCTAAGTTTGGATTAAACAAAAATAATTTTGTTTAAAAAAGATGATAATGATGAATTTGAGTTTAAGTTGGACTTGTTATCAATATTTGAGTTTGAGTTTGAGTTGGACTTATTAGAGAGATAGAGTTTCACTCCTTGTTAAGTTTGGATTAAACAAAAATAATTTTGTTTTAAAAAAAAATGATAATGATGAATTTGAGTTTAAGTTGGACTTGTTAGAGAGATAGTTTTACTTCTTGTTAAATTTGGACTAAACAAAAATAATTTTATTTAAATAAAATGATAATTTTATTTAAATATTGTTCTGATGTGAAAAATTGTGAGAGTTTCAGAGGTTTTGGTTATATATATATATATATATATATATATATATATAATTTTCACTTCTTGTTAAATTTGGATTAAACAAAAATAATTTTATTTAAATATTGTGTTAATGTGAAAAATTGTAAGAGGTTCAGAGGTTTCGGTTGTGTATATATATATATATATGAAACTTTCCTAATAAACTAATTTGATAATTAATGAGAGTATAATCACCTTTAATGATAACCGCGCTTGACATAACTACAACTTTTAGAATTCAGTATGATTTGATTTTTTGTGTTTTTTAATATTTTCCTTTACGCAACTATTTTATGCTAACTTTTAAGTGGATCTTGCAGCAAGAAAGTCAATATTGTAAGTACCATAACGAGGAAATATATGGTATAGGCTATTTGTTAAGGACTCTTTTTTCGGCCCACATAGCATTACTTCATTGGCAACCTATGCCACATCAACATATTATTGATTTTTTTTGATAAATCTCTTTAAAGCCCAAAATAAGCTCATATCTCATTCAACTACATGGATTAGGCTCACATGACCCGCGAGATCCTTACTTTAAGAGGCGGATTCATTGTCCACATTTCTTCTTCATCAATTGGGATCATAACCCTACGGCATCATCAACATTAACATATGGATTAGGCTTAAGTAATGAATCAAAACTCACGGCTCATATTACCTCTCTTACACCATGGCAAGTGGCTTCTTTAACAAGAGTCCATATTTACACAAAATGACAACAAAACCGGAGGTACGTCAGCTCATCTTCGGCTTATGATCCAAGCTCATGAGTCTCTTTGGGGGAACTTTAGGAGACGTGGTTTGGAGGGCCAAGAGATATGTTTAATAAAGCTCCAGCGATTTAAAGTTAATAAAAGAGATATGTTGCTTGGCGTGTCTTCTCCAACTCCCTGAACTCTGATGAGTCTGTGTGTAGTAGGTAACATATGGTAAGCATCTCTTCTCACATAACACTTAAAATGATAAAATTCCCCATTTCTCTTTTCCTGAAGCTTAATATTCATCATATGGCAAAGACTTAATATCCCCAGCCATATAAATGCTGAGAAATAACTATTCATATAAATTTGTATAGCTGTTGCTATACAAATTTAGGAACTTCATTATATTATTCTACATAAACTACATTACTACTTTCAGCGAAAATCCAACTCAAACATATGGCATAATCTAGTTGGCTATCTTTAATCTCCAACTATATGCAAAATATTCATAATATCTCTCATACCCAAGTGTTGTCTACCATAATCAGACCATATATTTCTCTGCAGGCTACTAGAGCAGAGCATTAAATACTCTTCTTGCTTACTAATATTATTTCAAAACACAATGAGGTCTTGACTAAATCTCTAAAGCTTCATTAACTTTCAACCAATCCTTCTATTACATACTAGAAATGTGTTGTAATGGAACCTTGCACCAAAAACACCAACACCCAAAAAAGGAAACATTTCCAGTAGAACTCCAGCAGTGTATTCAGCACTTGACACCTGGCTGGAAGTGATATCACCCATCATTCAATGCTAAAATCCCAGTTGCTAGTTGCTGTACCCAAAATAGCAAGATACCTTGAAGCAGATCTTACCATTTTTAGCCAAATCCATAAAATAAATGCTAAATGTCCTCTCCAGCAGTCTAAAATCACCCAGCTGACTTTATCTGCTTCTACCCAAAGCAACAACTGTCTTGTGATAGCTATCACAACTTTTCTTGACAGTTGGAACAGCTTTTTCAAAACAGATGTGATAACTGACCTTGCAACCTGAGCATTACTGATTTTTCCTTATTTGGATAAAACCAAAACCAACTAAAGTAACTATCTTTTTCTTGCCAAAATGCCTTCCTTTTCTACTGCTCTTTTCCCAAAAGCTCTTACCCAAAACAGCAAGAACACCTTAAAGCTAAACATACCATTTTTGCACAAATCTTTAGATGGATTTTCTAAAGATTTATTTCTATTTAGGACAGATTTTGGTTGATATTCTTGGCTAAAATTCCCCCTTAAACCCAACGAAATAGACCTTTTCTTCAACACCTCAAGTGGGGACATAAGGGGGGAAGAACAACTCTCTCAAAAACTTCTCTATTCTCTCTCCCTCTAATAATATTCTAAAACTCTTAATGAAGTTCTGAGTTTCTGAGTTTTTTAGTTTATAAATTAGGAACTAAAATTTTCAACCCTTAACTCATAAATGCCCTTTATAAACCCTTATACATCTTAGCAGAAATCACAGTAGCAAATCCTAATAGCCCTACTAAACACTTTCTCTCTCATTGCCCATACTACCAAATTACTCACTATTTACTACATATACTCTCTCTAAGAGCATGCCCCTAGCTCCCGAATACTCCCGTACTCCCCACTTATGAGCTCTTTATAAGCTTTTGCCCATCCTAGCAGTCAATCCCAGTAAAATTGCTAAACACACTGCAGCATTATTACCCCTTTTATACTCATTCTCTCACTCTTCATATTCAAGAAATACACCTATCTTACTACTTCTATCTCCAAATATCTAAACATATCTTCATACTCTTCTCTTAAAAAATCTTTTTTCTAAGAAAGCAATCTCTACAACTTCTCCAATGGTTATAAACTCATATTTTTACTATCTTTAATTACCATATCTCTCATACTTCCATATATCATACATATTACCAATACTATATCCCACAAAATATCTCTTTCTCCACTTCTCTTACACAATCTCATACACATTTACTACACCATTACATATAACGCACTACACTCTTCTAAACTCCATTCTCATACTTTCTCACTCTGAAATTCTACTGTTTTTTTACTCATAAACACATATCAATATTGTTTTCTATCTCTGTTATGAAAACCTTGTTGGATAAAAATCTGGTTTTGTATCTCATACAAAACACATAACGGAAGCAACAAACAAGTATCTATTTCATTCATGATTGACAACATGCACTATGTAAATTTTATAATTTAAGAACAAGATAGTGTACCTTGGTGTGGAGAAATTTAAAACAAAGACTAGAAGCACTTGGGAACACTTTTAATCTTCACTTCAATTCCACTTTATGCCTAAGATGTGTAGTCTCTCAATCAGTTTCCAAAGGGAGAATGAAAGTGTGTCTCACACTCTCTCTTTTTCTTTTTCTCTACGCTTTTTTTTTCTAATAAAAAAAAAAATCTGTATGTTTCTCCTTTTATAACTAACTGATTATCTAATTGGGCCGGCCTATTGAGCATTTCTAATTGGGCTTTAGTGTGTGGCTTGGAGTGAGACCAAAAGGGACCAATAAGACACTAGCTCCAATGGGCTTTAGGCTTTTCCATCAACTCTTGACAAGTCTAAAGTTACCATTAATTATATTTAATACCACTATATAAATATAATTGCACTCTAGGCCTTATTAATAAATTATATCCCAAGACTTTATTATACATGCAAACCTTTCATAAAATATTCTTAGTAATATAAAGTCATAAATGTAGACTGTCACTTTGTAAATTACTACATCTTATCATTGAGTACTCGGTTTAATCCTTTAAAGTTATTCATTATATATTTATGAAATCCAATTTCATAAATATATACTTTAGTAATTTCTTACTAAAATGGTTAGGCCTAACTCTGTGAATAACCAAACCCATTAAACTTATCTCAAGAGAATATTTTATATCTCCATCAAGAGACTATGAATTCCATCTTGAGAATATATGTTCCATCAACACTAAATGTGGCTGCCCAACATACTGAGGTTTTGACCGTTACTTTAGATCTCACTCCTGATATATCGAAGCAACCTACACGTCATAATCAAATTTATTATTCTTTCAGCATTAAGAGTTCATGCAAATAGAAGTGGTGAGATTTATTATTCATTTGACAGTCATTAGGAGAATAACAAATCTTACAACGGTCCAGTTAAATATGTCTCAACTTTTAAAACATATCAACATATCAACATATCAACTAGAAGTCTCAACTTCCATGATCAAGACAAATCATCTTACTTGATACGTTATAGTCTTCGTAGATAAAATGCTAAATTTCATCATCGACTACAAACTATAAATTCTAAGTTTACAAAAAATTTAATTTATATCTTCTTTGACTTTTTACATAAATCACATACTATGCATCTCATGGACTATATGATAATGTTCCTATACTTATGTTACCATTATTTTAGATAAAAATAAAACAATTTTATTAAATACAACATTAAGTCATACATAATGTCATACATAGCATCATACAATAGGATTTAAGGGCACATATCCTAACAAACCTTTCTAATGGAAGCCATAAACTTTTAATGCTAAAGCCCTTCTCTTAGAAGATACCAAGATCTCATATCAAAGCCCTTCTCATTGAAGGCATAAATCCATCTTACATAAAACCCTTCTCTTAGAAGGCACAAGTACTCCAAACAAAAACCCTTCTCATGGAAGGCAACACTATTCATAACTTCACAATAACTAAAAGAGCATTGTCAAGGGGAAAACTCATTTAAGTGCATAATAAGAGGGGCAAGCCTAACCAGCCCCTACACACAGGTGGGCATACTCTCTCTCCCTCCAGTTGCACCAATTTTTCCTTTTGATCTTTAAGTTATTATAGCAAACTGCCTCTCTACCACTGTGGTCACTCTGCTGGGATATCATCAACTCACAGAAGTTGTACAGTTGGACTACAAACCATACAAAGATAAGTGTTTTTGCTTCCATATCTTCAAATATACATCATTTTGTACATGATTTCTTTACATTTAAATGCATATTACTTTATTTCAACTACTATTACAACTATTAACCAAGGCTTAAACTCATTTAAATGCATGATAAGAGGAGCAAGCTTAACTAGTCTCTACCACTGACATTCTACTAGAATCCTATCAGTTCACTGATGCTACACAGCTAGAGCTATAAATCGAACAAAGATAAGTGACTTTGCTTTCGTATTTATAAATTTACATCATTAAGTACATGATTACTTTACCTCTAAATAAATACTACTTTATTTCAGCTGTTATTACAATTACTAATCAATGCTATCATATCGAACACATATTGTATATTTATTCGATCATTATCATGATTCTTAAACTTTGGCTTTAATGGTTTTGTAGGCTTAAAAATACACCGGTAGCCATTGCACCACATGGTCCAATGTTGAGTTTCGGACGCAACTCCCCAAAAAGAACACGGCGCTAGTAAGATCACTAACACAGCGGATAACTCATGGCTGAGCAACCGAAAAAGGCCCCCAAACATTTGACGAACTAGACTAGGGAGTTGCTTGTATCGCTGTACCCTACCCCCAAAGTCTAGAATCACATATCATAAAGGAGAAATCGACTCCAAATACTCAAGATCTCTTGAGCTAGTAGCTCACGACACTGAGTTACAACAATATTACATTATTGTTATTCAAGAAAATGCTATTCCACCTATCTCTCTATCATCCGAGCTGCACCAAGACTTGGAACATACTTATTACAAGCTTATTAACCCGATAAAAGATGATCTCTTCCCTAAAAGCAAGCTTATCTTCATCAGAAGAAATTCCTTCTATTGCTAGAATAATTTACTATTATTTATCATGCCAGCCACAGAGGGCCTTAATAGTAGGAAACCCTCTTACCACTAGGTATATTCACTCTCATCTATCATTCCAGCCACAAAGGGCCTCAGCAGCAAAAAACCCTCTTACTGTTGGGTATATTCACTCTCATCCATCATACTAGCCACAAAGGGCCTCAACAGCAAAACACCCTCTTACCACTGGGTATATTCACTCTTATCCATCATCCCAGCCACAAAAGGCCCCAGCAGTAGAAACCTCTCTTACCGCTTGGGGTCGTTGTTATTATCCATCATCCCAACCGCAGAAGGCCTCAGCAGCAGAAGCCCCTTTTACCGCTGGAGATCTTTGCTACTATTAATCATTCTAGCCATAGAGGGTCTTAGTAGTAGAAACCCCTCTTACTGCTGGAGACCTTCACTACTATCAGTCATTCCAGCCACAGAAGGCCCCAGTAGTAGAAACCTCTCTTACTGCTGGGGGTCTCCATTATTATCTATCATTCCAGCGACAGATGGACTCAGCCGAAGAAAATTCTCTTACTGCGGGGCATATTCATCTCTTCAGTAAGAGAGAGCCTCATCAGAAAAAAAAAAAAAAAAAAAAAAAAAAAAAGAAGAAGAAGAAGAAAGAAAGAAAGAAAAAAAGTGTACCATTATTTCAAGCAAGAGAGGGTCTAATCAACAGTGACCCTTTTTACCGCTGGACATGTTAATCTCACCAACAGTAAAAGGCCTCAGTAGTAGATTATCCCTTTTAGCATTGTTTATTATTATCTAGCAGTCCAATAAGAAAGGGTCTAATCGACAACAACCCTTTTTACCGTTGGACATGTTCATCTCTCCAGCAACAAAGGGCCTCGACAACAGATTACTCTTCTTTGGCTGCACTATTACCTAGCAGTTCATCATCAGAGGGCTTTATCAGAAAACCCTTATACAGCTGGGTAGATCTATTATTATCCAATAAGAAAGGGTCTAATCGGCAGCAACCCCTTTTACCACTAGACATGTTCATCTCTCCAGTAGCAAAGGGACTCAAAAATGAATTACCCTTCTTTGGCTGCATTATTAGCAGTTCAACATCAGAGGGCTTTATCAGCAAACCTTTATATAGTTGGGTAGTTTTATTATTATCCAGCAGTCCAACAACCAATGACCTCATGCTGCTCGATATATTCATTGTTATCCATCACTTCTACAACAGCGGGACACATCAACAGAAAACCCTCATTTTGCTGAACAGTTTATTTTCTTCTCCAGCAGCAGAAAACATTTCTTCAGCTAGACGAATTATTACATCTCAAATCCCTATTTGCCCACTCACCAAATACAAAATACTTAAATAACCCCTACATATACTTCCCACATATTACCTAAATATTCTCTACATTATTACCCAACTCAAGCTCTCACAAATACTTTCTATACAAGCCCTATATATTATCTTGGGCCCACACAAATACTTACCATGCCATTACCATATTGAGCCACAAAATTATACCATCTCTAGAAAAAACCCAAACTTATTTACCTTGTGGGCTAAACCCAAAAAGCCCAACAAAACCCTCTATAAAGCCCATTGCTACACCGAACCTCTAAAGCCCATTGCTACATGGCACCTTTACAAAACTCGTTGCTACGCGGCACCTCTAAAAGCCCATTGCTACACGACACCTCTAAAACCCATTGCTACACAACACCTTTACAAAGTCTATTGCTACACGGCATCTCTAAAGCTTGTTGCTACATTACAAAGCTCGTTGCTACACAGCACCCTAGAGCCCGTTGCTATATGGTACCTATAAAGCTCGTTGCTACAAGGCACCTTTTACAAAGCCCGTTGCTACATGACACTCTTACCAAGACTATTGTTATACGGCAATATTTTTACAAAGCCCAAATACTAATTTGGCACCTATTTTACAAAGCCCAGAAACTATTTTGGCACTTATTTCACAAAGCTGAAATACTAATTTGACACCTATTTTACAGAGCCCAAAAACTATTTTGGAATCTATTTTACAAAGCCCAAATACTATTTTGGCATCTATTTGACAAAGCCCAAATACTATTTTGGCACCTATTTGACAAAGCCCAAATACTATTTTGGCACCTATCTCATAAAGTCCAATACTATTTTGGCAACTATTCATAAAGCCTAAAAACTATTTTGGCAACTATTCACAAAGCCCAAATACTATTTTGGCAGTTATTTCTAAAAGCCCAATATTATTTTGGCAACTATTTATAAAAGCCCAAATACTATTTTGACAACTATTTCTAAAAGCCCAATACTATCATTGGTAATATTTTATCAAAAGCCCAAATACTAGTTTGGCAAAATTTTACAAATACTCAAAAGCTCAAGTACTATCTTTGGCAATATTTTTTCAAAAGCCCAAGTACTAGTTTGACAAAATTTTACAAATACTCAAAAGCCTAAATACTATCATTGGCAATATTTTACAAAGCCCAATACTAGTTTGGCAACATCTAATCAATAACCCAAAACTACTACTCTTTTTACAAATAATTATTTCGTAAAAGCCCAAATATTATTTGACAACTAATATTATATTATGCTTAAAGCCCAAAGTTAATACTTTGGCAACAATATATTTCAAAAGCCCATGATTCAAGTCCATGGCAAAAATATTTTGTCAATGGAATTCAATCCCATATTAGAAGCCCATGGCAATTACTTATCAAAGCCCATGGTAAATCTAATGGCAATTATCTCTATTTTACTAACATACAGGTTATCATTCGAGGCCTACATTCAAGAAGTGGAGAACTTTGCAAGAGAACTTTCTTAATCCATCTCGGAACAGCCAACATTTTGCTATATTACTATTCAACCTATTTCCATTGCTACATGGGAAATCTTTGCTGAAAAATGTTCTCATGAAGAATTAAGGATCACTCTTGTTGCCCTCCACAAGCAAAAATCAAATCCAAAGCTTACTTGAATACACCCAACAATTCCATTGCACTATTTCAAACTACCTACTACTGTATCTTCACATCACACAATCTACCCAGTTGCTGCCAAGGTCTGAAAATTTACTGCATTAGTAAAAAGCCTTGCACCGCTGGGAAACTAGATAAGTACTCCACAGTCCTTATTACTTTTAATCATGACCTAGCGAATGGTGAAAAATGCAAGAAACCAATGGCCAAAAACTTGACAAGAATCCATCTACCATTGAAAAAGATGAAGTAGTCTCCAAACTATCTAAGTCCAACAAAGAATCATCTACCAACATTGTGAAGTGGCACCCTTGATTCTTACTTAAGGGCAACAAGAGGTTCAGCTGAACTTACTTCCTAAACACAAGGGGAAAGCTGCCACCACACTATTCTATTGCTAGATCTGGACTGTCGCCATCAATTTGGTATTTCCTATCTTACTAGCTAGAACTCATGCCAGCCATACTTTTCTAGAAGCTGGCAATGCTATTTCCTTCATAGACAATGACACAAATATCAAATATTTTCAATCATTATCATCTACTCAACAGTCATTACATTTTGCAAATCACAAAGTTATCCAAAATGATGAATCACTTATTCAAATCAAGAAAAGATTACCCTTGCAGTAAACTGAGACACACCCAGCAGCTTGCCTTGACAAATAGAACAATCCCCAGCTACTTATATTCAAAACTCTAGCAGATCCATCAGTCTATATAGTTGCCACCGGCAGACAGACTTACTGATCTAGCATGCTTAATCAAGCAATCATCATACAAGATCATTACCACAAGTACCTACACTATTTCAAAAAGCAAAGTGCCAATGTCACTACTGAATTTGTCAAGGTACTCCTCACTTGTGAATATATGCTTCTCCAAGGCCTCTCTGCACTTGGGGGCTTGGTCTTATCAATCCAAAGGTTCCATCTCTAGGGGCTGCAATTGGATATTTATCACAAAAATATCAATGGAAGCATTCCCACTAAACATGTCTATTGGTCCAGCAGTGGCCAACTTTTTTCAAGAACACATTACTCATCAATTCGACACTCTCACAAAATTACAAGCAAGAAATGAAGCTCTATCCACTGGAGTACTATTATATCAAGCCGTGGCAATCCCACAGACCCTCTTCAAAGCCATGGTAGTCCCACACACTACACTATTGGAATCATAGCGGTCTTATACATCACACCTTTGGGATCTTTGCAAACGTCATCTTACACTTAGGGGCTTGGTCTTTCACTATCTATTTGAGAGGAGTACATATATATCTACATGAAGACTAGTCACTCTACCAATTAAATCAAAGCTACTGCTCCAGCTATGAAACTTTCTTCGACATTGAATCTTTACATATCTAGCAATACCTATTTTATTACTCCAACAGTGCCATCAGATCCTACAACATGATCATTACTTATGACTCTATCAGTGCAATCATGATCATGCTGCCAATCCTACAAGGGGCCATTCAATCTGTATGCCTCCTAAAGCAGCTCTTCCAATAAGGACAAAATCTCAATGGAAAGCCCATATTATCTTGGCTATTTATAGCAACCATCTTCAAGAATTGACTACAATCAGTAGTATCAGCAAAATATTCGCCTGATATGATATCAAAATACATTCTAGACTACCCCAGCTGTAAGCTCAATATTCAGACTTTCAGCGGCAACAACTTCAATCCATTGAAGCAAGAGTTGTATTCTCTCCAGCCGTAACATAAAAAATTCTGCTAAAAATATTCCTAAATGCATCGACTTCAACAAACTCAATCATAATCAAAGCAGCACAGCATCCAGCTACAATCCTGACCAACTTCAACATTACCTTGCTGCCTTCACTCTAGCAGCATTGCACCCAACTGCAGTCTTGATCGACTTCAACATTGCCTTGTTGCCCTCAATCCAGCAATGCCAAACCCAACTACAATCCTGACCAGCAGTAACATTACATTGTTGCCTTCAATCCAACAATACCAAACCCAAATACAATCTTAACCAGTTGCAACATTACGTTGTTGCCTTCAATCTAGCAGTATCATCTCCAGTAGTTAACAATCTCAGACTACCTCATCTAAAAAGGTCTTCAAGTAAACCCATTACTCGTGCATGCCCTTGTAGTACAAGTCCATGCACTCGAGGGGCTAAATGTTGAAAACTCTTTTTTCGGCCCACATGGCATTACTTCACCCATGTCACATCAACCTATTATTGATTTTTTGGGTAAATCTCTTTAAAACCCAAAATAAGCTCATATCTCATTCAACTACATGGATTGGGCTTACATGGCCTGCGAGATCCTTACTTCAAAAGGCAGTTTCATTGTCCATATTTCCTCTTCATCAATTGGGATCATAATCCTACGACATCATCAACATCAACATATGGATTGGGCTTAAGCAATGAATCAAAGCTCACAACTCATATTACCTTTCTTACACTTATGGCAAATGGCTTTTTCAATAAGAGCTTATATTTATACAAAATGACAACAAAACCTGAGGTATGTCATCTTATCTTCGGCTTATGATCCAAGCTCATGAGTCTCTTTGGGGAAACATTGGGAGTAGTGATTTGGAGGGCTAAGATATGTGTTCAGTAAAGTTTCAGTAGTTTAAAGTTGATAAAAGAGACATATTGCTTGGCGTGTCTTCTCCAACTCCTTGAACTCTGACGAGTTCGTGTGTAGCGGGTAACATATGGTAAGCATCTCTTATCACAAAGCACTTAAAATGATAAAATTCCTTATTGCTCTTTTTCTAAAGCTTAATATTCACCATATGACAAATACTCAATATCCCTAGCCACATTAATGCTGAGAAAATAATTGTTCATTCAATTCATAGCTATTGCTATACAAATTTAGAAATTTCATTATATTATTCTACATAAACTACATTACTACTTTCAACTAAAATCCAACTCAAACACATGGCATAATCTGGTTGGCTATCTTTAATCTCCAACTATATGTAAAATATTCATAATATTTCTCATACCCAGCTGTTGTTTACCACAATCAGCTGTTATATAGAGCAGAGCATTAAATGATCTTCTTGCTCACCAAGATTATGTCACAACATAATGAGGCCTTAACTAAATCTGTAAACCTTCATTAACTTTCAACCAATCCTTCTATTACTTACTAGAAATGTGTTGCAATGGAACCTTGCACCAAAAACACAAACACCCAAAAAAGGAAACATTTCCAGCAGAACCTCAACAATGTATTCAATACTTGACACCTAGTTGGAAGTGATATCACCAGCCATTTAATACTAAAATCCTAGTAGCCATCTACTATACCCAAAATAACAAGATACCCTTGAAAAAGATCTTACCATTTTCAACCAAATCCATAAAATAAATGATGAATGTCCTCTCCAGTAGTCTAAAATCACCCAGCTGACCACATCTACTTCTGCCCAAAGCAACAACTATCTTATGACAACTGTCTCATGATAGATGTCACAGTTTTTCTTAACAATTGGGACAACTTTTTCAGAACAGATGTAACAGCTAACCCAGCAACTTGAGCATTACTAATTTTTCCTCATTTGGCTAAACCCAAAACCAACTAAAGTAACCATCTTTTTCTTGCCAAACTACCTTCATTTTCTGTTGCTCTTTCCTTAGTAGCTCTTACCCAAAACAGCAAGAACACCTTAAAGCTAAACATACCATTTTTGCCCAAATCTTAAGATGGATTTTTTGAAGATTCATTGCTATTTGGGACAAATTTTGGCTGATATTCTTGGCTAAAATTCCTCTTTAAACTCAGCTAAATAGACCATTTCTTCAACATCTCAAGGGGGGACATCAAGGGGGAAGAGCAACTCTCTCAAAAACTTCTCTATTCTCTCTCCCTCTAATAATCTTCTGAAGCTCTTAATGAAGTTTTGAGTTTATGAGTTTTATAGTTTCTAAATTAGGAACTAAACTCTTTAGCCCGTAGCTCATAAATACCCTTCATAAGCCCTCATACATCCCAGCAAAAAATCCTAGCAACCCTACTAAACACTCTCTCTCACTGCCCATACTACCAAATGACTCACTATTTACTACATATACTCTCTCTAACTTACATATGATCTCTCTAAGAGCATGTCCCTTACTCCCCACTTATGAGCTCTTTATAAGCTCTTGTCCATTCCAGCAATAAATGCCATTGACATTGCTAAACACACTGCGGCATTATTACTCCTCTTATACTCATTTTCTCACTCTCCATATTCAGAAAATACACCTATCTTACTGCTCCTATCTCCAAATACCTAAACATATCGCCATACTCTTCTCTTACAAAATGTTTCTTCTTGGAAAGCAATCTCTACAACTTCTCCAACGGTTATAATCTCATATTTTTACTATCTTTAACTACCATATCTCTCATACTTCCATATATCATACATATTACAAATACTACATCCCACAAAACATCTCTTTCTCCACTTCCCTTACACAATCTCATATACATTTACTACACCATTACATATAACACACTACACTCTTCTAAACTGCATTCTTATACTCTCTCACTCTGAAATTCTATTGTTTTTCTACTTATAAACACATTTCAATACTCTTCTCTATCTCTCTTATAAAAGCCCTTCTCATAGAAGGCATAAACTTTTAATGCTAAAGCCCTTTTCCTTAGAAGACACCAAGATCTCATATGAAAGCCCTTCTCATGGAAGGCACAAATCCATCTTACATAAAACCCTTCTCTTAGAAGGCACAAGTACTCCATACAAAAGCCATTCTCGTGGAAGACAACACTATTCATAACTTCACAACAACTAAAAGAGTATTGTCAAGAGGAAAACTCATTTAAGTGCATAATAAGAGGGGCAAACTTAACTAGCCCCTACACACAGTTAGGCATACTCTCTCTCCCTCCAATTGCACCCATTTTTCCCTTCGATCTTGAAGTTATTATGGCAAACTGCCTCTCTACCACTGTGGTTACTCTGCTGGGATATCATCAATTCACAGAAGCTGTACAACTGAGCTACAAACCATACAAAGATAAGTGATTTTGCTTCCATATCTTTAAATATACATCATCTAGTACATGATTACTTCACATTTAAATACATATTGCTTTATTCCAACTACTATTACAATTATTAACCAAGGCTTAAACTCATTTAAATGCATAATAAGAGGGGCAAGCTTAACTAGCCTCTACTGCTGGCATTCTACTGGAATCCTATCAGCTCACTAATACTACATTGCTGGAGCTATAAATAGTACAAAGATAAGTGACTTTGCTTCCATATCTATAAACTTACATCATTGAGTACGTGATTACTTTTCCTCTAAATAAATACTACTTTATTTCAATTGTTATTATAGCTACTAATCAAAGCTATCATATCAAACGCATATTGTATATTTATTCGATTATTATTATGATTCTTAGACTTTGGCTTTAATGATTTTGTAGGCTTAAAAATATGCTGGCAGCCATTGGACCATGTGGTCCAATGTTGAGTTTCAGACACAACTCCCCAAAAAGAACCCGGGCCTAGCAAGGTCACTAATCTAGTGGGTAATACGTGGTTGAGCAATTGAGAAAGGCCCCCGAACACCACTAAAGCAGTACCAATATTCCTCCAAAGTATACCAAAAAAAAATACCATGGTGTACTGGCTTGTACTAGCTATATTGGAGATGTTTTGGAAAGTCTGGTCTGCTTTGGCATTAAAGTTGGTACAATAATTTTTTTATATTAAAAAACATGTTATTTAAACTAATATATTTGTTAATATTTAGGCTTTTAAAATATGTGGGCTTCAAATTTTATGTTGAGAAACTCATACTCACATTAAATAATACAAACACATATTTTCTATAGAAATATATTGTCACACTCCGAACCCAAAAAAGTTTAAAACGTGAGAAAAACATCATAAAGGTACCTGTAGGTTTTTCCTTTTTGACAATTCAATCCAAAATTCATTATCAAAGCACCAACATGAATAATTATTATAATAATTTCATTAATGATACTCCCAAAGTAAGTCAAAGCTCTATGTTATAATTACAAGGACCATTAGCCACAAAAGAATGGAGGTCTAAATAAATATAGTTACATATCATTTAACTTGTCCCATCAGTGGAAATAAAGTCATAACCACTATTAGATATTAAAGAATGAACCAAGTCTACTCTAGGATATACATCTTCTAAATATCTCCATCACAAAAGTTCAGCCTCTGTTAATAGTTAGTCTAACTACTGCTAGCCACAAAAATTTGTCTCAAAATGATCATTGCTTACTTTGAAAAATTTGTAAAAGAATGGGATGAGACAGAGCCTAGTAAGTAGCACAATTAATGGGGGTGGGGGAAATGCAAGTTTCATGATGATTATATTATAAACATGCAATAATTTGGGAATTCCAATTTGATTTCTCAAAAATCAATTCTGGTAATAACATGACAAGAATGATTTAAATATATTTGCACAAAACTTCTTAAAATTCTTACCATGTGTAAGGTTGAATTTATTCAATCATCTGTTGGCTTTATTCCATGCCTAATCCACAATCTTCATCCTTTGATTCTCCAAATTCCTCTACTCTTACCCTCTCCATTGACGTATCCTTGAGAGGTACATTTAACCAAATCTTTATCTCACCATACCCATATCAGTGAAGAGGTGTTTTGGTGTTTGGGAAGTAGTTCAGAAGGTATCGGTTCATTTAGTTGATGCAATGGGCTTATTGCGAGATCTGGTAAGCTAGAGAAGATAACGTTCGGTGTAACCCTGTTGGAGCAAGAAGCTTGGAGGGCTTAGGTGCACTAGGTAGATTAGGCTTGGAGGGTCTTTTGCTATTCACATATCCAACCTTCATTCTCTAGTGGATTATTGACCGCTTGGAGGGCGGCGGAGAGGTTTTTCGCCGAGTACTTCGGTTTCCTTTTCAATAACACATCACCGTGCTATCTTTGTGTTTGCTTTTCTCTTCCCTTACTCTTCACCTTTTAATTGCATTGTGTTTGTAATTAATTATGGTTTAGAGTGTGTTACCAATTCGGGTTTAGCTTATATTCATTATTCTGCACATATTTTGTTTGTGTATAAGCTTGTGTTGGTAATTTTGGAATTGGGGTTCTAAACGTTCATAGGTGTTTTACACACTATTTTAACTTTCACCATGAAACTACATAGTATCTATATACACAGTGAGAAATAAAAATATCATTCCAAAACTTAGAAGTTTAACCTAAGGCCACAAGACAAGCTGTCATAAAGACTTGAAAGGCATTAAGTTATGCCACGAAGACATTAAGTTATGCCACAAAAACATAAGTTATGTCATGAAGACATCAATTATGCCACAAACACATTAGTTATGCCACGAAGACACAAGTTATGCCATGAAGACATCAATTATGCCATAAAGACATCAATCTGCCACAAAGATAGGGTGCCAAGATACAAATGTCACAAAGACTACGGCATCTGGTTGGGTAATCACATGTCACAACCCAAGGGTAAAAACATAAAGTGCTCACAGTTTACATAAAATCAAAACACTGTTCAATTTCAAGTACTTTCACAAAAAGTTTGAAGTACCCAATATATTCACAAGGTTGTCAATAAGATTTTCTATCACTTTCCCAAATATCACAAATCAAGACAAAACAACTTTAGAATTTGCAAATAATGCAATAAATCCATAAATCCATTCCCAAGAATTTTCTAAAGATGCTTACTAATCCCAAGCTAACAAACCATGCATTTCCCCATTCGCATTACCAAATATGATGCACTATTCATAAATAGTCATATAATAGGGTCACAACACAATACTTTTAAGAAAACATAGTTCCACAAATAATTTTCCAAAATGTGTTTGACCTAATAACAGTGTTTATGCAACATAATTATTTTCCAAAAAAAAAATCTCATTAAAAATCTACATGCCTTGCAACTTGCAAAAACCTATGTCCAAAGCTCCAAAGGAGGTTAGCTAGAACCTAAACGATGTCAAGCAAACCTATCATGATAAGTATCAAGCTTGATATGTATCTAGTTACGAATTAGAGATCACTAAATAAGCAATTAATTAGACAAGCCTAAGTATTTAACCTCACAAGTAATGTACCCCAATTCCAAAGTTACTCAACAATATAATTTACAAGGCATAGACCCCCATTTATAAACTTAAGTCATTCAAGGTATTTTCTCTAACATTGAAACCTCAACACCTTATAAGTATTTCCTATTTATATTCACCATTTATTTCACATTAAAAAAAAGGCAAAACCCCAAAACATTCACCACTTAGATAGCCACCATTGTAAACACTGTAAAGCCACTCATCAAATAATTCCACCAATACAAAGCCCATACATATAAACACATGAATATCACTTCCAAAGCTCATAAATCACATGAATATTATTATCAAAGCTTAGATAAAGGGAACCTCTAGCTACATCATAAAATCCATCAAAAAGATTAGAAATCTTTACCTCAAATAAAAGGGATAAAGATGCTTAAAGGTTCCGAAGGAATTTTTCTAGTGATCTTGCTAGAAAAATGATGGTGGTATGGAGTGGAACCCAGTGGTAGAGTGATGGAGTTTGAGAGAGTGTGTGTGTTGTGTTTTAGAGAAAAAAAGAAGAAGAAAGAAAACAAATGAGGAAGAGAGGTGGCTGGCCAAGAGATAATGAGAGATTGAAAATGAGTGGTGGGAAATGGAGTGGGAGGTGGAGTGCGTGTTTCTCAAGAAAAATTTGACCATTTTTTATAAAAGTTGGGACGTTATATTCTTCCCCTCTTATAAAAATTTCATCCTCGAAATTGTATATAGTAAACTTAGATCTCTTTCCAATATAAACCTTATTCATGATTTTCATCAATCGCAGGTCGCTACCTTGTAACAACTTAATTTTTTTTTTTTTTATTAGAGATGATTGAACTTTCAACTAGCCCAGTAGGGCTCAGAATAGCCTATACAACCTCAACTCCCATCCATTCTAGATCAATAATGATTTTCCTCTAAGTGGCATGAAAAAGCAATTGAAAAATAACCAAGACTTCCTACTAAGTGCACCAACAATGACATAGCCATATGGAGATGATAGTTAATAAAGTAATCATAGTCCTTAAACAATTTAAATCATTTCATGGTCTCATATTTAGCTCATTCTGGTCAAATAAATACTTTAAACTTTCATGATCCATACAAATATTATATCTCTCATACAAATCATGTCTCCAAATATTCAGGCAAACACAATTGCAACCAATTCCAAGTCATGTGGGGTAACCTTCCACGTAACTCTAATATCCTACTAAGATCCAAGTAATCATGAAATGTCATATTCATTAGTTCCATAAAGGTAGTAGGGGAATTAGTTAATCCAAATAGCATCATCAGGAACTCGTAATGACCATACCTAATCCAAAAGGTTGCCTTTGGTATGTCCCAAATTTTCGACTAGTTGTAACTAAAACAAGATCAATCTTAGAAAATACTTGTGCTCTTTGCAACTAGTCAAACAAGTCATCAATGCAAGGGAAAGGATATTTGCTCTTAACGGTAACTCAATTTAGATCATGATAGTTGGTACATAACCTTATAGACCCATCCTTCTCCCTAAAAATGCATACAGGCATGACAAGAAGCCGATTGATCCATGCCTAGGATGACATGTAAAAAAAATTATGCTTATCTAGCAATACCATTTTAGCCAATAACTCTTTACCCCAATAAAAGATATAAGACTTAAGCACGAGATTATTCCATATAATTGTTAGAATATGTGCCCTTACAATCTTATTGTATGATGCCTTGTATGACATTATGTTTAATAAAGTTATTTTATTATTATCTAAAATAATGGTAACATGAATATTTAGACATTATCATATAGTCCATGAGATACATAGTATATGATTTATGTGATTTAGTCACAGAAGATATAAATTACAAATTCTTTGTAAACTCAAAATTTTAGTTTGTAGTCGGTGATGAAATTGGGCATTTCATCTGCGAAAACTATAACATATCAATTAAGATGATTTGTTTTGATCATGGAAGTGGAGACTTCTAGTTGATATGTTTTAAGGGTTAAGACATATTGAATTGGACTGCTTTGATATATCAAGAGTGAGATATAAAGTCACGATTAAAACCTTAGTATGTTGGGCAGCCATATTTAGTGTTGAAGAAACATATATTCTCACGGTGGAATTCATAATCTCTTAAGGGAGATATAAAATATTCCCTTGAGATAAATTTAATGGGTTTGATTTTTCAAAGTGTTAGGCCTAACCACTTTAGTAATGAGTTACTAAAGTATATATTTATGAAATTGGATTTCATAAATATATGATGAATAACTTAGAGGATTAAACCGAGTACTCAAGGATTAAGATGTAGTAAACTTCAAAATGGCAATCAACTTTTCATGACTTTGTATTACTACGAATATTTTATAAAGGGATTGAATGTATAATAGAGTCTTGGGATATAATTTATTAATAAGCCCTAGAGTGCAATTATATTCATATAGTTGTATTAAATATAATTAATGGTAATTTTGGGCTTGTCAAGAGTTGACAGAAAGGTCCAAAACCCATTGGAGCTAGCATCTTATTTGTCCCTTTTAGTCCCACTCCAAGCCACATACTAAAGCTCAATTGGAATGGCCCAAAAGGTTAATCCAATTAGATAATCAGTTATGTATAAGAAGAGAAACATTCATAATTTTATAATACATTTATAATGTATGAAAATGGTATGCATGTGAATATAAGCCACTCTCTTATTCTCCCTTGAATTGATTGAGAGACCACACTTCTTGGGCATAAGTGGAATTGGAGTGAAGATTAAAAGTGTTTCCAAGTACTTCTAATCTTTGGTTTTTGAATTTTACCGCACCGAGGTACGCTTTCTTGTTCCATACTTCTGAAATTTACATAGTACATGTTATGAATTGCGAATGAAGTAGATCCATTAATTTTCTAATGCATATGTTTTGTATGAGATACAAACCATGTTTTTCCAACAAATGGTATCAGAGTGGTCTTCAATTTCAAATTCGTATAACATGTTTTGTGAGCTTTGGATTGAACTTTAAGGCTATAGCATCAATGGAATTCGGTTTTTGATCTCACTCTCTATCTATTATGTTCATATGATGGTAATTTGTTCATGAAAACCGGTGAAAACTATTTGGTGAAAATTCTGGAAAATTTAGTTTCACGAGTTTCAACCGATTGAGAATTCCCTTTGATCGATCGAGCAGGAATCGAGAATTGATCGAATCAACTCGAGAATTTATGATGAATTTCTTTAAATTTTTAACCGATCGAGAATTCCTTTCGATCGATCGTATTTGCCTTTTTGATCAATTGAATAGGAATCTAGAGTCAATCGAGTCATCCAGAAAGTTTATTAAGATTTTCTTCATAATTTTGATCGATCAAGAGATGCATTCGATCGATTGAAAGATGTGAATTTTGAATTTTCAGTAAGTTTTTTCACATTTAAAAGTGCAAGGCTATGTGTGATGAGATTACACGTGATTTCTAATTAAAAACCTTTCTTTTAAAATATAGTGGGAGAGAGATACAAAGGTTGAATCTCCCAGCGTCCATTATCGGTTCATAGTAGTGTGGGTAAGCACCTTGTCTTGGTGTATATGCCTCGTGATCCCAAAGGAGGGTGTTTACTTCATAGTACTACAAGATTGAACTTACCAGTTTAAAGTAGTGTGAACAAGCACCTCGTCTTGGTGTATATGCCTCGCGATCCCAAAGGAGGGTGTTTTGTTTCATGGTACTACAAGTTTAAACACTATAATGGAGATGAAATGTGGCTACACATGATTCTAGATAATGGTGTACACTAGACTAAGTGTAATGTTAAGCACCCAAAAGAGCTATGTCACTATTTACTTAGAGACTAAAGTTAATACAACATATTATTAGTGTTTGATAAGAGTTATCATGATAGCACTAATAATGAGAATAGCTCTCAATCAATCATGGAGTTTATAATATACTTGCTAGCAAGGAATTATAGACATGGATTGGGTTGTCGTCATATATTTTATGTTATGGTTTTACTAAGGTTCCATATCATATGCTAATATGCTAAATTGATAATGTCCAGTTTACTTATTATATTCATGTTTGTTATTTTGAGATTTAAATCATGGCATCATTTAGCCCACTTATTACTATTCCTAATAAAAAAACAATTGACTAGATCCAACTATGTTGACTAGAAAAGAAATTTAGACATTATTCTAACTACTGAAGAGCACAAATATGTGCTTACTCGACCTTGTCGTTGTTAGGATGTGTGCCTTTAAATCCTACGGTATGATGCTATGTATGACATTATGTATGACTTAATGTTGTGTTTAATAAAGTTGTTTATTTTTATCTAAAATAATGGTAACATGAATATTTGAACATTATCATATAGTCCATCAGATGCAGTATGTGATTTATATGATTTAGTCACAGAAGATATAGATCACAAATGCTTTGTAAACTCAGAATTTATAGTTTGTAGTCAGTGATGAAATTGGGTATTTCATCTACGAAGACTATAACATATCAACTAAGATGATTTGTCTTGATCATAAAAGTGAAGACTTTTAGTTGATATATTGATATGTTTTAAGAGTTAAGACATATTGAACTGGACCGCTGTGAGATTTATTATTCTCCTAACGACTGTTAACTGAATAATAAATCTCACGACTTTTATTTGCATAAACTCTTAATCCTGAGAGAATAATGGATCTGATCATGATGTGTAGGTTGCTTTGATATATCAGGAGTGAGATCTATAGTAACGGTCAAAACCTCAGTATGTTGGGCAGCCATATTTAGTGTTGATGGAACATATATTCTCAAGATGAAATTCATAATCTCTTAACGGAGATATAAAATATTCCCTTGAGATAAGTTTAATGGGCTTGGTTATTCGGAGAGTTAGGCCTAACCACTTTAGTAAGAAATTACTAAAGTATATATTTATGGAATTGAATTTCATAAATATATAATGAATAAATTTAAAGGATTAAACCGGGTACTCAAGGATAAGATGTAGTAATTTTCAAAGTGGCAGCTATATTCATGACTTTGTATTACTACGAATATTTTATGAAGGGATTGCGTGTATAATAAAGTCTTGGGATATAATTTATTAATAGGGCCTAGAGTGCAATTATATTTATATAGTCATATTAAATATAATTAATGGTAATTTTGGACTTATCAAGAGTTGACAGAAAAGCCCAATGCCTATTAGAGCTAGTGTTTTATTGGTCCCTTTTGATCCCACTCCAAGCCACATACTAAAGCCCAATTGGAAAGGCCTAATAGGCCGGCCCAATTAGATAATCAATTAGTTATAAAGGGAGAAACATACAAAATTTTTTTTGATAAGAAAAGAAACGTAGAGAAAAAGAAAAAGAGAGAGTGTGAGACACACTTTCATTCTCCCTTTGGAAACTGATTGAGAAACCACACATCTTGGGCGTAAAGTGGAATTAGAGTGAAGATTAAAAATGTTCCCAAGTGCTTCTAATCTTTGTATTGAATTTCTCCACACTAAGGTATGCTATCTTGTTCTTAAATTCTGAAATTTACATAGTGCATATTGTCAATCATGAATGAAATAGATACTTGTTTGTTGCTTCTGCTATATGTTTTGTATGAGATACAAAACCAAATTTTTATCCAAAAATTGATATCAGAGCCAGGTTTTCATATCATGATTGTATAGCCTGTGATTGAATTTTAGAATTTAAGAAAGCCGTTATCTTTGTGTTTCAATTTTTTACATCATGAAGATGATTTGGTTATGTTCATATGCCATAAAGAATGACTATATGAATTCGTAATAATTGCATTAAATGATTTCTATATATATATATATATATATAGAAATTTCAATTTGTACAGCAATATATGTTTCATTCGAAATGGGTAGTTATTGAAATGGAAGTTATTTCTCATTCGTTGCATTGTTTTGTCTTGGAGTGGGTTCATATATATATATATATATATATATATATGGATTGAAGGAAATGAATGCACTACTTGGACTTGTACTGCTTAGTATTCATTGCGTGAATTGAATATTATATATGCATGGATGGTTTACACCTTTTAGATTTATTCATGCATGGTTTGCAGGGCTTGAATCTTGTTGCATGGCTTAGCCATCATGTATACGTGAGTTATCAATATAGGATTCATGCAATCCGTATTTTTATAAGGAATTCATGCAATATAATATAATATATATTTTATAACGTAATATATTATATTATTTATATATTTATATATGTTAATGCTAGTTTTATGAAATTTCTTTCTAATGCAATTAGGAAAATGTTTTCAAAGTGTCTAGCATTATTATGGTTCTTAATCTTAAAAACCTTTAATTTAAAATATCTAGTGGGAGAGAGATACAAGGGTTGGATCTCACGGCCTCCATTATCGGTTCATAGTAGTGTGGGTAAACACCTCGTCTTGGAGTATATGCCTCGCGATCCCAAAGGAGGGTGTTTACTTCATAGTACTACAAAATTGAACTTACCCGTTTAAAATAGTGTGGACAAACACCTCATCTTGGCATTTATGCCTCACGATTCCAAAGGAGGGTGTTTTGTTTCATGGTATTACAAGTTTAAACACTATAAAAGGGAGATGAAATATGGCTACACATGACTCTAGAAAATGGTGTACACTAGACTAAGTGAAATGTTAACCTCCCAAAGGAATTATGTCATTATTACTTAAAGGCTAAAGGTAATACGACATATTGTTAGTGTTTGATAAGAGTTATCATGATAGCACTAATGATGAGAATAGTTCTTAACCAATTAATGTGTTTATAATAAACTTGCTACCAAGGAATTATAGATATGGATTGAGTTGTCGTTACATATATTATTTTATGGTTTTATTAAGGTTCCATATTGTATGCTTATATGCTAAATTGATAATGTCCAGTTTACTTACTATATTCATGTTTATTATTTCATATTTAAATCATGGCATCATTTAGCCCACTTGTTGTTATTCTTAACCAAAACAAACTGACTGGATCCAATTATGTTGACTGGAAAAGGAATTTAGACATTGTTCTTACTGCTGAAGAGCACAAATATGTGCTTACTCAACCATATCCTAGCTTTCCTTCATTAGATACTCCTCTTGAGGAAAAACAGCGATATGATTGTTGGCAGAAATCTAATGAGATGGCCAAATGCTATATCCTAGCATCTATCTCAAATGTTCTACAGCATCAAATGCAGGATGTAGAATTTGCTTCGGACATAATGCTTAGTCTGAAGGAGAAGTTTGGTGAGCAAGGCCGTTTTACAAGGCAAGAAATCATGAGGCAAATTTATAATACCAAAATGGCTTCAGGAAGTTCATTAAGGGAGCATTGTCTTAGGATGATTGCTAATCTGAACACATTAGAAGTTTTAGGTGCCGACATTGATGGAGAATCCCAAGTGGATATGATACTCCAGTCACTACCAGAATCATTCAAGGAATTCAGACTCAATTATAATATGAACAAAAAGATTTATTCTTTGTCTGAATTAATGAATAAGTTAGCGGCGGCGGAAGGCATCCTTGGTACTTCTAGTGTTGAAGCCAATGTGGGTGAGGCTTCTACTTCTCAACCTAAGTCGAAAGGCAAGGGTAAGAAGAAGAAGAAGAAGAAGAAGAAGGACTTCACTAAGAAAGATGGTAAACAAATTACCTTAGGGTTGCCGACAAAGGAAAGAAAACCAAAGGAAAGTGTTTCCATTATGGTGAGAAAGGACATTAGAAGAGGAATTTTCCAAAATTCAAGGCTGCCAAGAATAAGGGTAATAAAAGTTCCTTTCTTCCTGAAATATGTTTGGTACAGAATCCAACAGATTCATGGTGTGCAGATTCAGGTTGTACTAATCATAACTGCAATTCTTTGCAGGGGTTTTAGGAGACCAAAAAGTTGAATGAGGGAGAACTATTTCTTACTTTGGCTGATAGGAGCAGGATTCCAGTTGTAGCTGTTGGAGTGTTTAATTTATGCTTTAAGTCTAGAGTTTTAATATTAGAAGACTGTTTGTATGTACCTAATGTTCGTAGGAATTTGATTTCTGCAACTTACTTAGGTAAACATGGATATTGTGTTATCCTTAAAGACAATGTTGTAATAAAGAAGGATAAAATGTTTATCTGTTCTGGCAATATTATGGATGGTTTTTATATTTTAACTCCTGACATGCATGAATTATATAATTCTGAAATAGATAGTAGCTCTCATGTAAAATCATTAAAGAGAAATTTTCCTTCTACTAGTAATGCATATCTATGGCACTTGTGTTTGGGTTATATTAATTCAAATAGGATTCAGAGACGAATCAAAGATGGACTTTTACAGCCCATGGACTTTGATGGATTTCCAGTTTGTGAATCTTGTTTGGAAGGTAAAATGACCAAACGACATTTTAATGCAAGAGATAGAAGAGCCCAAGAGTTGCTTGAATTAATTCATACAGATGTATATGGTCCTATGTCAACCCAAGCAAAAGGAGGTTATGAGTACTTCATCACTTTTACGGATAATTACTCAAGATATGGTTATATGTACCTAATGAGACAGAAGTCCAAAGCCTTTGAAAAGTTCAAAGAGTTAAGGGCTGAAGTTGAAAATCAATTGGGTAAACGCATAAAGGTCATTCGATCTGATTGAGGTGGCGTTACCTTCTTGAGGATTTCAAGGATTACCTAATTCAAAATGGGATTGTCTCCCAATTGACTGCACCAGGAACTCCCCAACAAAATGGTGTAGCAGAAAGAAGGAATAGGACTCTTTTGGAAATGGTTAGCTCTATGGTGAGTTACTCAACTTTACCAGTTTCTTTTTGGGGATATGCACTAAAAACTGCTATGCATGTTTTGAATTTAGTTCCATCAAAATCTGTTCCCAACACACCTAAGGAATTATGGAGTGGGCGCAAGCCTAGTATGAAATATCTCCACATTTGGGGATGTCCAGCACATGTGTTGAAAGGAAAGTCTGATAATTTGAAAGCTAAAACGGAAGTATGCATGTTTTTAGGGTATTCAAAAGAAACCAAGGGTTATTTATTCTATAATCATAAAGATAACAAAGTGTTTGTTAGCACCCATGCCAAATTTTTGAAAGATGATTATGTGAATAATTTTAATCCTAGAAGTAAAGTTGTATTGGCTGAAATAGATGAACCTGTAGTTAAACAACCAATGGATGAAACTAGGGATGAAGTGGTTGTATTAGATACACCAAAAGATATTACTTATGAGATGTCTAGTACACAGATGCCTCGTCATTGCGGGAGAATTATTCGGCCTCCTATGAGATTTAGAGGTTTGGGAGAAACTTATGTAGCTATCTCAGAAGAGGCTGAATCGGATTCCTACACTTATGAAGAGGCAATGATTGATATAGATGCACATCATTGGATCTTAGCTATGAAATCTGAATTGGATTCTATGTATTCCAATCATGTATGGGATTTTGCAAAGGTGCCTAACGGCATTAAACCTGTTGATTGCAAATGGGTTTACAAGAGGAAGGGAGGGATAGATGAAAAGGTTGAAACCTTTAAAGCATGACTAGTGGCGAAAGGGTATACACAAAAGGAATGTATTGATTATGATAAAACTTTTACGCCAGTAGCCATGCTTAAATCTATCAGAATTCTCTTATCCATTGCTGCTCATTATGATTATGAGATTTGGCAAATGGATGTCAAGACTGCATTTCTTAATGGCAATCTTGAAGAAGAAATATACATGTTGCAACCGAAAGGTTTCATAGCAAGTTGAAAAGGTCCATTTATGGACTTAAGCAAGCATCTAGGTCATGGAACATTAGGTTTGATCAAGCAATCAAATCATTTAGTTTTGAACTAAATCTTGATGAACCATGTGTGTACAAAAGACATCGAGACAAAGTAGTAATGTTCCTAGTGCTTTATGTTGATGATATTTTACTCATTGGAAATGATGTAGGGGTAATGTCATCAGTGAAGGTTCGGTTGTCAAGCCAATTTGATATGAAGGACTTGGGTGAGGCTAACTTTATTCTAAGGATCAAGCTTTGGTGAGATCGTAAGAATAAGATGTTAGGTTTATCACAAGCTGGATAGATAAGGTCCTAGAACGGTTTAGCATGCAAAACTCTAAGAAAGGATTGCTTTTTTTGAGACATGGAGTTCCTCTATTTGATGACCAAAGGCCTAAGACACAAGAGGAAGAACATATGATGAGACAAGTTCCTTATGCTTCTGCAGTATGAAGTCTCATGTATGTCATGCTTTGTACTAGACCAGATATTTGTTATTCAGTTGGCATGGTCAGCCGATATCAATCAAATCTATGACCAAAACATTGTCAAGCTGTAAAGCATATTCTCAAGTATCTTAGAAGAACGAGAAATTATATGCTTGTTTACCATTATGAGGATTTGATTCCCATTGGCTATACAGATTCAGATTTTCAATCGGATCTAGATTTCAGAAAATCCACTTCAGGATGTGTTTTCACCTTGGGAGGTGGAGCCATAAGTTGGAGAAGTGTTAAGCAATCTTGTATTGCAGACTCCACCATGGAAGCTGAGTACATTGCTGCTTGTGAAGTAGCAAAGGAGGCTGTTTGGCTTAAGAAATTCTTTTTTGATCTTGGTGTTGTAAGAATGGAGCAAATTCCCATCACATTGTTTTGTGACAATAGTGGAGCGGTTGCACAATCCAAAGATCTATGGAATCACAAGATAAGAAAACACATTGAGAGGAAGTACCACATCATTCAAGACATTGTTGCTCGTGGAGAGGTTGTGGTGGCAAAGATTGAAAGTGTAAATAATCTAGCAGATCCTTTTACCAAAACCTTGCCTCAAAGGACTTTTGAGTCATATTTGGAGGGAATGAGAGTTAGATTAGTGCACAATAGTCTTTAGGGCAAGTGGGAGATTGTTAGGACGTGTGCCCTTAAATCCTATTATATGTGCTATGTATGACATTATGTATGATTTAATGTTGTGTTTAATAAAATTGTTTATTTTTATCTAAAATAATGGTAACATGAATATTTGGACATTATCATATAGTCCATCAAATGCATAGTATGTGAGTTAGTCACAGAAGATATAAATCACAAGTTCTTTGTAAACTCAGAATTTATAGTTCGTAGTTGGTGATGAAATTGGGCATTTCATCTGCGAAGACTATAACGTATCAACTAAGATGATTTGTCTTGATCATGGAAGTGGAGACTTTTAGTTGACCCTAGAGATTAGTTTAATGGGTTTGGTTATTTAGAGAATTAGGCCTAACCATTTTAGTGAGAAATTACTAAAGTATATATTTATGAAATTGGATTTCATAAATATATAATGAATAACTTTAAAGGATTAAATCGGGTACTCAATGATAAGTTGTAGTAATTTTCAAAGTGGCAGTCTATATTCATGACTTTGTATTACTACGAATATTTTATGAAGGAGTCGCGTGTATAATAAAGTCTTGGGATATAATTTATTAATAAGGCCTAGAGTGCAATTATATTTATATAGTGGTATTAAATATAATTAATGGTAACTTTGGACTTGTCAAGAGTTGATGGAAAAGACCAAGGCCCATTGGAACTAGTGTTTTATTGGTCCCTTTTGGTCCCACTCCAAGCCACACACCAAAGCCCAATTGGAAAGGCCTAATAGGCTAGCTCGATTAGATAATTAGTTAGTTATAAAGGGAGAAACATATATAATTTTTTTTTTTGATAAGAAAAGAAGCGTAGAGAAAAAGAAAAAAGAAAGAGTGTGAGACACACTTTCATTCTCCCTTTGGAAACTGATTGAGAGACCACACATCTTGGGTATAAATTGGAATTGGAGTGAAGATTAAAAGTATTCCCAAGTGCTTCTAATCTTTGTATTGAATTTCTCCACACCAAGGTATGCTATCTTGTTCTTAAATTCTGAAATTTACATAGTGCATGTTGTCAATCATGAATGAAATAGATAATTGTTTGTTGCTTCCGCTATGTGTTTTGTATGAGATACAAAACCAGATTTTTATCCAACAGTCCTTACTTTCCATCGTTAGATGCTCTTCCTAAGAAAAAATGGCAATATGATCGTTGGCAAAAATCTAATGAGATGGCCAAGTGCTATATCCTAGTATCTATCTCAAATGTTCTATCACATCAAATGCAGGATGTAGAACTAGCTTTGGACATAATGCTAAGTCTAAAGGAGATGTTTGGTGAGTAAGGTCGTTCTGCTAGGAAAGAAACTATAAGTTAGATTTATAATACCAAAAAGGCTGAAGGTACTTCAGTGAGGGAGCATTGTCTTTAGATGATCTCTCATCTGAATACACTGGAAGTTTTAGGTGATGACATTCATGAAGAATCCCAAGCGGATATGATACTCTAATCACTGCTAGAATCATTCAAAGAACTTAGAATTAATTATAACATGAACTAAAAGCTTTATACATTGTCTGAATTAATGAATGAATTAGTGGCAGCAGAAGGAATTCTTAGTACATCCAGTGTTGGTACTAACATGGTTGAAGCCTTTTCTTCTCAACCTAAGTCGAAAGGCAAAGGGTAAAAAGAAGAAGAAGAAGGACTTTACCAAGCGAGATGGTAAACAAATTGCGTTAGGAGTTGCCAACAAAGGAAAGAAAAAGGACTATGCCAAAGGAAAGTGTTTCCATTGTGGCGAGAAAGGTCATTGAAAGAGGAATTGTCCAAACTTCATAGCTGCCAAGAATAAGGGTATGAAAAGCTCATTCCTTCTTGAAATATGTTTAGTGCAAATTCCCATAGATTCCTGGTGTATAGATTCAGGTTGTACTAATCATATCTACAATACTTTGCAGGGGTTCTAGGAGACCAGAAAGTTGAATGAAGGGGAATTGTTTCTTACTTTGGCTTGTGGGAGCAAAATTCTAGTTGTAGCTGCTGGAGTGTTTAATTTGTGTTTTGATTCTAGAGTTTTTAATATTGAAAGACTATCTGTATGTACCTAATGTTCGTAGGAATTTAATTTTAGCAAATTATTTAGGTAAACAAGGATATCATGTTATCTTGAAAGACAATGTTGTAATAAAGAATGATAAAGTGTTTATCTATTCTAGCAATTTTTTTGATGGTCTTTATATTTTAACTCTTGATAAACATGAATTATACAATTCTGAATTTGACAATAACTCTCATGTAAAATCATTAAAGAGAAAGTTTCCTTCTACTAATGATGCATATCTTTGGCACTTGCGTTTAGGTCATATTAATTCAAACAGAATTCAAAGATTGAGCAAAGATGGAATCTTAAAGCCATTGGACTTTGATGGATTTTCAATTTGTGAATCTTGTTTGGAGGGAAAAATGACCAAACGACCTTTTAATGTAAAAGGTAGAAGAGCCCAAGAGTTGCTTGAATTAGTTCATACGGATGTATGTGGTCATATGTCAACTCAAACAAAAGGAGGTTATGAGTATTTCAATACTTTTATAAGTGATTACTCAAGATATGGTTATATGTACCTAATGAGACGGAAGTCTAAAGCCTTTGAAAAATTCAAAGAGTTTAGGGTTGAAGTTGAGAATCAATTAGGTAACCGCATAAAGGCCATTCGATCTGATCGAGGTGGCGAATACCTTCTCGGGGATTTCAAAGATTACTTAATTCAAAATGGAATTATATCCCAATTAACTGCACCTGGAACTCTTCAATAAAATGGTGTAGCAGAAAGAAGGAACATGACTCTTTTAGAAATGGTTAGGGCCATGATGAGTTAGTTAACTTTACCAATTTCCTTTTGGGGATATGCACTAAAAACTACAATGCATATTTTAAATTTAGTTCCATGAAAATCAATTCCTAACACACCTAAGGAATTGTGGAGTGGGCGTAAGCTTGGTATGAAATATCTCCACACTTGGGGATGTCCAACGCGTGTGTTGAAAGGGAAGTCTCATAAGTTGGAAGAAAAAATAGAAGTATGCGTGTTTTTAGGATATACAAAGGAAACGAAGGGTTATTTATTCTGTAATCATAAAGATAACAAAGTGTTTGTTAGCACCAACAAATGGTTTTTGGAAGATGATTATGTGAACAATTTTAATCCTAGAAGTAAAGTTGTCTTAGCTAAAATAGATGAACCCGTAACTGAACAACCAATGGATGAAACTAGGGATGATGTGGCTGCATTAGATACGCCATAAGATTCTACTCATAAGATGACTAGTACACAAGTGCTTGGTCGTAATGGGAGAATTGTTCGGCCACCTATAAGATTTATAGGTTTGGGAGAAACTTATAAAGTTACCTCAAGAGAGGCTGAATTTGATCCTTACACTTATGAAGAGGCAATGAAAGATATAGATACACATCATTGGGTCAAAGCTATGAAATCTGAATTGGATTCAATGTATGCCAATCAAGTTTAGGATCTTGTAAAGGTGCCTAACGACATTAAACCTGTTGGTTGCAAATGGGTTTACAAGAGGAAAAGAGGGATAGATGGAAAGGTTGAAATCTTTAAAGCAAGGCTAGTGGCGAAAGGGTATACATAAAAAGAAGGTATTGATTATGAAGAAACTTTTTTACCAGTAGCAATGCTTAAATCTATCAGAATTCTCTTATCCATTACTACTCATTATGATTATGAGATTTGGCAAATGGATGTCAAGACTGCATTTCTTAATGGCAATCTTGAAGAAGAAATCTATATGATGCAACGAGTTTGTTTCATAACAAAGAACCAAGAGCATCTAGATCATGGAACATCATATTTGATCAAGCAATCAAGTCATTTGGCTTTGAACAAAATCTTGATGAACCATGTGTCTACAAAAGACAACAAGATAAAGTAGTAATGTTCCTAGTGCGTTGTATTAACGATATTCTACTTATTGGAAATGATGCAGGGGTAATGTCATTAGTAAAAATTTGGTTGGGCAAAGCTGACTTTATTCTAGGGATCAAGCTTTGGTGACATCGAAAGAATAGAATGTTAAGCTTGTCATGAGCCGGATATATAGATAAGGCTCTAAAACAGTTTAGCATGCAAAACTCCAAGAAAGGATTACTTCATTGCAGACATGGAGTTCCTCTGTCTGATGACCAAAGGCATAAGACTTTTGAGAAAGAAAATATGATGAGACAAATTCCCTATGTTTATGTAGTTGGAAGTCTCATGTATGCCGGACTTAAACATTGGCAAGCTGTAAAGCATATTTTCAAGTATTTAAGGAGAACGAGAGATTATATGTTTGTTTACCTGTGTGAGGATTTGATACCTATTGGTTATATAGATTCAGATTTTCAATCAAATTTTGATTTTAGAAAATCCACTTCAAGTTGTGTGTTCACCTTGGGAGGTGGAGCCATAAGTTGGAGAAGTGTTAAGCAATCTTGTATTGCTAACTCTACCATGGAAGTTGAATATGTTGCTTCTTGCGAAGTAGCAAAAGAAGATGTTTGGCTTAAGAAATTCCTTTCTGATCTTGGTGTTGTGAGAATTGAGCAAGTTCCTATCACATTGTTCTGCGACAGTAATGGAGCAGTTGCACAATCTAATGGTCCAAGGAATCACAAGAAAGGAAAGCACATAAAAAGAAAGTACCACATTATTTGAGACATTGTTGTTCAAGGAGATGTAGTAGTAGCAAAAAGTGATAGTGCAAATAATCTAGCAGATCCCTTTACCAAAACCTTGTCCCAAAGGACTTTTGAGTCACATTTGGAGGAAATGAGAGTTAGATTAGTGCACAATAGTCTTTAGGGCATTATCATATAGTCCATGAGATGCATAGTATGTGATTTAGTCACAAAAAATATAAATCACAAGTTCTTCAAAAACTCAAAATTTTAGTTTGTAGCCGGTGATGAAATTGGGCATTTCATTTACGAATATTATAACATATCAACTAAGATGATTTATCTTGATCATGGAAGTGGAGACTTCTAGTTGATATGTTGATATGTTTTAAGTGTTAAAACATATTGAATTGGAACACTGTGAGATTTATTATTCTACTAAAGACTATCAAATGAATAATAAATCTCACGACTACTATTTATTTCAACTCTTAATCTTGAGAGAATAATGAGCCTAATCATGAAGTGTAGGTTGATTGGATATAACAGGAGTGAGATCTAAAGTCACGATCAAAACCTCAGTATGTTAGGTAGCCACATTTAGTGTTGAAGGAACATATATTCTCAAGATGGAATTCATAATCTCTTAACGGAGATATAAAACATTCCCTTGAGATAAGTTTAATGAGTTTGATTATTCAGAGTGTTAGGCCTAACCACTTTAGTAATAAGTTACTTAAGTATATATTTATGAAATTGGATTTCATAAATATATGATGAATAACTTAAAGGATTAAATCGGTTACTCAAGGATTAAGATGCAGTAATCTTCAAAGTGACAGTAAACTTTTCATGACTTTATATTACTACGAATATTTTATGAAGGGGTTGAATATATAATAAAGTTTTAGGGTATAATTTATTAATAAGGCTTGGAGTGCAATTATATTTATATAGTGATATTAAATATAATTAATGGTAATTTTAGGCTTGTCAAGAGTTGATAGAAAGGCCCAAAACCCATTGAAGCTAGTGTCTTATTTATCCCTTTTGGTCCCACTCCAAGCTACAAACTAAAGCCTAATTGAAATAGCCCAAACGGCTAGCCCAATTAGATAATCAATTATGTATAAGGAGAGAAACATAAAGAGCTTTATAATACATTTGTAATGTATGAAAATAGTGTGTATGTGAATGTAGGCCACTCATTTATTCTCCCTTGAACTGATTGAAAGACCACATTTCTTGGGCATAAGTGGAATTAGGGTGAAGATTAAAAGTATTCTCAAGTACTACTTATCTTTGATTTTTAAATTTTACTTCACCAAGGTAAGCTTTCTTGTTCCATTCTTCTAAAATTTATATAGTACATGTTATCAATTGCAAATGAAGTAGATTCGTTAATTTTCCACCGCGTATGTTTTGTATGAGATACAAACCATGTTTTTCCAACAATAATATCACCAATAGGGGTAGAAGCTAATAACTTAAAATCATGTTTCCAAGCTCTTATCACAACTTTTAGTAAGGCACTAGAAACAAAATAATGCATGGAACCAAGATCAAAAGAACATTAGTAGGTGTGGAGAACAAAGGAAGTAAACCTATCCCCACTATATCCGTGACCTAAGCATCCTGAGTAGTCAAGGCGTACACTCTACCCTGCACCCTTTTCCCATCATCATTATTCTTAACAGATTGGGGTGTGGAAGAGGAACCCAAGCCCTTGGTAGTTGGGCATTCTCTAACAAAGTGTCTGGGTTGCTTACAAGTGTGGCACAACTTGGCTCCCAAAGTACAAGGTTGACCCTCGTGGTTCTTACCACAACGTGTGCAAGGCCACTTCTTACCAAACTAAGGAGAGGCACCCTTGCCTTACCCATTATAATGACCCCCCATTACCAGTCTTCTTAAAGTACCCCTTCTTGGAATTTCACCCCCGACCTTCTACATGCAAAAAACCAGAGGGTTATTGCTTCTTTTCATCCTTCTTGGAACCAGGGTTGCATTTAAAGTCCTCTTTAAAACTTATTGCCCATTTCACAGTCTCAGTAAAAATGCCCACTTTAGAGGCTATAATGTGGGGGAAAATCATTAAGACCTTTCTGAAACTTACTTACTTTCTTGGTCTTATCCAAAATCAAGTAAGGAGCAAAGTGAGAGAGTTCAACAAACGTTGCAACATATTCTTCTACATTCGTAGTCCCCTAAACCAAATCAGAAAATTCTCTTGCCTTTTGGTCCCTCACTACAGCGGGGAAATATGTCTCATTAAAAACTTCCTTAAACTTCTCCCAAGTAATAGGAGTATTCTCTCCCAACTCCATCCTTAACAAGCACTCAGTGCCTATCCACCATCTCTCAGCAAAACCCTGAAGAGCAAAAGTGGCATACACCACCTTCTACATATTAGTGCTTTTGAAGGCTCTCAATAATTTTTCCATCTTAAGTAACCAATTCTCTACTGCCATTGAGTCAGGCTCATCATTAAAAGTTGGAGGGTTTTGCTTATGGATCTCCCTAGAGGAACAACCTTCCCTCCTACACTCATCACCTTGGATCGCTTTAGCAATCATAGCAAAGATCCTATTTGCCACCTCATCAATCTCACCACCATTAGGAGTGATAGATCTCTCACTCTCTTGTCGTTGCCTAGAATCATGTTTTGGAGTTGTAACCTCATCTACATGCCTTACTTTACATGCTTTCTTCTTAGGAGGCATAGTGTATAAAGGTACTTATACCTATACCAAAGAAACAAAGTAAGTAAATCACAAGGCAACATAGAAGGTTACCATAGGTAGGCCAAATAAAGATAAAGGAATTGCATTTTGAAGCTTCAACAAATGCACTAAACAAATGATTCATTAAACCCCTAATGATTTGACTTATATTAAAATCAATTCCAATTTTAAAGTCTACAGAATCATATCCTGAGCTCTGATACTATAACTGTCACGCCCCGAACCCAAGTGGGTTTTCCTTTTAATAATGGACCCTTTTATAGAAATATATTATCACACCCCATATCCAAATAGGTCCAAAACATGAGGAAAACAACTCAAAGGTACCTGTAGGTTTTTCCTTTTTGACAATTCAATCCAAAATTCATTATGAAAGCACCGACATCTAGAATTATCATAATAATTTCATTAATGATACTCCGAAAGTAAGTCAGAACTCTATGAAATAATTATAAGGACCATTGGCCACAAAAGAATAGAGGTCTGAATAAATATAATTACATATCATTTAACTTGTCCCATAAGTGGGAATAAAGAGATAACCACTATTAGATACAAAAGAATGAGTCAAGCCTACTCTAGGATATACATCATCTAAATATCTCAATCATAAAAGTCAAGCCTCCATCAGTTTTAGTATAACTACTGCTAGCCACAAAAACTTTTCTCAAAATGATCATTTCCTACTCTGAAAAAGTTGTAAAAGAATGGGGTGAGATAGAGCCCTGTAAGTAGAATAATTAATGAGGGTGGGGGAAATGCAAGTTTCATGATGATTATATTATAAACATGCACTAATTTGGAATTCCAATTTGATTTTTGAAAAATCAACATGACAAGAATGATTTAAATAGTTTATCACAAAGCTTCTTAAAATGTTTACCATGAAACTACATAATATCTATATATACTGTGAGTAATAACAATACCATTCCAAAATTTAAGAAGTTTAACCCAAGGCCACAAGACAAGCCGTCATAAAGGGGTTAAGTATGTCACAAAGACATCAAGTTATGCCACGAAAACATCAGGTTATGCCACAAAGACATCAGTTATGCCACAAAGACATCAATCCGCCATAAAGATAGGGTGCCAAGATACCAATGTCACGAAGATTATGACATTTGGTTGGATAATCATCGGATAATCACATATATCCATAAATCCATTCCTAGGAATTTCATAAAAGATGCTTATCATTTCCAAGCCAACAAATCATGCATTTCCCCATTCACATTACCAGATATGATGCACTATTCATAAATAGTCATATATAATAGGGTCACATCACAATACTGTTAAGAAAACATAGTTCCACACATAATTTTTTAAAATGTGTTTGACCCAAAAACAATGTTTATGCAACATGATTATTTTACAAAAAAAATCCATTGAAAAGCTACTTACCTTACAACCCGCAAAAGCCTATATCCAAAGCTCCAAAGGAGGTTAGCTAGGATCTAAACCATGTCAAGCAAACCTATCATGATAAGTATCAAGCTTGATATTGCATCTAACTATGAATTAGAGATCATTAAATAAGCAATTAATTAGGCAAGCCTCAGTATTTAACCTCACTAGAAATGTATCCCACTTCTAAAGTTACCCAACAATTTAATTTACAAGGCATAAACTCTCATTTTTAAACTTAAGTAATTAAAGATATTATCTCTAACATCACCTCAACACCTTATAAGTACTTCCTACAAGATTTACACCACATCAACAAGAGACCCATGATACCAAAAATCATAATATCCTCCAAGACAAACAATTTGAATCTTTAACTAGCTCCGAATAATCAATAAAAATTATATTCACCATTTAAATTGATTTTTAAGGGAGTAATACCATGATGGAAGTCAAGAAACAAAGAGAGCCCATCATTGAAACACTCAAAGAGAGATTCTCAAAGGAAGAAGAAAGCGAGAGGGATTGGAGAACTCCTATCAAGGAAGCCCTGTTAAGGGACGAAGCTATAGAAGAATTGAAAAGTGAAAAGGACTACGTCTTGATAAAAGGAGAGCTATACTGCAGAATGCCAAGAGGAATCTTGTTTAGGTGCGTAGGGCACAAAGAGGCCTAGAGGAATTGGAAAAAGTATGCAACATAACTTGCAGGTTCAGTAGAGAGGTTAGTTTGTACCACAAACTGTAGATGGCGGGCTTTTACTGGCCAAATATGCATAAAGAAGTAGATTAGATTCAAAGTCAATGTGAAGCATGATCACCCCATGACCATTTCATACCAGGGGGCTCGATCTGGTGGGATCGGTTAATCCTCCCCCTAACAACTACATTTGGATTCTTGTGGCCACAAAATATTTTACTAAATGAATGGAAGGCATAGATCCACTAGAGGGGCCGTGGCAAATTTCATCGAAGAAAACATAATTACAAGGTTTGGGGTACCCCACAGGGTTATAAGTGACAACAAGACACCTTTTGTAAGTAAGGAAGTTAAAAAAAATGTTGTAGTATCACTAGGTAGAGCATCATTGATCCTTGCTATACTACCCATAGGGGAATGGCAAACTGAAGCAACAAATAAGACACTCATCAAGATCATTAGCATATTGAGTCATGAATAAAGTGGACGATGGGTCACACCTAGTAGACATGTTGTGGGCTTACCACAGTTTAACCAAGTTTGTGATAAGATTTTCTCCTTTCTTGTTGGTATAGCGGACAGAGGTTGTTAGCCCAGTAGAATTGAAGATACCCTCTTTAAGGGTCCTGCAAGCACGAAGAAAAGAAAATGAGAAGAACATCTTCATGGTTGAAAGGTGTGAAGATTTGGAATGGTTAGCTGAAAAGAGGGAGGAAGCCCTAGAGCATAGCCGCAAATATAGGCAAAGGATGATGGAGGCCTATGGCAAGGCCATAGAAGAAATGATGGGTATTATCGCTTGGCCAAAATGGATGGAAATGATCTCACAGGCCCTAGCAATGGAAAATGGCTTAAGCGTTATTACACCAGAGAAGTATTACGTAGTTTTTTTTATTTTTTTTATTTTTTATGTACTACTTTTCTTTTCCTTTTTATATTTCCTCCAAGTGACTACCCTTGCAAGGGATGTTATGTCACAAGAAAGTGATTTAGTCTTTGTAATCGTGATGAAAGAAAAAGATCAGAAAGTAATACAAGAGGTATTAACTGAAATATGTGGTATTATAAGACATGATAAGTGTTGTAGCAGAAATAGCAATAAGTTACACACCAAAAGTATAAGTTATACTAGACTTAGCAGAAATAGTCATAAGTATCAAGCAAAATAATCATATTGTAAAAAAAAAAAAAAAAAAAAAAAAGAGAAGAGAGAGAGAGAGAGAGAGAGAAACTACAGAATAACTGAGGTAACCAAATTCATGGCAGATAATCAAAGGCTGGTAATAAGGGACTTTTCCTAGAAGCGGTCAAGAGCAGTCACATTGGAAAGGAGGTGCTCACAATGTGCCTTCAAATCTGTTGTCTACTTCTTCAAGCTTTCAATACGAGTATCAATGGCATCAATTATGGGGTAAATCTTCCTCCTAAAGAAGACTCGGGCAATCTCACACAAATGCTCTAGCAGAAATCCCACTTTGAAATCAACGTGGATCAACTCTTGAATCGCTGCTCTCCATTGCAGAATCTTCTCGGTAGAAATTGTATCCACTTTGTACTGAATATCATTCATAATACATCTCAAAAAATTGAGGAAATGCTCTTTAGCAGAACAGCCGAGGGGAAATCTCTGCATAAATCCCGATGGTCATGATGAATAGCTTGCAGATGCTCCAAGTAATCCTGAGGTACCCTGAATCCATGAAAGTCCACATAAGGAGGCTTAGTGCCCTAGAAGTCCACCAGGTCAAGATCATTTCTCTCCACTTGCTCAAAGCAAATAAAAAATGAAGTGGCCTTCTTCATGGGGTCAGTGGCAGTGGATAAAAGCTCTTGTTCACAAATACAACACCCTGGATACATTCAATGGACAATGGACCTAGAGAATAGTAGCACATGAGCCTTAAGCAAAGACGAATAGAGGAATGAAAATAATGAGTACAGGTAAAAGAAAGAAGATGGAGAAAAGAAGAGGAAAAGTGAAAGGTAAATTTACCAGGGCTAGTAGAAGTGGGGGTCTTGGGCTCTGCAAAAACAGTTGTAGCCTTTGGGTCCTCAAGGGCTTTAGTGACTGCATAATATGGTGACATGCAAGGTAAGGAAGGGAATACACCTAAAAGAAAGTGTATGTATAGTAATAAGAAGAGGATAAAAAAGAAGAAGAAAGGGTAAGAGAAAAGATCTTACACCCATGGCCTCAATGTCATGATCTTCATCAGAAGTGTCCTTAGAATCAGATTTCCTCGTCTTCACAGCTATCTCGTCATCAAAATCCTCAAGAATCTCCTCATATCTCTTATCAAGGGATAACTTCACATCAAGCATCTAAGTGGCAGAAGTAAGGATGGAAGATGGAATGACCACCAACAAGGATCCACCTCCAACCACCCAAGAAAGAGCAGCAAAAGGATCACTAGCAAAAATGACTAGCAGAGGGGTAGCAAGAGGTTCTCCCTCAGTCTAGGCTGCCATGGGAGAAACACCTCCCTTTGAGGGAGTGGAAAAATCAATAAAAATAGGGGCAGACTCCCCCATGACCTTCTCCTCAATTGAGATGTCCTCCTTGATAGAAATAGGTTTTGAGGGAGGAACTAAAGACTTGGCAAAAACCTCCATGGTAGCAACAACTGTGGCAGAAGCCATAGCCTCTGAAATAATATCAACACCATCAAAGAATCCCTCCATGGAAGTGTTAATAGCCATAGGAACCTCCTTTCTTTTAGGGACAGTGCCCTCAGTAGAAACTGTAGTCATGTTAACGGTGAGCTTAATAAGAGCCTCTTCACTCATAGGAGAGTAAACAGGATGCCCTCAATGTTGATCTAAAGATAACAAGATGAAGAAGAGAATCAATAATAAAAAAAGGAGAAGAGGAATGGCGTAAGAAGGAAGAAAGTAGAATAGATTAAAAAAAAAGAACTCACTTTAACCTCGCCAAGAATAATGGGTTGAGTGGCCGAAGTGTCCTTTTTATGCTTAGACTGCCAAAGAAGGGAAGGATGCATGCATATTGTTAGCCGCATAAATAGACATCAAATAACTTAAATAAAGATGAGGAAGAAATTAGAGATAACATACTCTCCTCTTAGAAGCGGTAGATGAAACTGGAGGAAATGTTTTCTTCTTATTGCCATGGGTTTTACTAAAAGGAAGGGTATTTGAAGGTTGCCTCGATAGTGGAGGCTTGGATTTGGCCATAGTAGACCTTCTGGTAGAATGGGTCCTAGCAGAAGAGGAGGAGTGCTTTCAATGATTATGCTACCAATAAGAGGAATGCCTTCCTTGTAATGGACTATCTCTAAACAAGCCTTAGGAGCATTTGTAGCAGCAACTTTACCTTTCTTGGTAGACTTGGACTTGGTAGATTTGGAGGCCGAGCCCTTCTGCACTAGTAAAGGTAGGTTCTCCACCTTCACCTTTTTCTCCTAACTAGTGGGGGAACTCACTGCATATAGCAACCACCCCTCTTCCTCCTCCTGCCACTCAAATATGGCAGCCCTGTTTTGCTTCTTGGCATATGCGATCACAAACTTGGTAGGAAGAAGCAACTGAGGATTTGGAGAGATTATAGCATGCAAACCTTGAGGGGTAAAACGGAGAACTTGCAGCTTCCCAAAAGGTATTCACTAAAGGAATTCATAATGGCCTGCCAGTAAGTGTGCATATAAGTAGTACAAAGGCACGGGAACGCAAAAAAAGGTAAACTAAAGTAGTGGAGTCCAAAACTAAGGTAAAGTCATCAAGCACATCCTGGTCGAGTCCAAACTGTCTCCTCACTCTATGGACATAGTAATGTATATACCTTAGCCCTCGTCAGCCAAGTAAGGCAGTCACTCAGCATTGGTAACAGCTAGATAAGTGATCCCCCTCTCATTGTAAGCAACCAAGGGAGTAGTGGTGCTGGCAGTGCCCATGAAAGGCTCCACCACCAAATAGGCACAAGTAAAGCTAGAACCAAAACTTCTGCAGCCCTCCATGAGAAGCCTACTCCTTTATCAAAAAAACTCTACGACATGATGGCTAAAAGGTTTAAACCCGACCAAACGATATGCCAAAGGGAACTCATTAACAAAGCACCTGCAGAGGGGTAGGATTAGAACTTTTCGTTGGCATGGCAGACAAGCTTACACTTAGCTAATTGCATAGCATAGCGCTTCCAAGGGAGGTGCTGTAGAATAGTGATATGAACAAAAGAAGTAACTATATGGCATGAACTCGTTTGCTCTAATCACTATGCAAGATATCAAACTGAACATGCAAATGGCCCAAGAACAAAGGGGCCAACGGCAAACTCACTTTGATAGAAATCTTTATGGCCAACTAGAAGTACACAAGTTTTACAGCATAATGGGGATGGGAACCAAAAGCAAACTTAAGTAGCTAAATTACGATGAAGAAGGCACACCGAATTGTAGTAGAACCCTCTGAGAAGGCCCCAATCCAATTGGAAAGCTTCATGTTCCCTCTACTAAGTCCCTTCCTCAACTCCGCCTCTACGGCTTTCTCTTCGGCAAAGAGTTGGGTGTTCGAGGGGATCGTGTCACCAAGAATGGGAAGAAATAACTGATTTGCCAAATCCTTTAAGGTCATGATGAGTTCACCGCAAGAAAGAAAGAAGGTGTGGGTAGCAAAACACCACCGGCGGACCAAATGGCGAAGGTTGAACAAGTTGCGGTAGTTGTACAAACACCACAAAGAGATAATAGCCTTCAAAACACTAGCCTGTGGGAGTGCCTCCATGAAACCCACGTCAGAAAGCTCCTTGTCAACCCTTTCCTTCCAACCCAATGATGTACCTTACCTAAATTTGAAGAGGATAGGGACAGGTAAAATCTCCCCATGATGAATGGCAAGATCGGGGATGGAGGGGAGGACACACACTATCGAGTCACGAGTTATTTCTTCATCCTCTCTCACCATTTGCGAGTGTCTCATCAACAATGGCTTCCTTCCCCTTATGGTGAAAAGAGCCTTCGCTTTTCTCCAGTGACATGAAAAAGGAATTGGGTGATGTGTACGATTAATGAATGTGGGAGAATGAGTAAAGAAATGGTAAGGCCAATAAGGGAAGGAAGAAGAAGTTGTGAGAGAAAAGAGGTATTGTGAAAGAGAGAGTAAATGGATTGAGATAAGATAAAAACACTTGGAAGGGAAGCGATAGAATAGTCATCAAAAGAGGCAACACATTAAATGAGGAGGAGGCATTGTTTGAGAATAACTGATAAACTGGGAAATTTGAAAAGACAAGTTTGGTCATTGTAGAAAGTAAGCAAGGTGGGGACTATTGTTTAAAAAGCACACAAAAGAAAATTGTAGAGGTATTCATATATGAATTTCATAAACAATTCACATGCTTAGGGGGCAGAATGTTGATACCCATTTTTGGCAAAAGACCCAACAACAAAAAAAGCCCAATGGTGAAGCAAGATGAAAATGGAAAAGGATGAAAGAAACATGATAGAAGCAAATGGGCCACAGGAGCCCAAGAAAAGAAGTAAAAGCCCAATGGGCCAATATGGCAAGAAGTGATAGCTAGTAGGCCTATGGTCATAAGAAGATGTTAAAAAAAAGGGGGCCATGAGAGCCCAATGAAAGAGGTAAAAGCCCAATTGGTCAATGTGGCAGGAAGTGACAGCCAACAAGCCTATAGGCATAACAAGAGGTAAAATGAAAGCAAATGGGCTGTGAGACCTCAAGGAAAGAGTAAAAGCCCAATGGGTCAATAAGGTTAAAAAATGACAACTGGCAGGCTCACAGACACATAAGAGGTAAAAGAAAAGTAAATGAGTTATGAGATCCCAAAGGAAGAAGTAAAGCCCACTGGGCCAGCAGGTCTATGACCACAACAAAAGGTGAAAATGAGGTATAATGTGCAAGCTAGTGGGTTGTGAAGGCCCAAGGAAATAAGAAAGGGGAGAAAAAGTCCAACAAATTGGTTTGGCAAGAATTTATGCCAAGTCAACACGCAAGCCCATGAGGGATGAAAAGAAATAAGACAAACCCAAATGCATATACCCTCTTCTATAGAGGATAAGATCGGGTAAAAAAGACACGCAGTATAATGGTACAAGGATGGTTCACTACGGTAGAAACAATGTGGGAACGAAAGAAAACAAAAATAGAGGATGGTAGAGCACGCACGCAAGGGCTAGTGCACCACCAACTTATACCCAACCAATACAAAGGTGGTGGATCCACGTTTAAGGGATTCAAAGGGTGTGGTTTGGTGTTGGGGGGGAAAAGAGTCTATTTTGGGTTTCTAACCATAGCTTCTTTTGGGAAAATGCCTTATTGGGATGAAATTTTGTCTAAAAGAGGTAGTAGATGGCTATGACCACCTGATGCATGCCATAGAGGTAAATAGTGGGAAACCCAATTCCTTTTCCATTTAGGCAAGGAGGGAAAGGCTAATAGAAAGATCAAACAATGTGAGATTTTGTCATGGAATGGGTAATGCACTGGGTTTACCTAGTAATGGCCAGACAACCAATGGGTTGGTGGGCATTCCCAAAAGGATGTCCATAACAAACCAAAAATAGTTGGTGAAGCCTTAGGGGTGAAAAAGAGAATTCCTATGGAATCAGCCCACTATAAAAAGGGGTAGTAGCCATAGATGGAAGGGGGAATGACCCACGATAAGAAATTACTATAAGATTGAGAGAAAAAGAATTGAGAAAAAGGAGAAAGAATGTAAGCGGTAAAAAGAGGAGAGAAAACACGGCAAAAATAGGGGTCCGCATCAATAAACCTTTTTTTTCCTCCCTCTTAGCAAACCCACTCTTCAGAATCCTAAAAGGAGTAACAGGTAGTCATTTAGGCCCATCCTCGAAAATGCACAACTTTGACGACAGAAGCCAATGACAAGGTTGATAATCTTACTCGTTAGAATTTATTATATTTTCTATATTAGTTGTTTTGTCGTGGCACCGTTTGTTATATATGTTGTATTAGTTGTTCTATCATGGCACCTTTTGTTATATTTGCCGTATTAGTTGTTCTGTCGTGGTACAGTTTATTGTATTCACTTTATTAGTTGTTCTGTAATGACACCTTTAGCTATATTTACTGTATTAGTTGTTCTGCCGTGGCACCTTTTAGTGTATTCATTGTATTAGTTGTTCTACCATGGCACCTTTTATTACATTTGTTGTATTAGTTGTTCTGATGTGGTCTTTTTTATCATATTTGCTGAAATATTTGTGCTACTGTGATGTCTTTTGCTATATTAGCTATTTTGCCATTTCATTTCCTTCTGTTGTAACTGGCCCACTTGACCATGGTCCAACTTTTGACCTTATTTGTTTTGTCGTTTGCATCTTCGAAGTTCTTGGCTTGTGCTCAAACTGACCTATAGCATGGTCTTGCTAAGGAATTAGGCCAGCCCCAACTTCCTGACCCATGACTCAATGGGCCTGAATATAGCAAAATGAGCCCTGACCTATTAACATAAAAGGGCCCCACAATAGTATCAACTGGTATCGAAATATTTTGTTTCCTTGGTCAAACCGAAATATTTTAAGTTCATTTGGTTTGTGGTGTACTTTTGTATTAAAACCACGTTCCCTCTCCCTTATGTGTATGTTTGTTTCAAGGGAAAAAAAAAATTAAAATCATACTAAATAATAACTAAATAACATCTTAATTACATGCCCTCCATGCTCCTATCAAAATTTATAAAATATTTAATAAATAATTTCACAAGGACAATATTTTCACAATAAAATTTAAGTGAAATTTTTTAATGTTAAAAAAAAAAAGTGATGCTAATTGTTGACCTAAATAAAAATAAATAATATTTTGTCACCTCGATTTTATTGTCAACATATTAAATTCTTGATACTGCTCCCCATTTAATATATATATATATATATATATATATATATATTTTGATGCACTCCCATTTTAATATTGTTTATAGAATATGTGGCCATCAAATGTCTAAAGCCATTATAAGAAAAAGAGAATGACCAAAACCCTTTTTAGTAGTAGTATTTAAATATTTTTTATTGGGGAAAAAGTGACGTTAAAAGCGAAAGGAGAGAAGGGGCGGCCAGGAAAACAAAAGAAAATGACATGGGCCTGCAGTTGTTTTGGACTGTGACGTGCACAATGAGATGAGAGTAATCTCAGTGGACTACATTTGAATTTGGCATTGATTTCTATATACAAACAATTCACTATTTTATGTGCTTCTTTAGTTTATCATGAAATGTATCATATATTCCTCAAAATCACATTCAAATCATCAGAACATTATCTACTTCTCTGTTTAATAAATTAATTAAATCTTCAGATTGAGAATTGCCTGTATCTTAAAGTCATAACATAATTGAAGTATTTAGTTAAGAACGTTGTAGCTCAACTAATACTTTTTTATATTTTTAAATAAAGACCTTCATGGTTCGAAAATTCAAATTCTTCATATTCTAACTTTATATTTTCTTTTTTAAAAAACGTCAAAAGTAATGGTGTATAATCTTGACCGCGTGGATTAAAGAATTTGGCTCTCTTTTCCAATTTCAACGCGTTTTTTTATTTTTTATTTACAATTACATTTAACTTTTGACCAGATAAGTGGGTACATCCAAATCCAAATGTATTTTCGAATTTCGAGTCTTTGGTTTTTCTAAATTGACCATGTGAATGTGACAAGAATTGTAATATGGCACGAGTTCATAAATATCAATAAATAATGTACATAATTGCAAAAAGTAGGGGAGAACAAAAAGGAGGGGAGAACAGAATGAGTTCTATGAGGTTGCCCTCATAGCAGAGGGTCTCTAAATTTTGACGGAGTCAAGCTAAATTTGGACCTATCTTTTTAAAAGAAGAATGTTCGTGGAACCTTAGAATTTGAAACTTTCTTGACTCGATTTTTAGGCTAATTCTAGTAGTACAGAAAGAGTTATAATTTTTGCTATAATTAATTTACGTGATAAATTTTGATAAATTTTTGTCACTTTTATATGGAATGAAAATTTTCTCTATATTATTCACAATCTGATACATCAATAGTTATAGTATTTTGTTTGATCTTAGAATTTTAGTGTTTTTTTATATCTTTTCCTTTGTTTTTTTTTTTAAATAAAAGAAAGTATGCAAGTTTTTAGAAAGCAATGGAATCACACTGTTGAAATTTCTATTTTAGAAACTACAGCGTAGCCAAAAGAAAAAAAAAAGGGCCGCCCATAGGGCTGCTTTATTCATAATGAATAATGATATTCCATTAAAAAAAAATAATGATAGAATTTCTATGTTGGAATTTTTTTTTTTTTTAAGTAAACAGTAATACTTATTAAAACATACAAAAAAAATAATATTATTAGTATTTTAAATCAAGTTTATAATATATTATATAATCAGAGTACAACGTAGAAGGATTTTTTTGTAGTTGTACTGAAAACTAAAATTTATTGTTGGGTTGTCCAAGAGATGGTCATCAAGCTTGCAGTGCGAGAAACGTAGTTGACAACTTGTCTGCTGTCTCTATCGCATAATAAGTGCCCACTCGCCTCGTGTAATGACTAATGACTGTAATCTAATCGAGAAGTGATTTGTTTAAAAAAAAATAAATAAACAAACAATTCTAATAGAGTAGTTTGACAACTTTGACGATTATATATTGAAACTTTTTTTTTTAGAAGAATTATATATTGAAACAATAAATTAATAATGTAATCAAAAGAATTTTAGGAAAAATCTCTAATTATATTATGGCAACCTGTATCTAATTATTTTTTTTCCATACCATTCAAGGGAGAAATATATTACAAAGGTGCAATTACAAAAGTGTAGAGCCAACTGGGAAACAACAGCAATATATCACCAGCAGTTTGTTAATATGATTATTTTACCCCTACAATGTGATTTCCTTGTTAAAACAAAATTAGCTATCAGGTTTTAAAGATCTAAATCTTTGTTTGTTTCAACATTAATATTTACTATTTTTAGATAAATGAATTATTTTTTTAAAAATATTTTCAAGAAAATATTCTCATTTTCTTTTATTTGATAGCAATCTTAAAATAAGTTAGAAAACTTTCGTGTGAGATAGAATTATGTTTCATATTTAGCTTCGCATGTAATAGAGTTGTTTTCCAAAATAACTATGTCTCATGTTAAGCTAAGTAATGGAAGTTAAGAAATAGTTTTCATTTAAACATTTTTTTTTAATACTATCAGTTTGTCTATGAATAACTTATCTAACTTTTTGTTGAAAGTGTATGTGGTGGCCTTTTTTGCAGCTGCAGCCTGGGCTGCTTCTTGCCACATTATGGCTCAATGGTTTTGGAAAGGAGAGTCAGAACTGGTTTGACTGCAACACACCCAAAGCCAGCTTGTGCACAAGCTACAACCCCTTTACTAAGACCTTGAACACATGCCCGTGGCAAAGGAAACTGTTACAAAAAAAAATTGTGGCAAATAGGTTTAATATGACAATAACAAGAAGAATATGCTTGCTGTCAGCCAAAAAACGAAAAATACTAAATCATAATCTTTATAAAGGAAAAAGTAATGCAGCAATATAAATGCAACATAATTAAGATGATAACAATAAGGAAAAGGAATATCACACGAATGCTTGATCAACAAAATAAAAAAGGGAAAATGGTCAGTCTACCATGCTTGATTTCTTTAAGGAGTTAAGTCCAGGATGGGAACCACTCTTTAATGTGGGCAATCTCATAGTGAAATCTTACTACGGAAATTACTCACTTTGAGAGAATGGGCCTAAATGGCTTATCCTCAAATTCCTTTAATCCTCACTATAGAGTAGGCTTTTAGATGGAGATAAGAGAATAGCCTATTGGTGCATGCCCACTCTCACGCTCTTGCTTACTTTCTGTTTTTCTTTTTAATTCCATTTTTTCTTTCTAAGTTTTTTGTTCTATCTTTCACTCCCTTTCTTGTGTCCTTTTCTCTCTATTTTCTCTTGTTCCCCTCCGTTGTTGTTGTTACTGTGCACTACTAAGGCCCCTCTTGTAATGCTTGCCGTGATGGTTTTTTACTATTTTACCCCTTAACCGCTTTTGTCCTACCATACGTGTCATTCCCAAACCACCCACTAGTCTATTAACTGTCTAGCCATCACCACTTACCTATGCTGACTGTGCCACATTCAATTCTTAGAAAAAAGAGTCCTATTTTGTTTTCTTGCTCACTGTGGCGTTCCCATCTAGATAAGGGTAGGCATTCTCTCTCACTATCCCTCATGGCATGCACCTAGTGATTCAACTCATCTTTCCCTCTTTTGGATGGTATGTCATCCTAGTAGGACATTTTCCCCAAAAGAACTTGAGAGAGAACCCCAGAATAAGCTTTCCTCTTCTCCACACCACCAAACCATACCTTATCTTCCCTCTGACCCATGGCCCGTGTCTATGCCAGGCTGCAAAAGGCTGGAAAACTGCTAGGCCTTCGTTCGACCACTCGCCATGGCGAGGCTCTCGCGTGCGGAGGGCCTGTTGGTGGCCCTTCTCGATGATGGCGGGTGTGTGCGCATGTGTGTAGTGTGTGGCATGGTTTGCATGGGGCTTCAGGTGCTCTCTCTTGGTGGAGGAAGGTAGGTTTACCTTTGGCGTTATGGGAATCTAGGCCAAATTTTAAGGGATTACCAAAGGTAAGTGGAGTCGCCACCAATCATTGGGTTTTTCTAACGTGTGATTGGTCACCTGTTTCTAGTTGATTTTATCACCAATCTTAGGCTAAGAAAAATGTCATTTTTCCTAATCTAATGTGCATGACAAAAAATCTTGATGAGAAAGATCCTGAAGTTTGGTTACGTGTGGGGAAGGTCTTGGGATCTCCACAACACCTGTCCAAGGACAGTCCTTTATTTTGATAAAACCTTAATTTTTGATAATTGGTAGTAAAAACATGATTTTGGTATTGACTTTCGGGGCTTTGCATGCATGGGGGCTTTGAGGTTTAGCTTTTGAATGGGTGTGGTCCAAATCTATGCTTTCCTAAGGCATTCAAGCAAAGTGCCAGATTTCCATGGTGAAAATCTAGCAACAAGTCACCTTACTTTCGCAGTGGAAATTAGGTATCGCTTGCTTCAAGTGACATGGATTGTGACAATCACACTTAAAGGGTAAGCAGGCATATAGATCATGCATCACACAAAACAAGCACATAGAGTAGGAAAGTAAATGCCTACATCCCTAGAGCATGACCCAAAATATAAGTGCAGGAAAATAAATAGGGTTCGCCATACTCTAGAGATGAGGATGAATGGTACACGGTATGATATACCTAATACAAACTATCTAAGAGAGAAAGGGAGGAGGAAGGAAGGGGTTTAAAGGAGTACATGACCAATGGGAGATGCTAGACCCTTAAAACTACTGTACACAGCCGCTTGGCTCATATCTAGATGCTTGAATCCGCGCCCTTTTTTCTTGCGCTTGAGAGACTGTGCCCTAGCTCCAAGCGTGCTTGCTCTATGTGTATACATGCAAAGGAAAATATAAGAAACCAGCAAACAAGCAATGGAAGGAAAAGATGCAAAGTGCATATGAAGGAGGCATGAAGTAGATAAGCGTGATAGACATGGCAAGCATAACATGTGGCAAGAGACATGATAAGCAACAAGATAAATAGACAAACAAGAAAGCCAACAAGGAAAGAAAGCAAGCAAACAAACAAAAGGTGGTGTCCACGAGGGACAAATGTAGGTTTGGATTGAATGTCCATAGCTTCATTGTGTTGAAATATGGACGACACATTAGCAAGCAAGACTTATGCATGGACATGTAAGCACGCGTGTAAAGATGCATATAAAGCCAACAGGTGGCACAAACAAGCGTGGTAAGCATATCATCGTACGGAGTGGAAGAGGGAAGGGTACGCATGGAGTAACCCGGCATTCGAAAATGCCTCCTAAATGGTTACATCCAAACAAGGCCCCATAGGCGTCAGATGTAACCACACAAGGTCAAGCCTATAGAGGGCGTCAAGCATGACAAAGCCTAGAACTAGAGAGGCTAACACAAGAATAAAGCATAGAAGCAAGCAAGCATAGACATGCAAATAGGATGATCCAAACCCTTTGATGTGAGCCTTGGTGTATGGACGATGACAAAGACCATAGGGTCTAGATCGGGTCCTAACCATTAGGCCAAAACACAAGAAAGAAAAACAAAGTGACAAAAGGGCTACAATAGCACAAGGTATGACAAACATAGCCTAGGTCTAGGCACACAAACATGGCATGGAGCACACAAGCACATGGAAGATAGTATAAAGCATGTAGGGAACATAGATCCAAGCACACAAGCAAGTGAAAACCTAGATCTATGCACATAGGCATAGAAACATGCATACAAATAGGTAGATCTAAGCAAGGTATAACTAATGAGAATCAACAAGCATTCAAGGATCCATTGTATGTTCCAATTGGGCCTATTACAAGAGCAAGATCCAAGAAGATCAAAGAAGCACTTAATGAGCTGATTCAGGAGATTTGGGCTGATTCTAATGCAGGACATTCCAAGCTTGGCCCAAAGGAAGATGAAGGTGTAATAAATTTAATCCAAGCTATTGAGGGTTGATTTGACTTAATTGGGAGTGATTTATGGCGTGGATTAATGTCTGATTGACTTTCCAGCTCTATATCAGTTAATGGAGATTTTTTCCTATTCAGGAGCTGCTACTTCATAGCAAATTTACCTAAATTTCAGGCTTCCATTATTTAGAACGTTTTTTTTAGCTATTTTCCTATTTTGGATCTGCTAATTTCAGACCAAATCAATTTTTATCTAGGGTTTTATTATTTAGTACGTTATTTTTATATTTTCTATTTTTTCAGTCAAGTCTTATAAATAGCATGCACTCATTGTAATAGAGGATTATTGAATAAAAATCAGAAAAGGTGAGGCTTTGCTCTTCTTTTGGTTTTTCAGGAACTGTGAACTTGTTAGGGATTCTTCCTTGTGGCGTTCAAACTTTATACATTTGGTTCATGATTCAAATATAATCATTGGGTTAAGATCTATTACTAATACTTTTGGTTCGTGTTTCACTTATAAACATTAGATCAGGGTTCTATCAAAATCTGAATCTTAGCTTTCCTAGGAAAATATTTCAATATTATTTGTTGGGTCTCAAAGCGCGTCGATTGAGGTTCACATCATTTGGTATCAGAGCACAAGTTCTAAAATCAGTTTTCTATCCCTTTATCTTTTGTTTCCTGTTATCATCCTATCTTGCTCCTTTAGTGTTCTTTATTCATCGTTCTTATTTTTTTTGACGTGCACCCAGCTCCAAAAAAAAAAAAAAAAAACGTGGAAAAAAAAGAAAAAAAAAAAGACATCAGAAAATAAATAGAAAACATAAAAAAATAAATTGTTTGTAGTTTTAGTTCTCTCATACCAAAATATTTTTTTTTTGTCCTTTTCCTTTGATTTAGTGTTTCTATCATATTTTTTTGCCGTTGGTATTTGTTTAAACACTACAAGTCGAATTTCTTGATAAAGTTTATTAGTTTAATGCAGAACTGAAAAGGGGAAGCTACGAGTGGAAAAAGGCAAGAGAGTGTAAGACTAATATCAGGAAAAAGCCAATTTAAAAGTGAAACATAAGTGGGAGTGACATAATTTGAGTGCAAACATGTGAAGGAGTGTTGTGAGGAATTATTTCTAACAATTTTCTGTAGTTTCAAAAGTATGTCTTATAGTAGTCCATCATTTTGCAAGCTATGCAACAACAATTTGAACAAATGAACGTGGTGTTTAATGAGATTCGGAATCAAATGGATAGGCAAGACATTGTTATTGCTACTTTACGTGAGGAGCCAAAGAGGCCCTAATGCTAGAAGGCAAGAAAGGCGTGTGCGCATGGATGATTTCGATGACTACCATGAAGATGTGTTTGAAGATGAAGAA
>JAVQMG010000102.1:1167500-1445000 GCA_032878915.1 Castanopsis chinensis
AACGTTGGGTCAGGGTTCTATCAAAATCTAAATTTAGCTTTCCTAGGCAAATATTCCAATATTATTTGTTGGGTCTCAAAACGTGTCAATTGAGGTTCGCATCAATAACCATAGACATTATATCAAGCATGTGAGCATGTAGGTCCAAACGTCAACATAGAATAAAAAGAGGAATAAAGCATAGGAAAACATTGCATAAAGCATAAAGCAAGTAGGAAAGGCAAATAGACATGTAAACAAGCATAGAAACATGTGGATCTAGCCAAACAACACATGAGAGAGAAAGATTTAGGCATAGACACATGGTATGAGACATGGGTGCATGTGGATCTAAACATCAAAACATAGGAAAGAGAAGATCTAAGCATAGAAATCATGGCATAAAGCATATAGATCTTGATGGAAAAATACATGTTTGTATTGCATACAAAACATATGCAGTGGAAAATTAACGGATCTACTTCATTTGCAATTGATAACATGTACTATGTAAATTTCAGAATATAAGAACAAGAGAGTTTGCCTTGGTGTGATGAATTTCAAAAAAAAGATTAAAAGTACTCAGGAAAACTTTTAATCTTCACTCCAATTCCACTAACGCCTAAGAAGTGTGGTCTCTCATTCAGTTTCTATGAATTTGTTCAAGGGATAATAAGAGAGTGTCTAAAACTCACATACAAAATATTTCATGTTCATCTTGATTAAAATTTTGTATATTTCTCTCTTTATAACTGATTATCTAATTGGGCTAGCCTTTAGGGCGTTTCCAATTGGGCTCTAGTATGTGGCTTGGAGTGAGACCAAAAAGGAATAAATAAGACACTAGCTCCAATGGGCCTTGGTCAACTCTTGACAAGTTCAAAGTTACCATTAATTATATTTAATACCACTATATAAATATAATTGCACTCTAGACCTTATTAATAATTATATCTCAAGATTTTATTGTACAAGCAACCCCTTCATAAAATATTCGTAGTAATACAAAGTCATAAATGTAGACTATCACTTTGTAGATTACTACATCATAATCCTTGAGTACCCGGTTTAATCATTTAAGTTATTCATCATATATTTATGAAATCCAATTTCATAAATATATACTTTAGTAACTATTTACTAAAGTAATTAGGCTTAACATTCTGAGTAACAAACTCATTAAACTTATCTCAAGGGAATATTTTGTATCTCCGTTAAGAGACTATGAATTCCATCTTGACAATATATGTTTCATCAACACTAAATGCGATTGCCCAACATGCTGAGGTTTTGATTGTAAGTTTAGATCTCACTCCTAATATATCAAAGCAACATACACTTCATGATCAGGTCCATTATTGTCTCAAGATTAAGAGCTTATGTAAATATAAGTCGTGAGATTTATAATTCAATTGATAGTCGTTAGAAGAATAATAAATCTCACAGCGGTCCAATTCAATATGTCTTAGCTCTTAAAACATATCAACATACCAACTAGAAGTCTCCATTTCCACGATCAAGACAAATCATCTTAGTTGATATGTTATAGTTTTCACCTATGAAATGCCCAATTTCATCACCCACTACGAACTACAATTTCGAGTTTACAAAGATATTGTGATTTATATCTTTTGTGACTTTTCACATAAATCACATACTATGCATCTCATGGAATAGATGATAATGTCCAACATTCATGTTACTATTATTTTAGATTATAATAAAACAACTTTATTAATACAACATTAAGTCATATATAATGTCTTACATAGCATCATACAATAGGATTTGAGGGCACCAATCCAAACAATCTCCCACTTGCCCTAAAGACTATTGTGCACTAATCCAATTCCCATTCCCTCAAAATGTGTCTCGAAAGTCCTCTGAGGCAAGGCTTTGGTAAAGGGATCTACTAGATTATTTACACTTTCAATCTTTGCTACTACTACATCTCCACGAGCAACAATGTATTGAATGATGTGGTACATTCTCTCAATGTGATTTGCTTTCTTGTGATTTCTTGGATCTTTGGATTGTGCAACCGCCCCACTATTGTTGCAAAACAATGTGATAGGAACTTGCTCCATTCTCACAACACCAAGATTAGAAAGGAATTTCTTGAGCCAAACATCTTCCTTTGCTGCTTCACAAGCAGCAACTTATTCAAATTCCATGGTAGAAACCACAATACAAAATTGATTTACACTCCTTAACTTATGGCTCCACCTCCCAAGGTGAACACAAAACATGAAGTGGATTTTCTGAAATCAAGATTTGATTAAAAATCTAATGTATAGCCAATGGGAATCAAATCCTCACATCGGTAAATAAGCATATAATCTCTCATTCTCCATAGATACTTGAGAATATGCTTTACAGCTTACCGATGTTTTGCTCCTGGATTTGATTGATATCGGCTGACCTTGCGAACTGAATAACAGATATCTAGTTTAGTACAAAGCATGGCATACATAAGACTTCCTACTGCAGAAGCTTAAGGGGCTTGTCTCATCATATTTTCTTTCTCTTGAATCTTAGGCCTTTGGTCATCAGTTAGAGGAACTCCATGTCTGAAAGGAAGTAATCCTTTCATAGAGTTTTGCATGCTAAACCGTTCTAGAACCTTATCCATATATCCAGCTTGTGATAAGCCTAACATCTTATTCTTGCGATCTCGCCAAAACTTGATCTCTAGAATAAAGTTAGCTTCACCCAAGTCCTTCATATCAAATTAACTTGACAACCAAACCTTTACTGATGACATTACCCCTACATCATTTCCCATGAGTAGAATATTATAAACATAAAGCACTAGGAACATTACTACTTTGTCTCGATGTCTTTTGTACACACATGGTTCATCAAGATTTTTTTCAAAACCATGTGACTTGATTTCTTGATCAAATCTGATGTTCCATGACCTAGATGCTTGCTTAAGTCCATAAATGGACCTTTTCAACTTGCATACCATATACTCTTGGTTCATTGCTATGAAGCCTTTTGGTTGCATCATATAGATTTCCTCTTCAAGATTGCCATTAAGAAATGCAATCCTGACATCCATTTTCCAAATCTCATAATCAAAATAGGCAGCAATGGATAAGAGAATTCTGATTGATTTAAGCATTGCTACTAGTGAAAAGGTTTCTTCATAATCAATACCTTGTTTTTGTGTATACCCTTTTGCCACTAGCCTTGCTTTAAAGGTTTTAACCTTTCCATCTATCCCTCTCTTTCTCTTGTAAACCCATTTGCAACCAACAGGTTTAATGTCGTGAGATGCCTTTACAAGATCCCAAACTTGATTGTAATACATAGAATCTAAGTCAAATTTCATAGCTTGGACCCAATAATGTGCATCTATATCATTCATTGCCTCTTCATAAGTGTAGGGATCCGATTCAGCCTCTTTTGAGATAGCTTCATAAGTTCTTCCCAAACCTATAATCTTATAGGAGGCCAAACAATTCTCCTACTACGACGAGGCACTTGTGTACTAGTCATCTCATGAGTAATATCTTGTGATGTATCTAGTACAACCACATCATCCCCAGTTTCATCCATTGGTTGTTCAACTACAGGTTCATTCATTTCAGCCAAAACAACTCTACTTCTAGGAGTTAAATTATTCATATAGTCATTTTTCAAGAATTAGCATTTGTACTAACAAAAGCTTTGTTATCCTTACGACTATAGAATAAATAACCCCTAGTTTCTTTTGGATAGCCTACAAGCAAACACACTTCTGATTTTGGTTCCAATTTATCAGGCTTCCCTTTTAACACATGTGCTGGACAACCCCAAATGTGGAGATATTTCACACTAGGCTTACGCCCACTCCACAATTCCAAGAGTATTTTAGGAACATATTTTGATGGTATTAAATTCAAAAGATGTAATACTGTATTCAAGGTATAACCGCAAAAAGAAATCGGTAAAGTTGAGTAACTCATCATGGACCTAACCATTTCTAAAAAAGTCCTATTCCTTCTTTTTGATACACCATTTTGTTGGGGAGTTCCAGCTGCAGTCAATTGGGATACAATCCCATTTTCAGTTAAGTAATCCTTGAATACCCTAAGAAGGTATTCACCACCGTGATCAGATCGAATGACCTTTATGTATTTTCTCAATTGTTTCTCAACTTCAGCCCTAAACTCTTTGAACTTTTCAAAGGCTTTGGACTTCCGTTTCATTAGGTAGACATAACCATATCTTGAGTAATCATCGGTAAAAGTGATGAAATACTCATAACCTCCTTTTGCTTGAGTTGACATAGGACCACAAACATCTGTATAAACTAATTCAAGCAACTCTTGTGCTCTTCTACATTTTACATTAAAAGGTTGTTTACTTATTTTGCCTTCCAAACAAGATTCACAAACTAGAAAATCATTAAAGTCCAATGACTCTAAGAGTCCATCTTTGATCATTCTTTGAATTCTGTTTGGATTAATATGACCCAAACGCAAGTGCCAAAGATATGCTTCATTAGTAGATGAAAGCTTTCTCTTTAATGATTTTACATGAGAGTCATTATCTAATTTAGAATTAGATAACTCATGCTTATCAGGATTTAAAATGTAAAGACCTCCCACAATATTGCTAGAATAGATAAACACTTTATCATTCTTTATTATAACATTGTCTTTAAGGATAACACAATATCCATGTTTACCTAAATAAGTTGTAGAAATTAAATTCCTAATAACATTAGGTACATATAGACAGTCTTCCAATATTAACACATATCATCCTTCATTAAGTAGTTTAATCTATAGTTCCATGAATAAACCACCCTCCAAAGGGAGCAAGGCATATATGCCAAGGCGAGGTCCTTAATCATACTACTATAAACCGACGATGGAGGCCGTGAGATAAAACCGTTGTATCTCTCTCCCACAAAATGTTTTAAATTAAAGGTTTTTATTTTGTAAACATGTGTAATCTAATCACAATCACACACAACCTTGTACTTTATAAATTTGAAAACACTTAGAAAAAAATTCAAAATTCCCTTCAGAGGTATTTTCACGAGAATCTCGTAACTAAGCTCTTCTCGAGAAAATGCGTTAAGGGAAACAGTGAAAACACAAAACTCAGATAGAAACTTTCACGACTGCATCACGACTGTTTCGTGAGTAAAGCTTACCTGCGAAAAATTTTGTACTTTAGGGATTTTTTGCAAGTAATTTCACGAGAAGGTAACCCACAAAAAACCCGTATTTTTCAGTTTTTAAAGGGCAGATGTAAATAGTTTTCAACAGTTTTTATGAACAAACAACCACCATATGAACATAATAAATAGAATTTGATATCAAAACTGAATTCCATTGATGCTATAGCCTTAAAGATCAATTTAACATATTTAAATTCAAATTTAAACAACACCATAACATCAATATCAGTTTTCATCAAAACATAGTTTCAACATTCATGCAGAAAATTAAATGTACAATCTTCAAACAACATTAAACTATCATCTCTAATTCCAAAAATCACAAAACATGTTATACAGATTTGAAGTTAAAGACCGGTCTGATACAATTTGATGGAAAAATACATATTTGTATCGCATACAAAACATATGCAACGGAAAATTAACGGATCTACTTCATTCGCAATTAATAACGAGTACTATGTAAATTTCAGAATATAAGAACAAGAGAGTGTACCTTGGTGTGATGAATTTCAAAACCAAGATTAGAAGTACTTAGGAACACTTTTAATCTTCACTCCAATTTCACTAACGCCCAAGAAGTGTGGTCTCTCAATTAGTTTCTATGAATTCCGTCTTGGGAGAATGAGAGTGTCTAACACTCACATACAAACCATTTCATGTTCATATCTATTAAAATTTTTCATGTTTCTATGAATTTCATCTTGAGAATATATGTTTCATCAACACTAAATGTGGCTACTCAACATACTGAGTTTTGACCGTAAGTTTTGATCTTACTCTTGATATATCAAAGCAACATACACTTTATGATCAGGTTCATTTTTCTCTCAGGATTAAGAGTTCATGTAAATATATGTAGTGAGATTTATTATTCAATTGACAGTTGTTAGGAGAATAATAAATTTCACAGCAGTCCAGTTCAATATGTCTTAACTCTTAAAACATATCAACATACCAACTAGAAGTCTCCACTTCCATGATCAAGACAAATTATCTTAGTTGATATGTTATAGTCTTCGCAGATGAAATGCCCAATTTCATCACCCACTACGAACTACAATTTTGAGTTTACAAAGAACTTGTGATTTATATCTTTTATGATTTTTCACATAAATCACATACTATGCATCTCATGGAATATATGATAATGTCCAATATTCATGTTACCATTATTTAAGATTATAATAAAACAACTTTATTAATACAACATTATGTCATACATAATGTCTTGCATAGTATCATACAATAGTACCCTATCCTTAGTATTTTCTTGGTTAACATTCTCTCATTTATGTGAGGGCCACAAATCCCTTGATGAACTTTTTCCATTACCTTCTCAACTTCTTCCTTCCTTAGGCAATGAAGGTGTATACAATCGTAGGACCTTTTATATAGTTGTCCTCCACATAGGATGTATTGCATTGCCACTATCCTAATGGAATGACATTCTCACTTGTCGGCACCATCTAGATATGCCCCTAGTTTCAAGAACTTCATGATGTCATAGTACCACGAAACTTCCTCTTCCTCTATAGTTATTACTGAAGCTTCAGTCTTCCCTTTGTGCACTTCCTCATAACTTTGCTCAATCTACAAAGGTTGTGTCCATACTCCCTCGGGTATTTTAACCATGGAGGCCAAGGTAGCTAAGGGGTCTGCAAATTAATGTTGAGCTCTAGGGATGATTGTGTACTCAATCTTGTCAAAGGTCTTGGTTATGTCCTCCAAGTATTATTGGTAAGGCTTCAAGTGTTCCTCATTCATCTTCTTCAACTTTTGTATTTGGGTTATAACCAAAAGTTTAATCTCCAAAGACTTTAGCCACCTTTACCCTCAATTCTCGAAGAGCTTCCATTCTAGCAATACAAGCCTTATATTCAGCCATGTTATTAGCTACTTCAAAGTTCAACTTGATTGCCAAAGTTATGTGAGATCCCTTGAGAGTGATCAAGAGTATTCCTATCCCATTTCCATATTAGTTTACAACTCTGTCAAAGTACATCTTCCATGTCCCTAACTCAACATCCAAATGTCCTCATCTTGAAAGTCTTCTTTACCATCTTCCCCTACTATAGGATTCTCGGTGCGAAAATTTGACATGACGCACCCTTTGAAGGTTTTTCTAGCCACATATTTCAAATTGAATTTTGCCAATAAGATCAAACATCTTGACAATCTTCCACTCAAAGCAGGCTTCTCAAAGAGATAATTCAATGGGTCCATTCTTGCTACCACCCATATTTGGAAAGGTATAATGATATGTCTTAACTTTTGCATGGCCCAAACAAGTGCAAAGCATGACTTTTCTATGGGAGTGTACCTAGTCTCATAATCATGGAACCTCTTGCTCAAGTAGTATATGGCCCTCTCATTCTTTTCATGGTTTTCTTGTGTAAGCACACTTCCAACCGCATCCCCTATGACGGAGAGGTATAGGAGTAAGGATTTTCCATGTTGTGGAGGCACTAGGATAGGTAGGTGGAGGGGATATTCCTTGATAAGTTCAAAGGCCTTTAGACACTCATCATTCCATGTATGTGGTTCATTCTTCCATAGGAGTTTGAAGATAGGCTCACAAGTGGAGGTGCAATGAATCAACTAATGTATTGTAATCAACCCAAGAAGCCCATTATCTCTTTCTCACTTATGGGTGGAGGCATCTCCAATATGGCTTTGATCTTCGATGGGTCAACTTCTATCTCTTTATCACTCACTAGGAAGCGTATCAATTTTTTGGTGGTTACTCTGAAGGTACAATTTTGTGGGTTCAATCTTAGCCTATACTCTTTAATCCTTTAGAAGAACTTCCTTAAGTTTATGGTATGGCTTTCTCTATCCTTGGATTTCACTATCATATCATCGACACACACCTCCACTTCATTATGCATCATACCATGTAACAAGGCTGTAGCCATCCTTTGGTAGGTTACGCCCTGGCATTCTTAAGGCCAAACGACATCACTGCGTAATAATAAATTCCCTATCTGGTAGTGAAAGTGGTTTTGGTCATATTTTTAGGAGCCATCTTAATTTGGTTGTATCTTGAGAAACCATCCATGAAAGACATCAAGGTACTTTATGCCGTGTTATCCACCAAGACATCAATGTGAGCGAGAGGAAAGTCTTCCTTAGGGCATGCCTTGTTCAAGTCCCTAAAATCCACACACGTCCTCACCTTCCCATCATTATTAGGTACAGTCACGACATTGGTAATCCATTTGACTTGGTGTATGAGTTTGATGAACCCTACCTTTAATTGCTTAGTTACTTCCTTGATTTTTAAGAGCCATTCGATCCTCATTCTTCTCAACTTTTGTTTGACGAGTACCATATGATCATGAGTATCAATGTGATGTTAGGCTATTTTGGGGTCAATTTTGGACATATCTTCATAAGACCATGCAAACATCTCTTGAAATTCCATGAGGAGTTCTTGAAGATCTTTCCTTTCTTTTTCATTTAGAGTTGAGCCAATTTTAATTAAGCGAGGATTCTCATTATTGCCCAAATTAATAGTCTCAAGAGTTGGTTCCATAAATTCAAATTTCCTTTCCAATTGTTTATTAATTTCATTTTCAAATGCATTTGAATCATTTAAGTACAAAATTTCAATGTTATGAGACACATCAAAATAAGCCAATTCAGAATTCATCTTATTAAAAATATTGAAAAGTACATGGGAACATGCATTACAAAACTTTTTCCCTATGTTTTTTGGAAAATCCAACCCAAGTCCAATTATTAATGGGCCCCAAAGTAGGCGTGATTGTCGAAAAAAACTACCGCCTCCGTGCCTTCGTTCAACCACCTGCCGTGGTGACAGCTCCTAGGTGCGCGGGGGCCCTTTTGGAGGCCCCTCTAGATATGAGCATGGGGTTGCATGTTATTCGCGCGGAGCTTAGGGTGTTGTCTCTCTTGGTGGAGGAGGATAGGTCTACCTTTGGTGTTATGGCAAGAGTCTGGGCCACATTTAAGGGATTACCAAAGGTAAATGGAGTCGCCACCAATAATTGGGTTTTTCTAAGGTGTGATTGGTCACCTTTTTCTAGTTAATTTTATTACTGATCCTAGGCTAAGAAAAAGGTCATTTTTCCTAATCTAATATGGATGGCAAAAAATCTTGATTCTTAGGTTTGGAAGTTTGGTTTCGTGTAGGGAAGGTGTTAGCCACCTTATAGTGCCTATCCGAGGACAGCCCTTTGTTTTATAAAAACTTAATTTTTGAAAATTGGTAGTAAAAACATGATTTTAGAATTGGCTTTCAGGGCTTTGCATGCATAGGGGTTTTCAAGTTTGGTTTTGAAAGGGTGTGGTCCCAATTTGTGCTTTCCTAAAGCATTTGGTAGAGTACCAGGTTTTCACGGTGAAAATCCGGCAACATGTCACCTTACTTTTGCGATGGAAACTAGGCATTGCTTGCCTTAGGTGACACAGAATCTGAAAATCACACTAGAAGGGGCGAGTAGGTATATATATCTATATACATCATGCATAATGCAAGCACACAGAGCAGGAAAGTAAATGCCTACATCCCTAGAGCATGGCCCAAAATATAGGTGCAAGAAAGAAAACAGGGGTCGCCATACTCTAGAGATAAGGACGAATGGTACAAGGCATGATATACCTAATATAAACCATCTAAGGGAGAAAGGGAGGAGGAAGGAGGGGGTTTAAAAGAGTACATAATCAAAGGGAAAAAGCTAAACCCTAGACCTACAAAACACAGCTACTTGGCCTGACCACTTGCTTTTGTTCGTGCCCTTTTTGCTTGCACTTGGGAAACCATGCCCTAGCTTCGTGTGTCCTTGCTCCATGTGTGTACTTGCAAAGACAAAGACAAGAAAACCAGCAGACAAGCAATGGAAGGAAAATGTGTGAAGAGCATAAGAAAAGGCATGAAGCAGATAAGCATTATAGGCACGGAAAGAAAAGAAACAAGGATGCAAGCAAGCAAGCAAAAGAGATAGCAAACAAACAAGTAAGAAAGAAAACAAAAAGTGGTGTTCGAGAGGGACAAATGTAAGTTTGGAACAGATGTCCATAACTTCATTGTGTTGAAGCATGGACGACACACTAGCAAACAAGACTCATGCATGCACATGTAAGCAAATGTGTAAAAATGCACATAAAGCCAATGGATGGCACAAACAAGCATGGCAAGCATATTATCGTACGTAGCGGAAAAATAAGGGAAGTGTACGTATGGAGCGACCCAGCATTCGAAGACGCATCTCAAGTGGGTACATCCAAACAAGGCCTCTTGGGCATTGGATGTAACCACACAACCACAACCTGCTAAGGGCGTCAAGCGTGGCAAAGCCTAGAACTAGAGAGGCTAACACAGGTATGAAGCATAGAAACGAGCAAGCATAGACATGCAAAACAAGGGATCCAAATCCTTTGATATTGGCTAAGGTGTATGGACGATGACAAAGTTGATAGGGTCTAGATCGAGGCCGAACCAATAGGGAAAAACATAAGAAAGAAAGGTAAAGCGACAAAAGGGCTACAACAGCACATGGCAAGACAAACATTGCCTAGGTCTAGGCACACAAACATGGCATGAAGCGCACAAGCACATGGAAGAATGCATAAAACGTATAGAACATAGATTGAAGCACATAAGAATATGAAAATATAGATCTGGATATATAGGCATGTGAGAACCTAGATCCAAGCACGCAAGTATGTAAACATGTGGATCTAGTCGTAGGCATGGCGACATGTGTGAACATGTGTAAACTAGCACATAAACATGGAAGAACATGGATTTGAGCATATAAACATGTACGGATGCGGATCTAAGCATAAAACATGGCGAAAAGCAAACTAACTCATTGATCTGAGCAAAGCATGACCAGAGACATGATATTAAACATGTGAGCACATAACCCTAACATCGACATAAAGCAAAAAGAGGAACAAAACAAAAGAAACATGGCATAAAACCCTAACCATGTAGATCTAAACATATAAGCATGTAAGGATGTAGATCTAAGCACAAAACATGGCATAAAACATAACAACGAAGAAATCTAAGCTAGAAAAGCACATAATGTAAGAAATATGCTAAAGAAAGAAATAAATCACATTAAGCAAGCAAAAAGGAAGGATAAATTCTTGTAAAAAAGATTTAAAAGGTTAGGGGCGTGGATGATAGCTAAAAAGCTACATCCACACCCCTAAACCCCAAATCCAAGATATAGAATCAAGGAAAGGTGCAATAGCAATACCTTGTGTTCTTGGTGAAAAGGGAAGAATCAAGAGACTTTGATGTGTTTTTTTTGGAGTGTTATTGGGTGTTTTTTGTTGTTTGGAAGATAGAAAAAAAAATGTAGAGAGGAACTAGGTGAAGAGAAAATTTCAGAAAATGTGTGTCCCCTCATTCTGATGGGTGCCTAGGGCTATTTATAGCCTCGGGTGCAAATTTTGAGGTGGTGGCCCTTTTAAGGGCTGCCAGCCTTAAACCACCTCTGATTGGGTTTATCTAAACACCATTGGATAGATCTTCATTTAAGTTTCTAAAATGGTATGGAACTCAAAAATCCATAGGTCGGATCAAAAGTTATGGCTTTCGAAAGTTTGCGGTGCGTCGATCAGTGCGTCACCCCAGTTTTCGTGATATTTCAGCCATTCTAACTCCGATTTTGAGCCATGAATAATCGTTGGAACAATAATTTGATAGTCTTCGCAATGGTATTGGTTTTAACCCATTCTAACAGCTGGATCAAAATTAGGTATTTTGGGCCCACCTAAGATCGACTTTGGGTCAAACTTGGTAAAAGTTGATAAAAATCTTCAAGAAGCTTGGATTTTGTGTACTGCTATGAAAAAAGTTGTTTTGTGTAGGTTTGGACCTTGTTTAATCTTCAGTCAACCCTAGGGCCAACCAGAGGCATTCTGGTCATTTTGACTGGAAAGGCACTTTGGGTGCTCCGGTGCCCAATTAGGTTTTGCCATGTGATACTAGATGTTCTGATGGCCCTGTAGAGAGAAAATGATATTTTTAGATTTTTCGGGGTGCGGCATGCAAATCAATGCCAAGCAAAATACGATATTAATAGCTGCCCATTCTTAATCTGATATCTTGAGTGCAATCAGAGGTACTAGATAAAGAACATGATTTCGAATTTTGTTACCCCCAAATTTACGTGTAGGGACTATTCATGGACCGAGACTGGACCTTACCTGCTTGGCCTGATCTACCGCAACTGCTATTGGAATATTTTTCTAGTCACGTCTCAGAGCTCTAGGAGAGGGGAAGGGAGAAGATTTATTTTTTCTTTTTTTTTGGGTTTAACCGGGTCAGCGTTGACCTAGTAAAGTTTTTCGGTGGCCCTTTGAGGGCCGTTGGACCTACTCAGCAGCCCTTCAAGGGCCGCTGGGTCTCCTACAACTTATAAAAGGCCTTTTGGGCCCCTTTTGGCTTATTTCAACTCTTTCTCTCCGCTTCCATTCTCCACAAAATTTCCAAGAGCGTTTAGAACTTAGCAAGTTTGTACTTTTAGCATTAGTCTGCCATTTTAGTCAGCTGTTTCTGTCTATTCTGCACTTGAGGTTAGTGTACATTTTTCTTGTTCTCTTATTTTTTTTTCTGCAAAATGTTAGTAGCAGTACTACTAGAGATGCATGCTAGTGTTTATTTTTATTTTTCGAATTTTCATGATCGTATATTTTTGCCATTATTGATGCCATGCTATATTAAGAAAAATGCATATATGTATTTTTGTTTTTGATATATGAATGCGGGATATGTAGGAATTTAGATTTAGAAAATAGAATGAGGGATACAGGAAAGGGGACTTACCTGGTAGTCAGGGATAATGGAAATGGTGAGACGTACGACACTACCGCTAGTTAGTCTTAGCATAGGATCAAACCAAGAGAATTGTGTGATGGCGAGGTGTACGATGCGACCGCTAGTTAGCCTTAAAATTTGGGGGATCCACGTAGAGACAAAGGATATCTAATAGCAATCCCGAGTAGTGTCAGGTAGAGACAGAATGTCTAAATAGTAGTCCTAGTTATTGCCAAGTAGAAACAAAGGATATCTGAATAGCAGTCTTGGTCTTATGCTAGGCAAAAACAGAGAACATCTAAATAGCAGTCCCTTACCAAGTAGAAACAGAGGATCTCTGAATAGCAGTCTTGGTCTTAGGCTGGGTAGAAACAGAGGATATCTAAATAGCAGTCCCGATTTGTGTCAGGTAGAATCAGAAGATATCTGAATAGCAATCCTAATTTTTGCCAAGTAGAAACAGAGGATATCTGAATAGCAGTCTTAGTCTTGGGCCATGTAGAAACAGATAATATCTAAATAGCAGTCCCAATTTGTGTCATGTAGAATCAGAGGATATTTGAATAGTAGTCCTAATTTTTTTGCCAAGTAGAAACAGAGGATATTTGAATAGAAGTCTTGGTCTTGGGTCGGGTAGAAATAGAGGATATCTGAATAGCAGTCTTGGTCTTAGGCTGAATAGAAATATAAAATCTCTGAATAGCAGTCCTAATTTGTGTCAGATAGAATCAGAGGATATCTAAATAACAATCCTGATTTGTGCCAAGTAGAAACAGAGAATATCTGAATAGCAGTCTTGGTCTTAGGCTAAGTAGAAATAGAGGATATCTGAATAGCAGTCTTGGTCTTAGGCTGGGTAGAAACAGAGGATATCTGAATAGTAGTCTTGATTTGTATCAGGTAGAAACAGAGGATATCTGAATAGTAGTCCTGATTTTTGCCAAGTAGAAACAAAAGATATCTGAATAGTAGTTTTGGTCTTAGGCCGGGTAGAAATAGAGGACATTTGAATAGCAGTCTGAATTTATGTCAGGTATAAATAGAGGATATCTGAATAGTAGCCTTGGTCTTAGGCCGAGTAGAAATAGAGGATATCTGAATAGCAATCCCGATTTGTGTCAAGTAGAATCAGAGGATATCTAAATAATAGTCTTGATTTGTGCTAATCAGAAACAAAGGATATCTAAATAGCAGTCCCACTTTGCATCCTTTGCAAGTGCGTGCTAGGTACAGACCTGTACATTTTAGAATAGTGTTAGTCCACTTGTGTTGCCATTTGGCTTATGGGCTTACCAATTATGTTTTCTTTTCTTACTGTTTTGTATATCATGTCTAGGAGAGCTAGTTTTAGGGGAGTCGGGGGAAGACCCACATGTATGCCACGTTCTAGGGGGACGGTTCTTCTGATGATGAGCCTACTTCAACTGGTGAGCGGGTGGCTTGAGTTCTGCAGACATTTTAATTGCAGGGGTAATGATCGTAGGCCTACTGGTGGTATACCCATGGAGATGCGGTCCAGGAGACGACGATCGGTTGAGATAGCTAGTGTCTCATTTGAGTCCCATATTGTTTCTAGTGGGGCTACTTCACCACGTAAGACAGTCAAAGGGAGGGGGCATCCATAGAAGAGGTGCGAGATGATGACATCCTCCTTGATATAGATGAGGTCTTTGTTGGGCCTAAGGTCCTGCTAGAGTTTGGTGCTCGCAAGCACAGTCTAAGCCTGAGGTTCCCACCGCATCAGGTCGAGGCTGATACTCGTACTTGTACCACAGACAAAGGAATCCATGACACTCTCCTTCAACATAGGCTAAAGGATTATCCTTTCACACCAGTTCAGGGGGGAGAGGTATGTTACATTCCCTTCTTGGTCATTTAGATTCCGATTATATGTGATGGGGTATGATAAAATACCACTCCAATTTTGTCCATAGAGATCATCCAGGACGAGCAAGTTATAGGGACGAGGCGTTGTCCTGTCAAGTAAGGGCCTCAGGATGAGGTAAGCTGAGTATAGTCATCAGGACGAGGTAATCGTAACTTGAGGGCCTCAGGATGAGGTATGCTAACTGTAGGGTATCAAGACGAGGTAATCATAACTTGAGGGCCTCAGGACGAGGTAAGTTGAGTATAGTCCTCAGGACGAGGTAATCGTAACTTGAGGGCCTCAGGACGAGGTATGCTGACTGTAGGGTATCAAGACGAGGTAATCATAACTTGAGGGCCTCAGGACAAGGAAATCTGGATGACACACGGATACTTGGGAAAATTCATGAGTAAGTAAAACAACTCCGTATCATATGTGTAACTCCCAGTGACTGTTGCACATAAAGAGTGTAACTCATAAATAGTTGAGGAAGTTATACTCGAAAACACATCTCCTCAAATCAAAGGGGGGTTACAAACCTAATAACTGCTCTTAAGACACTATATAAGCGTTGATTCAGACCAAGAAAAGGTACATTTTACGATTCCTAAAAAGTTGGAACTCAAAAATAAGAGAGAAAACTGACTTCTTCATCGGAAGGTTATTGGCCGGCGACCTCGGTCACCTTTGATTACTGTTCTTTCTTTTTCAGGCCATCAAGAAAACTGGTAGTCCTCTCTAATCTGAAGCATTCGATCTTCTGATATTCTTCGCATCATCAATATGCATGTGCCGACGAGTAGCTTCTTATTTCAAATGCAAAGGAGTGAGAGGCTCCGTGGTCGGGGTGCCTAGTACACTTTCCTCTAGATATTTTTTGCTCCTACAACCCATCCACGGCACACCACATTTCTGAAAGACTGGGGGTTTGAGGACTTACTGTGGATTCCCCCCGTTCACCATGAGGCACAGGATCGTGGAGGCTTTGGTGTGGCAGTTTTATACAGAGACAGGCACCTTCTATCTGAGTTGCAAGGAGTATGTAGTCCTCCTTCTTGATTGGACATCCATTCTAGGCGTTAGATTTTGTGGCCATCAGATTCCAACAGATAAGATGACCTTCGAGATGGCCATTGATCTCTTGGGCATCCCTCTTCCATTGACTGCAGAAACAAGGGGATATTTTGGGCCCATTACATTGCCATAGGTTCATACTGAGTGGCTACAGCATAGTATTCCCTATGACGAGGCCCCTACCGATGCTCATCTTTGTTGATGCTTCTTGTGGTTCCTCGATAGTTGCTTCTTGGGAAACAACTAATCGGTGTTGACCTATCAGCTGCTGTTGGCTATGGGAGTAGTCTCCGGTAATAGAGCGTATTACTAAGGGTTAGTGACCTATGACTTCTTCATTTCCTTCTTGATGTGGGCCTACCAGCGAGACTTCTAGAGTTTAAAGGGTTATTAGCAGATATTGACATGGTGTGCATTGCCTTTAGAACGGCGGCTGATGTATGAAAGACAATGCCTCTAATTAGGCCTTACATGTTTAGCTCTGTAAATTGCCTTTGAAAGGGCTGCCAATGTGTGTAAACGACAATGCCTCTGATTATGACTTACAAGTATCGTTCCAGGGACGCGCCTTTAGAAGGGCGACTAATGTATGTGTAGAATAGTGCCTCTAATTAGGACTTATATGTATGATTCTAGGGACGTGCCTTTAGAAGGGAGGTTGATGTGTATGAAAGACAATGCCTTTGATTAGGACTTATATGTATGATTCTAGGGATGCGCCTTTAGAAGGACCGTTGATTTATTTGCTTAGGACTTATATATATGATCTGAACAAAACGCCTTTAGAAGGGCGGCTGATGTGCGTGATAAACAATGCCACTGATTAGGACTTACATGCATAACTCTAGGCAGATCGCCTAAAGGGCTGCGGATGTACATGAGAAACAATGCCTTTGATTAGGACTTACATGCATAACTCTAGGTAGATCTCCTTTGAAAGGGCTGCGGATATGTGTGAGAAACAATGCCTCTGATTAGGACTTATATGCACAACCATATATAATCTTGGAAAATGCCTCTAAGAGGGCTATTGAGGCGTATACATGCACTATCGTGTCTTCATTGTGGATGGTGGTATTGAACTAGCTTATGTCCCATTCACTTGTTTGGAACCACAATTTCACAGATTTCCCAGCAGCTTTTAAACAATGATTGTCCTATTGGGGGAGAAGGCAAGGAGAGATCATGTGAAATAAACTGCCCTAGTTTAGGTTTTCATTTGATTCTCTTCATGAAAGAGACATCCTTAGTGGGACGGACCCATTCTCGTATATTGGACAAAGGGGGAGAGGACCACGCAAAATAACTACCCCAGTTTAGGGTTTTGCGGGGTTCCAAGCCTATAGACTGGTTACAAGTGGCCTCAACTTCATGGGCCATGCCATAATGCTAATGATGGGTGTGGACACTCTGAATGAAATAATTCTAGACACACCACAAGGCGGTATGCACTGATTGCTCCTGTTATCATTCGAGTGGGATAGATATCCATGAATGGGACTCATAAGGGTTTTCCTTCGTCCTCTAAATAAGATAGAAAAGCCGTCGGGCGGCCGAGATCGGGCCCTAACGTTTGTAGATTCTAATTACCGGAGCTGAAATTGATGGAAAAACACATGTTTTTATCGCATACAAAAAATACGCAGCGGAAAAATAACGAATCTACTTCATTCACAATTAATAACATGTACTATGTAAGTTTCAGAATACAAGAACAAAAGAGTGTACCTTGGTGTGTTGAATTTCAAAAACAAAAGATTAGAAGTACTTGGTAACACTTTTAATCTTCACTCCAATTCCACTAACACTCAAGAAGTGTGGTCTCTCAATCAGTTATATGTGTTTGTTCAAGAGAGAAATAGGAAGTGTCCAACACTCACATACGTTATTTTCATTCCTTGTATGATCTTAATGAAAGACCCTTATGAAAAGTCTCTTTTTAAAATTCTGTATGTTTCTCTCTATATATATAACTGATTATCTAATTGCGCAAACCTTTTGGGCTATTCCAATTGGGCTCTAGTATGTGGCTTGGAGTGGGACCAAAATGGAACAAATAAGACTCTAGCTCCAATGGGGCGTTGGGCTTTTCTATCAACTCTTGACAAGTCCAAAGTTACCATTAATTATATTCAATAACATTATATGAATATAATTGCACTTAAGGCCTTATTAATAAATTATATCCCAAGACTTTATTATACATGCAACCCATTCATTAAAATATTTGTAGTAATACAAAGTCATGAATGGTGACTGCCACTTTGAAGATTACTACATCTTAATCCTTGAGTACCCATTTTAATCCTTTATATTTATTCATCATATATTTATGAAATCCAATTTTATAAATATATACTTTAGTAACTCCTTACTAAAGTGGTTGGGCCTAACACTCTGAATAACCAAACCCATTAAACTTATCTCAAGGGAATATTTTATATCTCTAGGTAATATTTTATATCTCCAGGTAATATTTTATATCTCTATTAAGAGATTATGAATTCCATCTTGAGAATATATGTTCTATCGACACTAAATGTTGCTATGCAACATACTGAGGTTTTGATCGTGACTCATAGATCTTACTCCTGATATATCAAAGCAACCTACATCTCATGATCAGGCCCATTATTCTCTCAGGATTTAGAGTTGATGTAAATAGAAGTCGTGAGATTGATGATTCATTTAACAGTCATTAGGAGAATAATAAATCTCACAGTGGTCTAGGTCAAAATATCTTAACTCTTAAAACATATCAACATACCAACTAGAAGTCTCCACTTCCATGATCAAGACAAATCATCATAGTTGATATGTTATAGTCTTCACAAATGAAATGCCAAATTTCATCATTGACTACGAACTAAAATTCTGAGTTTTCAAAGAACTTGTGACTTATATCTTCTACCATTTTTTACATAAATCACATACTATGCATCTCATGGACTAAGATAATGTCCCATTAGTTCATTTATAGATAGTCTCATATAATTAAACAATTTAATTATTTGTGACATGCTAGTAAATTGGATTCCAGGGCATATACGCCAACAGAACTGGCCCCTGAATCGGGCGAACTGAGTTTTGAAAATGAGGTTCAAGACATTTGTAGGTTCTAAATGAGACGCATAAATATAAACTGCCCTAGTGTAGGATTTGTGCGGTCTAGGATGAGTAAGTGAGAGTTTCTAGAAATCCAGTTCAATGTTGGGTCGATCACGTGTTATGGTGAGCACTAAAACGAGGGAATCTTCACTCCAAAGTGCTTAAAAACCTCAGAGATTGGCTATCATAGATCATACTTGGGATAAGGAAAGGGTCACACTAGAGGCTAGTAGGGTCGAGACTAGCAGCATGGCCGATGGTTTAGCACTAGAGCTACTGCAGGTAGGATCCTATAGCAATAAGATGATGTACCCTCTTGGGAATTAGAATAGATCTTATAGAATGGGACATATACATGGAAACATAAGACAATTTGAACACACATATTCATAAGAAAGCAAATAAAGAGATAAATGCAAGGATTTCTTGAATAATACATTGGATAAATGCATTAATGGATTATGGATAGGGGGATAACAAAGTTCATGCATGATAATGATGAAAAGGAAACATTTTTTTGGGAAAATAAATGGGGAAATGCAAACACGGAATGCAAGAAACAGGAAATAAACATGCAAAACAAGCTAGATATGCTATTCCAACTCTTTTAGGAAATTGGAAGACCCAACCACACGATAATGGAATACTCCTTACTCAACCGGTGCAACCAAAAATCAGGGCTCGACGGTCTAATGGCCTACTATCTTGCCTGGCACATAGGGCCTGATAGTAGCAGTCAGATCATCCCCCAAGGATATGATGGAGTTCACTGAGCATTCCTCTGAACAAAGACAGATGAGACAAGCTAGACCTGATTCCTCCTCATATGATTCATGCGCTATGTCTAATCTGATGACCTCGGCCAAAGATGGAAAAGTGACTCTAATGTGGGGAATAAACATCCTTTGGCCAATACATCTCCACTTCTTTCCTCTGGAAGCCTAGAAGAGTTCTTCATCGGAGGGGTCGTAGTCTAGACCAAAACCTCCTTTGTTGTCTGGGAGTTTGATCAAAGAAGCCTTCCCATGTCCTACGACACCGAGGCCTTAGCCTATTTGATAGCCAAATTTAAGAATTTCCTTGGTGGCCATTAAAGTAGTGGGGGGCTATACTGACTCAAGTTTCGAAGCTCGGGAAATCATGGAGACTAGCTCAAAGTTATGAAAGATTGCCTCAGGGAAGGCATTAGCATGTATGTAGGGAACAGAAGTCTCTTTGAAGAAGGTAAGGGATTCTTCAGCCATAATAGTGACCATCAGATCATCAAATGGGAACTTGAGTCTTTAATAAAGAGTAGAAGCAACTGCACCTGGGACGTGTAGCCAAGGCCTCCCTAGGAGCATATTATAAGGGGAATCCACCTTAATGACTTGGAAATTGACTGTGAAGAACATAGGGCCAAATCCAATGGCTAACTCGATATCGCCTTGCACCTCCTAGGGAGTGCTATTAAAGCCTCTAATGATCATAATAATGGGGCAGATAAGAGAGGTATCGACATTCAAGTGTTCAAAATTAAACATTGGACAAACATTTAGGGCTAACCCATTATCAATCAGTACTCTGGAGACGATCATATCCTCACACTTTACTATAATGTGCATAGGCAAAGTGCTGTCCCTACCCTCAAGTGGTAGTTCATCATCCGTAAAGGAGATCTGGTTGGTGGCCAACACTATTGAGACCATACACTTAAAGGCGGATTTTGTAGCACTTGTAGGAACATGTTTCACTTTTAAGACTTTCAAGAGAGCATTGTAGTGGACCTCAGAGGATAGCAATAACGCCAACATGGAGATCTAAGCCGGCGACTTGTTTAGCTACTGAATCACACTATACTCATTGTTTTTGATAACTTTCAAGAACTCCTTGGCTTCTTCAGTTGTGACTCTGTTCTTAATGGGTTTGGCTGTACCCTTGCCAATCTCTTTTCTTCTCTTTTCCAACTCTCTGGGAGTATAACAACGGCCACTCCTAGTGAGCCCATATAGACCTGAATAGATATTGGAGCAAACCTCCTCTTTTCTGGTTCGAGTGGAGATCAAGGACACATCCTATTTCCAAGGGACATGATGACTATCTTCATAAGGGAATGACTTTAGCATGTGAATGATAACAACCTCCTGAGTTTGCAAATTGGGCATTATAGAGAATGTCTTTGGATTAATGACCATTGGACTTGGCAGAATAGCTTCAGGGGCCTTTGAGCTGGATACTCAGAGATTCCCAAGGAAGGCTTTAGCAAACATTTAAAGTTGAGCATTTCATCTAGCTTGGCACTTAAGGTTCTTCCCAATTATGCTATCACTTGAAACAATTTTGCATCCAATTTCTTTGTCTTTTTAGCAAGAAAGTTGCTTTCAAACTTTAGTGCTCTGATGGTTTGATTGGCTTTATCAACCTTGGTGGAGAGTTTCTCTCATTCCAACTCCACTTCACTTAGCTTCATCGTAGCTAACCTATACGGCTTCTTATGCTTCTCGGAGACTTTGTACAACTTAGAGTAGGCAATGTGGATGTCATCTTGTTCATCCATCTTCTTAAACATGGATTCCATTAGCTTTTCTTCCTCATCAACTAGTTCTACTACTTCCTTAGGAGACTCAATGGTAGTTGTGAAAGCACTCACTATCATCAGAATCTGCCTTTGGTTCTGTATCACTCAAGGTGACAGTTAGGGCTTTACTCTTGCCAATGGATTTGATATATATGGGACATTCTTACTACAGTGTCCATATCATTGACATTCGTAGCACCTTGGCCCAGTAGGAACATCATTTCCTTGACCAGTATCATTTGCTTAATACAGAGAGGTAAAGTTGCACCTTAGGTCCTAACTTAAAGAGGGAGTTGGTTAGTTTTTGGCATTCATATGGCAGACTGAGTGAGATTTCCAGAGATATTAGTTTTGATGCTTCAAGGTTGCTTCATACCCATTCCTTGGTGTTAGACCATTTAGGCCATGTTTGACTTAGTAGAGTCTTTTATGAACGGTTCAATATTGAGATAGCTCCTGATAGAACAGTTCTTCAAAGGACAGAAAAGAAAAGTGGGGAATCTTGCTGTGAGTATGCCTAGAGGTGGCATGAGCTAGCCACACAAGTGCTTCCCCCATGATGGAAGAGGATATGATCAAATGGTTCATTGATAACCTTAAGCCTCCTTACTATGAGAAGATGATCAGTGTCTAAGTCACTCATTTTGCTAGCCTAATTCCTATTGGGGAGCGTATTGATGAGGGTATCAGAAGTAATAAAATTGTTGATCCTAAAGCATTAAGTTCTATGATCGAACAATAGGTGAAAAAGCCAACTGGCCACAAAGGAAAGGAAGCCAATGTTCACATGGTTGAAAAGGTGCATGAAAGGCCAAAGGGTATCACTTCTGCTTATACAACCTTAATTACTCGACCCTATCAACAACAAGTTCAGCCAACTCAGGCACCTAGGCGATCCTTTAATCAAAAGGGAAGGCCAGATCCACCTTGCTTCCCTAGAGGATAAAATCGAAAGTTCTCTTCGTTACCGATACCCATGGCAGAACTATATGCCTACCTGTGAGCAATTTAGGAGCCGATGGGCACCCCTTAAAGGAGTGTTGGCAATTGAGGAATCAAATCCAAGATCTCATTGACAACAAGCTAATACAGTTCGATAATGCGGCCGGTCTGGATGTCATCACCAACCCCTTGCCTCCTCATTAGGAAGGGAATATGAACGCTATTCTCTTAGTGGAAGAAAGGATTCCAGATTTCAGATTTCTCATCCCCTTCATTCCCTTGGAAAGCTAGGCTGCGTGCCCTAGGCCAAGAAAGTTTCATTTATCTCAAGAACATAGGAGCTCTAGAATTCGACTAGGAAGTCTACTTCTTTTGTGACAGTGAAGATAGGCATTCCATATTTGATTGTAGAGTGCTTTGAGCACAAGTTCAATGTCTAGCTAATCATGGTATTATTGTTGGAAAATCTGGCTTTGTATCTTATACAAAACACAGAGCAGAAGCAACAAACAATGATCTATTTCATTCATGATTGATAACATGCACTATGCAAATTTCAGAATTTAAGAACAAGATAGTGTACCTTGGTGTGGAGAAATTTGAAACAAAGATTAGTAGCACTTGGGACCACTTTTAATCTTCACTTCAATTCCACTTTATGTCCAAGAAGTGTGGTCTCTTAATCAGTTTCCAAAGGAGAATGAAAGTGTTTTTCACTCTTTCTCTTTTTCTTTTTCTCTTCCAAGGTAGAATGAAAGTGTGCCTCACTCTCCCTCTTTTTCTTTTTCTCTACGCTTATATAAAAAAAATTATGTATGTTTCTCCCTTTATAACTAACTGATTATCTAAATGGGTTGGCCTATTGGGCCTTTCCAATTGGGCTTTAATGTATGGCTTGGAGTGGGACCAAAAGGGACCAATAAGACACTAGCTCCAATGGGCCTTGGGCTTTTCTATCAACTCTTGACAAGTCTAAAGTTACCATTAATTATATTTAATACTACTATATAAATATAATTGCACTCTAGGTCTTATTAATAAATTATATCCCAAGACTTTATTATACACGCAACCCCTTCATAAAATATTCATAGTAATACAATGTCGTGAATATAAACTGCCACTTTGAAAATTACTACATCTTAATTTTTGAGTACCTGGTTTAATCCTTTAAAGTTATTCATTATATATTTATGAAGTCTAATTTCATAAACATATACTTTAGTAATTTTTTACCAAAGTGGTTAGGCCTAATTCTCTGAATAACTGAACACATTAAACTTATCTCAAGGGAATATTTTACATCTTTGTTAAAAGATTATGAATTCCATCTTGAGAATATATGTTCCATCAACACTAAATATGGTTGCCCAACATACTGAGATTTTGACCGTTACTTTAGATCTCACTCCTGATATATCAAAGCAACCTACATTTCATGATGAGGCCTATTATCCTTTCAGGATTAAGAGTTCATGTAAATAGAAGTGGTGAGATTCATTATTCATTTGACAGTCATTAAGAGAATAATAAATCTCATAGCGGTTTAGTTCAATATGTCTTAACTCTTAAAACATATCAACATATCAACTAGAAGTCTACACTTCCATGATCAAGACAAATCATCTTAGTTGATATGTTATAATCTTCACAGATGAAATGCCCAATTTCATCACCGACTACGAACTACAATTCTAAGTTCAGGAAGAACTTGTGATTTATATCTTCTGCAACTTTTCACATAAATCACATACAATGCATCCCATGGACTATATGATAATGTCCAAATATTCATATTACCATTATTTTAGATAATAATAAAACAACTTTATTTATCATAACATTAAGTCATATACAATGTCATATATAGTATCATACAATAGGATTTAAGGGCATACATCCTAACAATTATCTGGGTTGAAAGAGAAGTCGTGCGGAAGGATAACTGTATGGTAGCTAGCCTATGCCTTCCGACTACCCAAGCAGGAACTAGCCATATTGCTGTATCAGGTGGATCAAGGTAAGATTGGGATGGGTACTTGCCAGAGCACCTTTGCAAGATTCCCCCAACTTCTCTAACTCTAGTCATCATTGAAGAAATTATAGAATTGCTTGTAGATTCAGGGGCATTAGCTCTAAAGAAAGGACAAGCCATGCTGGCCGTTAAAGGTTTTCCTCCTTTAGTCTTAGCATTGCCTGCAATCGCAGAGTCATCTCTAGCATCCGTTCAAAAGGGAACCTCTATTATCCCTTCTATTCAAGGTTTTGATCCTTTAGTTTTGCCAAGGCCTATCTCAGAAATCTCTAGGGTACCTGACCCAAAGGCTTTGGAAGCCACTTTGCATAGTCTGGTCATCATTAGTCCGAAGATGTTCTCCATAGTGCCCAATTTGAAGACTCAAAAGTGTGTTATCATTCGAATACCGAAGCCCTTTCTTACCAGGAGAGCCAACGTGTCCCATGGAAGTACGATGTGTCTTTGGTCTCTACCTAAACTAGAAAGGAAGAGATTTGCTCTAACATCTCTTCGAGTCTATCCGCGTTCACTAGGAGTGGTCGATGTTACACTCCTGAGGAGATAGAAAAGAGGAGGAAAAAGATTGGCAAGAGTACAGCCGAGCCCGTTAGGAACAGGGTTACCATTGAAGAAGCTAAGGAATTCTTGAAAACTATTCGAAAGGCCAATTATAGCTTGATCCAGTAGCTAAACAAGTTGCCAACTTAGATTTCAATCTTGTCACTGTTGCTATCTTTCGAGGTCCATTGTGAAGCTCTCTTGAGGTGTTAAAGGAAAAGCATGTTCCTACCGGTATTATAGATTCCTATTTCGAGGGTATGGTATCATTGGTGTTGGCCACCAACCAGGACTCCCTTTCAGATGATGAGTTACCTTTAGAAGGTAGACATCACACCTTGCCCATGTTAGGATATATGTGCCCTTTATAACCTATTGTATGATGCTATGTATGACATTATGTATAATATTATGTTGTGATTAATAAAGTTGTTTTATTATTATCTAAAATAATAGTAACATGAGTATTTGGATATTATCATATAGTCCATGAGATGCATAGTATGTGATTTAGTCATAAAAGATATAAATCACAAGTTCTTTGTAAACTCAGAATTTTAGTTTGTAGTCGATGATGAAATTGGGCATTTCATCTACGAAGACTATAACATATCAACTAAGATGATTTGTTTTAATCATGGACATGGAGACTTCTAGTTGATATGTTATAACTGTTAAGACATATTGAACTGGACCACTGTGAGATTTATTATTCTACTAATGACTGTCAAATGAAAAATAAATCTCAGGACTATCATAGTACCTCGTCTTGGCGTATATGCCTCGCGATCCCAAAGGAAAGTGTTTTGTTTCATGGTACTACAAGTTTAAACACTATAAGGGAGATGAAATGTGGCTACACATAATTCTAGATAATGATGTACACTAAATTAAGTGTAATGTTAACCTACCAAAGAAGCTATGTCATTATTTACTTAGAGGCTAAAGTTCATACTGCATATTATTAGTGTTTGATAAGAGTTATCATGATAACACTAATAATGAGAATAGTTCTTAATCAGTCATGATATTTATAATATACATACTACCAAGGAATTATAGACATGGATTGAGTTGTCGTTGCATGCATATTTTATGATATGGTTTTATTAAGGTTCCATACCATATGTTTATATGCTAAATTAATAATGTCCGGTTTACTTATTATATTCATGTTTGTTATTTTCAGATTTAAATCATGGCATCTTTTAGCTCACTTGTTGCTATTCTTAATAATTAAAAAAAATAAAAAATAAAAAAATAAACTGATTGGATCCAACTATGTTGACTAGGAAAGAAACTTGGACATTGTTCTCACTGTTGAAAAGCACAAATTCGTGCTTTATGAACCTTGTCCTAACTTCCCATCATTAGATACTCCTCATGAGGAAAAACAGCGATATGATCGTTGGTAGAAATATAATAAGATGGACAAGTGCAATATCCTAGCATCTATCTCAAATGTTCTACAACGTCAAATGCAGGATGTAGAATTGGCTTTAGACATAATGCTAAGTCTGAAGAAGATGTTTGGTGAGTAAGGTTGTCCTGCTAGGCAAGAAACTATGGGGCATATTTATAATACCAAAATGGCTGAAGGCACTTCAGTAAGGGAGCATTGTCTTAGGATAATCTCTCATCTGAATACACTGGAGGTTTTAGGTGCCGATATTGATGGAGAATCCTAAGCGGATATAATACTCAAATCACTACCAGAATCATTCAAGGAATTCAGACTTAATTATAACATAAACAAAAAGATTTATACATTGTCTAAATTACTGAATGAATGAATTGGTGTTGAAGGAAGGCATTCTTGGTACATCCAGTATTGATGCTAATATGGTTGAAGCTTCTTCTTCTCAACCTAAGTTGAAAGGCAAGGGTAAAAAGAAGAAGGAAGGACTTCACCATGCAAGATGGTAAACAAATTGCCTTAGGAGTTTCCAACAAGGGAAATAGAAAGGACTACGCCAAAGGAAAGTGTTTCCATTATGGCGAGAAAGGTCATTGGATGAGGAATTGTCCAAAATTTAGAGCTACCAAGAATAAGGATATGAAAAGCTCATTTCTTCTTGAAACATGTTCAGTATAAAATCCCACAGATTCCTAGTGTGTGGATTTAGGTTGTACTAATCATATCTGAAATTCTTTGCAAAGGTTCCAGGAGACCAATAAGCTGAATGAATGGGAACTGTTTCTTACTTTGGCTGATGGGAGCAGAATTCCAGTTGTAGCTGGTGGAGTGTTTAATTTGTGTTTTGGTTCTAGAGTTTTAATATTGAAAGAATGTTTGTATGTACTTAATGTTCATAGGAATTTAATTTCTGCAACTTATTTAGGTAGACATGGATATTACGTTATCTTGAAAGATAATGTTGTAATAAATAAGGATAAAGTGTTTATCTGTTCTGGAAATATTGTAGATGGTCTTTATATTTTAACTCTTGATAAGCATGAATTATACAATTCTGAATTAGATAATAATTCTCATGTAAAATCATTAAAGAGAAAGTTTCCTTCTACATATGATGCATATCTTTGGCACTTGATGGATCATATTAATTCAAATAGAATTCAAAGATTAGTCAATGATGGACTCTTAGAGCCATTGGACTTTGATGGATTTCCAGTTTGTGAATCTTGTTTGGAGGGTAAAATGACCAAAAGACCTTTTAATGCAGAAGGTAGAAGAGCCAAAGAGTTGGTTGAATTAGTTCATACGGATGTATGTGGTCCTATGTCAACCTAAGCAAAAGGAGGTTATGAGTACTTCATTACTTTTATGGATGATTACTCAAGATATGGTTATATGTACAAAATGAGACGGAAGTTTGACGCCTTTGAAAAGTTCAAAGAGTTTAGAGCTGAAGTTGAGAATCAATTGGGTAAACGCATAAAGGCCATTCAACCTAATCGAGGTGGCGAATACCTTCTTGGGGATCTTAAGGAATACTCAACTCAGAATGAGATTGCATCCCAATTGACTGCACTTGGAACTCCTCAACAAAATGGTGTAGCAGAGAGAAGGAGTATGAATCTTTTAGAAATTGTTAGGCTCATGATGAGTTATTCAACTTTACCAATTTCCTTTTAGGGATATGCACTAAAAACTACAATGCGTATTTTAAATTTATTTCCAAAAAAATTAGTGTCAACACACTTAAGGAATTATGGAGTGGGTGCAAGCTTAGTATGAAATACCTCCACATTTGGGGATGTCCAGCGTTGAAAGGGAAGTCTAATAAGTTAGAAGCAAAAACAAAAGTACGCATGTTTTTAGGGTTTCAAAAGAAACTAAGGGTTATTTATTCTATAATCATAAAGATAGCAAAGTGTTTACTAGCAACAATGCCAAATTTTTGGAAGATGATTATGTGAATAACAAAGTGTTTATTATCATAATTCTCTTATCTATTGCTGCTCATTATGATTATGAAATTTGGTAAATGGATGTCAATACTGGATTTCTTAATAGCAATCTGGAAGAACAAATCTATATGATGCAACCGGAAGGTTTCGTGGCAAAGAACCAAAATCATATGGTATGCAAATTGAAAAGATCCATTTATGGACTTAAGCAAGCATCTAGGTCATGGAACATCAGATTTGATCAAGCAATCAAATCATTTGGTTTTGAACAAAATCTTGATGAACCATGTGTATACAAAAGACATCAAGATAAAGTAGTAATCTTTGTAGTGTTTTATGCTGATGATATTCTACTCATTGGAAATGATGTAGGGGTAATGTCATCAGTAAAGATTTGGTTGTCAAGCCAATTTGATATGAAGAAGTTGGGGAAAGCTAACAATATTCTGGGGATCAAGCTTGGTGAGATCGCAAGAATAGGATATTAGGCTTATCTCAAGTAGGGTAATAAATAAGGTTCTAGAATGGTTTAGCATGCAAAATTCGAAAGACCTATGAATCTTGAGGAAGAAAATATGATGAGACAAATTCCCTATGCTTTTGCAGTGAGAAGTCTCATGTATGCCATGCTTTGTATTAGACCAAATATCTATTATTCAGTTGGCATGGTCAGCCAATATCAATCGCATCCAGGACTTAAAACATTGGCAAGCTACAAAGCTTATTCTCTAGTATCTAAGAAGAACAAGAGATTATATACTTGTTTAACATAGTAAGGATTTGATTCCCATTGGTTATACAGATTCGGATTTTCAATCAGATCTTGATTTTAGAAAGTCCACTTAAGGTTATTTATTCACCTTTGGAGGTAGAGCCATAAGTTGAAGGATTGTTAAGCAGTCTTGTATGGTCGGATCCACCACAGAAGCTGAATATGTTGCTACTTGTAATGCGGCAAAGGAAGCTATTTGGCTCAAGAAATTCCTTTATGATCTTGGTGTTGTGAGAATGGAGCAATTTCCTATCATATTGTTCTGCAACAATAGTGGAGCAATTGCACAATCTAAGGATCCAAGAAATCACAAGATTGGAAAGAATATTGAAAGAAAGTACCATGTCATTCGAGAAATTGTTGCTCGAGGAGACGTAGTAATAGCAAAAATTGATAGTACAAATAATCTATCAGATCCCTTTACCAAAGCCTTGCTCCAGAGGACTTTTGAGTCACATTTGGAGAGAATGGGAGTTAGATTAGTGCACAATAGTATTTAGGGCAAGTGGGAGATTGTTGGGATATATGTGCCTTTTAAATCCTATTGTATGATGCTATGTATGACATTATGTATAATATTATGTTGTGATTAATAAAGCTGTTTATTATTATATAAAATAATGGTAACATGTATATTTGGACATTATCATATAGTCCATAAGATGCATAGTATGTGATTTAGTCACAAAAGATTTAAATTACAAGTTCTTTGTAAACTCAGAAATTTAGTTTGTAGTTAGTGATGAAATTGGGCATCTCATCTGTGAAGACTATAACATATCATCTAAGATGATTTATCTTGATTATGGAAGTGAAGACTTCTAGTTGATATTGATATGTTTTAAGTGTTATGACATATTGAACTGGACCGTTGTGAGATTTATTATTCTACCCTTCATCAGAGACTCAAGTTCATATCCGGGAATAAGTTGATCACTATTTTCCAAGAGACATCTATCCCCTACATCAATGCTAATGCCTTTCTAAAGGCATCATTCCACAGATTTAAGCTAGTCTCCATGATTCACAATGCTTTAGAGATTGAGTCAGTATGGCCCACAACATTCTTGGTGGCTGCTAAAGAGATGCTCAAATTTGGCTCTTAATCAGGCCAAGGCTTCGACACAGTAGGACAAGGAAATACCACTCTCATTGAACTCCTAGATAACAAAGAAGGATTTGGTCTAGGATACGAACCTCTCATGAGAACTCTTTCATGCTTTTAGAGGAAAGAAGATCTTAGTGAAGATGACGGACACCTATAAGGATTGGCATGAGTCCCTACCATTTGCCTTGTGTATCGCACTTTTTTTCATACTTCCAAGGGTGCAACCTCGCATTCTTTGGTATACATCGTGGAAGCCGTCCTCGCCACAGAGGTAGATGTTAGGAAATATGTGATTCATGTTAGGAAATATGTGATTCATGTTAGGAACATATGTCAACATTTTATGTAATTGGCTAATCCTTTGACAAAACTCACTTTACTTGTATTTTGGTTGATTTAGGATGTGCCTAATGCTTTATGAAACAAGGTTTCAAATTTAAGTGCTAAAGCCATGCAAGTCTATCCAAAAAACAAGTGAAGAAGTGCTGATTCATTAAAGCTCAACAGCTTCCGACACCTCTCAACAAGTGAAGAAGTGCTGATTCATTAAAGCTCTCGACACCTCTTGATAGCTCTTAACAGCTAGTATCTATCAAGGTTTAAAAAGCTCTTTAGCCTGAGGCTCGACAACTACTCGATAGATAGGGTATCTGTCGATATTTACGAAATCATAATTTTCAGATCTGATTTTTGGCCTATGGTGATATGTATGTGTAGGGTTTCTTTTGTCACAACCTTAGACATATATAAGGCTTATTTTAAAGGCAATCACATAAGAGAAGCTACTGCATACTGGGATCTTCATTTTAAAGGCCGTCACAACCCTAGATCGGTGCCTTATTCTCTCTGTAGAAGCTGCTACATTTTTGCGCCTTAGAGCTTTGCAACCAAGTGCTTCTTGATCTTCATTGTTGATGAACTGATGAACTTTGCAGTCAACATTCTTCTTCCTCAAGTTGGTGAGTGAATCATATACTGGGATTCGTGCAAAGGAGTAAACCGCGTACTGGGATCCATGCATCAATTGGTTAGTCACGTACTAGGAGCCGTGCATTAAAAAGGAGAGATTGCCACTACAAAACAAGTCCAATTATGTATTGGGGTAAGGGTTCAACTGTAGGTTGGTATAAGGTACTGGGATTCCTTTACTAGTAACTGCTTGTTGTGATAATAGTGGATTCTCGGGAGTGGTAACCTTAAAATCATCTGGTGGGGTTTTTGCCTAGGAGGTTTTCCCCATTCGTAAACAAATCACCGTGTCAAATTTAATCTCTGCTGCATTATACTTTATTTGGCAATTTGTTTGTGCTACCACGCTCATTGCATATAATTGAACCTAATTAATTAACTTGGCTAATTAATTGGTTAATTCATCATAAGGGGTCAATACATTCTTGGCCTATCAATAGAAATCCCATCTCTCAAGATTTTTTCTCAAACAGAGCTATCAAAAGCTAAATGGGCAACCTAGTCTTGAAGAACCGAAACCAGGCCATGTCTAATAATAGTGGAAAGTTTGTCTTGACCTATGAGGACCCATATGTGGTGAAGAAGGCCTTTTCCAGAGGAGCCTTGATCTTACCTGATATCGATGGGCATGACTTCAATATGCCTACCAATTTTGATGCTATCATACAATACTTTGCATGAGGGAGCCTCCTAGTGCACCCCGTTTTCTATGTAAATAAAACTAACAAAAACAAAAAGCAAAAAAAAAAAAAAAAAAAAAAAAAAAAAAAAAAAAAAAAAAAAAAAAAAATAGAAAAATACAAAAACATGAAAAGATAGATTAAAAACTGAAAGGGCGGTCTAGGCAAAAATTAAGGCAATCAAAATTGAAATGTCAATTGAACTACATGATGACCTGATCCTTCCCAGTGGAGGAACGTAGGCATCCACCTTGGTTCGGTCACATTTTAAAAGAAAAATTAGTCAATTGAACTTGCTTAGGTTTTTGATAAAAACCAAGAAAGAAAGATGGACTCCTTGTCCAAGATGAAGATATAAAAGGATGCCTCAAAGGTTGCTTCGTGTCTGCAATGCTTATAGCCCTCTACAGTTTGTTCAAGGATTTAATGGTTAATTCTAGTGGAAGAAGTACCCTGTTGGGAAAAGGGAAAGATTTGCCTAGAACAGGATGCATCCTTCAGAACCTGATATATTGATATGCATAGACTTACATTTACCACTTGTATTTGTATGATCTTGAAGTTTCAAAGCATTTGTGTACATATTCATTAAAAATGTCTGTTTTGTGCCTTTCTAAACCTTTCATGCATCTATCATTCTGATACTAAAAACATGAATCTCATCTCATAGATATCTCCTAATGATCAATATATACATAAACATCTATCTCCACATTCTCTCAATTTTTAAGCATGCCTAACAAACTATTTAAAAACTCTAAAAAGTGAAAGGCCTTACATAATTGCCAGCAATGTAGGAAGGACCTTTGCATACATGGTAGAATACTAACTATATAGCTCATGTGCAAAAATAAAAAGAAGTAGAAAAGAACACAAGCAAGTTAAACATGGCCCAAATGGTTTGGCACCACCCTGCACAGCATCCCAAAACTAGTATGGAGAATCAATCATCCTAAGGATGGGTACAAAGCAACCCTACCACATCAAAGCCCAAATCTCTGGCAATCTCTAGAAGTCTGCCATATGAATGGTGAAGACGGACAAGCTCCCCCCCCCCCTCCCCCAAAAGTGGGACTTAAAGTGGAACTCTCCCTCTTAGTGTTAAGCAAAGCTTGCAAGGTGCAAACCTCAATTGTAGCAACTCTCAGTGCCTCCTCCTTCTTGGCCATCTTAGCCTAAAGGCGACAAAAAGCTAATTGTGGCTTACTAGGCTCAGTGCTAAATCATCTGCCTTGTTGCTAGTCTCGGCCCGATTGGCCTCCACCACGGCCCTCTTCTCATCTCTCGTTTGACCCAAGATAGTAATTCTCTAGGTAAGATCTACCAACTCACTCTCCAAGCTCGCAACTCGAGATCTCAACTAAACGCACTCCTCCTTTGTGGTTAAAGGAGTCGGACTCCTCTACTCAAGCTTTGCTCAAAGGGTAGCAAGCTCACCCTTATATGTCCTACTCATCTCATCAAGATCCTCTAAAATGGAATCATCAATCTCCTCGCAGCAATCCCTATCTCTGATGGCCTCTGTCAGACATTCCCTCAAGTCTATAGGGGTGCTCTCTATTAGGATGTGTGCCCTTAAATCTTATTGTATGATGCTATGTATGACATTATGTATGACTTAATGTTGTGTTTAATAAAGTTGTTTATTTTTATCTAAAATAATGGTAACATGAATATTTAGACATTATCATATAGTCTATGAGATGCATATTATGTGATTTATGTGATTTAGTCACAGAAGATATAAATCACAAGTTCTTTGTAAACTCAAAATTTATAGTTCGTAGTCAGTGATGAAATTAGACATTTCATTTACGAAGACTATAACGTATCAACTAAGATGATTCGTCTTGATCATGGAAGTGAAGACTTCTAGTTGATATGTTGATATGTTTTAAGAGTTAAGACATATTGAACTGGACCGCTATGAGATTTATTATTCTCCTAACGACTGTCAAATGAATAATAAATCTCACGAATTTTATTTGCATGAACTCTTAATCCTGAGAGAATAATGGACCTAATCATGACGTGTAGGTTGCTTTGATATATCAGAAGTGAGATCTGATGTAACGGTCAAAACCTCAGTATGTTGGGCAACCACATTTAGTGTTGATGGAACATATATTCTCAAGATGGAATTCATAATCTCTTAACAGAGATATAAAATATTCCCTTGAGATAAGTTTAATGGGTTTGGTTATTCAGAGAGTTAGGCTTAACCACTTTGGTAAGAAGTTACCAAAGTATATATTTATGAAATTAGATTTCATAAATATATGATGAATAACTTTAAAGGATTAAACCGGGTACTCAAGAATAAGATGTAGTAATTTACAAAGTGGCAGTCTATATTTATGACTTTGTATTACTACGAATATTTTATAAAGGGGTTATGTGTATAATAAAGTCTTGGGATATAATTTATTAATAAGGCCTAGAGTGCAATTATTTTTATATAGTGGTATTAAATATAATTAATGGTAACTTTGGACTTGTCAAGAGTTGACGGAAAAGCCCAAGGCCCATTGGAGCTAGTGTCTTATTGGTCCCTTTTGGTCTCACTCCAAGCCACACACTAAAGCCCAATTGGAAATGCCCAATAAGCCGGCCCAATTAGATAATCAGTTAGTTATAAAGGGAGAAACATACAGAATTTTTTAATTAGAGAAAAAGAATCGTAGAGAAAAAGAGAGAGTGTGAGACACACTTTTATTCTCCCTTTCGAAACTGATTAAGAGACCACACATATTGGGCATAAAGTGGAATTGGAGTGAAGATTAAAAGTGTTCCCAAGTGCTTCTAATCTTTGTTTTGAATTTCTCCACACCAAGGTACACTATCTTGTTCTTAAATTCTGAAATTTATATAGTGCATGTTGTCAATCATGAATGAAATAGATCCTTATTTGTTGCTTTCGCTGTGTGTTTTGTATGAGATACAAAACCAGATTTTTCCAACAATTGGTATCAGAGCCAGGTTTTCGTATCATGATTGTATAATGTGTGATTAAATTTTTGGAATTTAAGAAAACAGTTATCTTTATGTTACTATTTTCTACATCAAGTTATGGTGTTGTGTTATTGTTTTTAATATTGCAAGAGGAATTGAATAGTGCTGCATGTGGGTGTTTCAGTCCGTACGGGTTGCATAGATATGGTTATTCTATGTATAACCAATTGTAACTACCAATGCATGAACCAATTTAATGCATCGGATTGGACTTCTTGCATGGATGATTGCACCAGTTGGTCATTCACGTATATTGCTTGTAAATCTTGGTTGCATGGCTTGCATGGTTTGACTATTCAAACATTCCTTTTTGTCTTGCATATTTAATGGCCATGGAAAGGTTGAAATCCTTCATATACGGATTTCAACATTCTAAAAGCTATATATTATATTATATATATATATATATATATATATATAATATAGTTTTTTAAATAAATATATATGAGTTTACGTTACATTATATATTTATATATTTTAATGCTAGTTTAATGAACTTTATTCCTAATGAGATTAGGATTAATTTTTTTTCACGTGTCTAGCATTATTACGATTCTTGATCTTAAAAACCTTTATATTTAAAATTTCTAGTGGGAGAGAGATACAAGGGTTGGTTCTTTTGGCCTCCATTATCAGTTCATAGTAGTGTGGATAAACATCTCGTCTTGGCGTATATGCCTTGCGATCCCAAAGGAGGGTGTTTACTTCATAGTACTACAAGTTTGAAAATACCCGTTTAAAGTATTGTGGACAAACACCTCGTCTTGGCGTATATGCCTTGCGATCCTAAAGGAGGGTGTTTTGTTTCATGGTATTACAAGTTTAAACACTATAAAAGGGAGATGAAATGTGGCTACACATGACTCTAGATAATGGTGTACACTAGACTAAGTGTAATGTAACCTCCCAAAGGAGCTATGTCATTATTACTTAGAGGCTAAAGGTAATACGACATATTATTAATGTTTGATAAGAGTTATCATGATAACACTAATAATGAGAATAGTTCTCAACCAATTAATGAGAATAGCTAAAACAGGAATTTAGGGTATTCAAAAGAAACCAACGATTATTTATTCTATAATCATAAGGATAACAAAGTGTTTGTTAGCACCCATGCCAAATTTTTGGAAGATGATTATATGAATAATTTTAATCCTAGAAGTAAAGTTGTATTGGCTGAAATAGATAAACCTGTAGTTGAACAACCAATGGATGAAACTAGGGATAATGTGGCTATATTGGATACACCACAAGATATTACTCATGAAATATCTAGAACACAGATGCCTCGTCGTAGTGGGAGAATTATTGGGCCTCCTATGAGATTTAGAGGTTTGGGAGAAACTTATGTAGCTATCTCAGAAGAGCCTGAATCGGTTCCTTACACTTATGAAGAGCAAATGAATGATATAGATGTACATCATTGGGTCTTAGCTATGAAATCTGAATTGGATTCTATATATTCCAATCAAGTATGGGATCTTGTAAAGGTGCCTAATGGCATTACACCTGTTGGTTGCAAATGGGTTTACAAGAGGAAGAATGGGATAGATGGAAAAGTGAAACCTTTAAAAAAAGACTAGTGGGGAAAGGGTAGACACAAAAAGAAGGCATTGATTATGATGAAACTTTTTTGCCAGTAGCCATGCTTAAGTCTATCAGAATTCTCTTATCCATTGCTGCTCATTATGATTATGAGATTTGGCAAATGGATGTCAAGACTACATTTCTTAATGGCAATCTTGAAGAAGAAATATACATGTTGCAATCGGAAGGTTTCATAGCAAAGAACCAAGAGCATATGGTATGCAAGTTGAATAGGTCCATTTATGGACTTAAACAAGCATCTAGGTCATGGAACATCAGATTTGATCAAGCAATCAAGTCATTTGGCTTTGAACAAAATCTTGATGAACCATATGTGTACAAAAGACATCAAGACAAAGTAGTAATGTTCCTAGTGCTTTATGTCGATGATATTCTACTCATTAGGAATGATGTAGGGGTAATGTCATCAGTTAAAGTTTGGTTTTGTAGCCAATTTGATATGAAGGACTTGGGTGAGGCTAACTTTATTCTAGGGATCAAGCTTTGGCAAGATTGCAAGAATAAAATGTTAGGCTTATCACAAGCTGGATATATAGACAAGGTTCTAGAACGGTTTAGCATGCAAAATTCCAAGAAAGGATTGCTTCCTTTTAGACATGGAGTTCCTCTGTCTGATGACCAAAGGCCTAAGACTCAAGAGGAAGAAAATATGATGAGACAAGTTCCTTATGCTTCTGCAGTAGGAAGTCTCATGTATGCCATGCTTTGTACTAGACCAAATATTTGTTATTCAATTGGCATGATCAGCCGATATCAATCAAATCCAGGACCAAAACATTGGCAAGTTGTAAAGCATATTCTCAAGTATCTTAGGAGAATGAGAAATTATATGCTTGTTTACCATAGTGAGGATTTGATTACCATTGGCTATACAGATTCAGATTTTCAATCGGATCTAGATTTCAGATAATCCACTTCAGGATGTGTTTTCACCTTGGGAGGTGGAGCCATAAGTTGGAGGAGTGTTAAGCAACCTTGCATTGCGGACTCCACCATGGAAGCCGAGTACGTTGCTACTTGTGAAGTGGCAAAGGAGGCTGTTTGGCTCAAGAAATTCCTTTCTGATCTTGGTGTTGTAAGAATGGAGCAAGTTCCCATCACATTGTTTTGTGACTATTGTGCACTAATTGTTATGATGTATGCCCTTAAATCCTATTGTATGATACTAGGTGTAAACTACGTATTCCTTATATGATTGCATGGTTTGCATGGATATTTGCACCTTTTTAGATTTATTCATGCATGGTTTGCATGGCTTGAAGGTAGATACAAGGGTTGGCCATCTTGCATGTAATACACCAAGCATTTTAACAATCTAAAGGAAGCCTTGGTTGGCCACGGTTGATTTGCCCTTAATGCACCACTTGGCATGAAATAAACAAAGTACTTGTCATGTGGTTTTTTGAAAAGTTGAATCCGTATATAGGCTTTCAATAATCTAACAGAGATATATATATATACATATATATAATCCGTATAATATAATATAGTTTTATAACGTAATATATATATATATATTATATTATATATATAATATAATATAGTTTTACGTTACGTTATATATATTTATATATATATTAATGCTAGAATAATGAAATTTATTCCTAATGAGATTAGGAATATGTTTTCAATGTGTCTAGCATTATAATGGTCATTGACCTTAAAAACCTTGTTTTTTAAATATCTAGTGGGAGAGAGATACAAAAGTTGGATCTCACGGCCTCCATTATCGGTTCATAGTAGTGTGGGTAAACACCTCGTCTTGGCGTATATGCCTCGCGATCCCAAAGGAGGGCGTTTACTTCATAGTACTACAAGATTGAACTTACCCATTTAAAGTAGTGTGGACAAACACCTCGTCTTGGCGTATATGCCTCGTGATCCCAAAGGAGAGTGTTTTGTTCCATGGAACTACAAGTTTAAACACTATAAAAGGGAGATGAAATATGGCTACACATGACTCTAGATAATGGTGTACACTAGACTAAGTGTAATGTTAACCTCCCAAAGGAGCTATGTCATTATTACTTAGAGGCTAAAGGTAATACGGCATATTGTTAGTATTTGATAAGAGTTATTATGATAGCACTAATAATAAGAATAGTTCTCAACCAATTAATGTGTTTATAATACTTGCTACCAAGGAATTATAGACATGGATTGGGTTGTCGTTGCATATATTATTTTATGGTTTTATTAAGGTTCCATATTATATACTTATATGCTAAATTAATAATGTCCAGTTTACTTATTATATTTATATTTATTATTTTCAGATTTAAATCATGGCATCATTTAGCCCACTTGTTGCTATTCTTAACCAAAACAAACTGACTGGATCCAACTATGTTGACTGAAAAACAAATTTGGATATTGTTCTTACTGCTGAAGAGCGCAAATATGTGCTTACTCAACCATGTCCTAACTTTCCTTCATTAGATGCTCCTCTTGAGGAAAAACAGCGATACGATCGTTGGCAGAAATCTAATGAAATGGCCAAGTGCTACATCCTAGCATCTATCTCAAATGTTCTACAGCATCAAATGCAGGATGTAGAACTAGTTTCGGACATCATGCTTAGTCTGAAGGAGATGTTTGGTGAGCAAGGCCGTTCTGCAAGGCAAGAAACCATGAGGCAAATTTATAATACCAAAATGCCTGCAGGAAGTTCATTGAGGGAGCATTGTCTTAGGATGATTGCTAATCTGAACACATTAGAAGTTTTAGGTGCCGACATTGATGGAGAATCCCAAGTGGATATGATACTCCAGTCACTACCGAAATCATTCAAGGAATTCAGACTCAATTATAATATGAACAAAAAGATTTACTCTTTGTCTGAATTAATGAATGAGTTAGTGACGGCGGAAGGCATCCTTGGTACTTATAGTGTTGAAGCCAATATGGATGAAGCTTCTACTTCTCAACCTAAGTCGAAAGGCAAAGGTAAGAAGCAGAAGAAGGACTTCACTAAGAAAAATGGTAAATAAAGTGCCTTAGGGGTTGCCGAAAAAAGAAAGGAAACCAAAGGAAAGTGTTTTCATTGTGGTGGGAAAGGACATTGGAAGAGGAATTGTCTAAAGTTCAAAGCTGCCATAAATAAGGGTAATAAAAGTTCCTTTCTTCTTGAAATATGTTTGGTACAAAATCAAACAGATTTATGGTGTGTGGATTCAGGTTGTACTAATCATATCTGCAATTCTTTGCAGGGGTTTCAGGAGACCAGAAAGTTGAATGAGGGAGAACTATTTCTTACTTTGGCTGATGGAAGCAGGATTTTGGTTGTAGCGTTGGAGTGTATAATTTATGCTTTAAGTCTAGAGTGTTAATATTAGAAGACTGTTTGTATGTATCTAATGTTCGTAGGAATTTGATTTCTGCAACTTACTTAGGTAAACATGGATATTGCGTTATCCTTAAAGACAATGTTGTAATAAAGAAGGATAAAGTGTTTTTCTATTCTGGCAATATTGTAGACGGTCTTTATATTTTAACTTCTGACATGCATGAATTATACAATTCTGAAATAGATAGTAGCTCTCATGTAAAATCATTAAAGAGAAAGTTTCCTTCTACTAGTGATGCACATCTATGGCACTTGCGTTTGGGTCATATTAATTCAAATAGGATTCAAAGAGTAATCAAAGATGGACTTTTACAGTTCATGGACTTTGATAGATTTCCAGTTTGCGAATCTTGTTTGGAAGGTAGGATGACCCAATGACCTTTTAATGCAAAAGGTAGAAGAGCCCAAGAATTACTTGAATTAGTTCATACAGATGTATGTGGTCCTATGTCAACCCAAGCAAAAGGAGGTTATGAGTATTTCATCACTTTAACGGATGATTACTCAAGATATGGTTGTGTGTACCTAATGAGATGGAAGTCCGAAGCCTTTGACAAGTTCAAAGAGTTTAGGGCTGAAATTGAAAATCAATTGGGTAAACGCATAAAGGCCATTCGATCTGATCGAGGTGGTGAATATCTTCTTGGGGATTTCAAGGATTACCTAAATCAAAATGGGATTGTTTCCCAATTGATTGCACTAGAAACTCCCCAACAAAATGGTGCAGTAGAAAGAAGGAATAGGACTCTTTTGGAAATGGTTAGGTCCATGATGAGTTACTCAACTTTACCAGTTTCTTTTTGGGGATATGCACTAAAAACTGCTATGCATGTTTTGAATTTAGTTCCATCAAAATCTGTTCCCAACACACCTAAGGAATTGTGGAGTGGGCGCAAGCCTAGTATGAAATATCTCCACATTTGGGGATGTCCAGCACATGTGTTGAAAGAGAAGTCTGATAAGTTGGAAACTAAAACGGAAGTATGCATGTTTTTAGGGTATTCAAAAGAAGCCAAGGGTTATTTATTCTATAATCATAAGGATAACAAAGTGTTTGTTAGCACCCATGCCAAATTTTTGGAAGATGATTATATGAATAATTTTAATCCTAGAAGTAAAGTTGTATTGGCTGAAATAGATAAACCTATAGTTGAACAACCAATGGATGAAACTAGGGATGATGTGGCTATATTGGATACACCACAAGATATTACTCTTGAAATGTCTAGTACACAGATGCCTCGTCATAGTGGGAGAATTATTCGGCCTCCTATGAGATTTAGAGGTTTGGGAGAAACTTATGTAGCTATCTCAGAAGAGGCTGAATCGAATATCTACACTTATGAAGAGCCAATGAATGATATAGATGCACATCATTGGGTCTTAGCTATGAAATCTGAATTAGATTCTATGTATTCCAATCAAGTATGGGATCTTGTAAAGGCGCCTAACGGCATTAAACCTGTTGGTTGCAAATGGGTTTATAAGAGGAAGAGAGGGATAGATGGAAAGTTTGAAACCTTTAAAGCAAGACTAGTAGCATCATACAATAGGATTTAAGGGCACATATCCTAACAATCTCCCACTTGCCCTAAAGACTATTGTGCATTAATCTAACTCCCATTCCCTCCAAATGTGACTCGAAAGTCCTTTGAGGCAAGGTTTTGGTAAAAGGATCTGCTAGATTATTTGCACTTTCAATCTTTGCCACCACAATATCTCCACGAGCAACAATGTCTCGAATGATGTGGTACTTCCTCTCAATGTGCTTTCCTTTCTTGTGATTTATTGGATCTTTGGATTGTGCAACCGCTTCACTATTGTCACAAAACAATGTGATGGGAACTTGCTCCATTCTTACAACACCAAGATCAGAAAGGAATTTCTTGAGCCAAACAGCCTCCTTTGCCGCTTCACAAGCAGCAACGTACTCGGCTTCCATAGTGGAGTCCGCAATGCAGGATTGCTTAACACTCCTCCAACTTATGGCTCCACCTACCAAGGTGAAAACACATCTTGAAGAGAATTTTCTGAAATCTAGATCCGATTAAAAATCTGAATCTGTATAGCCAATGGGAATCAAATCCTCACTATGGTAAACAAGCATATAATTTCTCGTTCTTCGAAGATACTTGAGAATATGCTTTACAGCTTGCCAATGTTTTGGTCCTGGATTTGATTGATATCAGCTGACCATGCCAACTGAATAACAAATATCTGGTTTAGTACAAAGCATGGCATACATAAGACTTTCTACCGCAGAAGCATAAGGAACTTGTCTCATCATATTTTCTTCCTCTTGTGTTTTAGGCCTTTGGTCATCAGACAGAGAAACTCCATGTCTAAAAGGAAGCAATCCTTTCTTGGAGTTTTGAATGCTAAACCGTTCTAGAACCTTATTTATATATCCAGCTTGTGATAAGCCTAACATCTTATTCTTGCGATCTCCCCACAGCTTGATCCCTAGAATAAAGTTAGCCTCACCCAAGTCCTTCATATCAAATTGGCTAGACAACCAAACTTTAACTGATGAAATTACCCCTACATTATTTCCAATGAGTAGAATATCATCAACATAAAGCATTAGGAACATTACTACTTTGTCTCCATGTCTTTTGTACAAACATAGTTTATCAAGATTTTGTTTAAAACCAAATAATTTGATTGCTTGATCAAACTTGATGTTCCATGACCTAAATGCTTGCTTAAGTCCATAGATGGACCTATTCAACTTCCATACCACATGCTTTTGGTTCTTTGCTATGAAACCTTCCAGTTGCAACATGTATATTTTTTCTTCAAGATTGCCATTAAGAAATGCAGTCTTCACATCTATTTGCCAAATCTCATAATCATAATGAGCAACAATGGATAAGAGAATTCTGATAGACTTAAGCATGGCTACTGGCAAAAAAGTTTCATCATAATCAATACCTTCTTTTTGTGTATACCCTTTCGCCACTAGTCTTGCTTTAATGGTTTCAACCTATCCATCTATCCCTCTCTTCCTCTTGTAAACCCATTTGCAACTAATAGGTTTAATGCCGTTAGGCGCCTTTACAAGATCCCATACATGATTGGAATACATAGAATTCAATTCAAATTTCATAGCTAAGACCCAATGATGTGCATCTATATCATTCATTGCCTCTTCATAAGTGTAGGGATCCGATTCAGCCTCTTCTGAGATAGCTGTATAAGTTTCTCCCAAACCTCTAAATCTCATAGGAGGCCGAATAATTCTCCCACTATGACGAGGCATTTGTGTACTAGACATCTTATGAGTAATATCTTGTGGTGTATCCAATACAGCCACATCATCCCTAGTTTCATCCATTGGTTGTTCAACTACAGGTTTATCTATTTCAGCCAATACAACTTTACTTCTAGGATTAAAATTATTCATATAATTATTTTCCAAAAATTTAGCATGGGTGCTAACAAACACTTTGTTATCGTTATGATTCTAGAATAAATAACCCATGGTTGCTTTTGAATACCCTAAAAACATGCATACTTCTGTTTTAGCTTCCAACTTATCGGACTTCCCTTTCAAAACATGTGCTGGACATCTCTAAATGTGGAGATATTTCATACTAGGCTTGCGCCCACTCCACAATTCCTTAGGTGTGTTGGGAACAGATTTTGATGGAACTAAATTCAAAACATGCATAGCAGTTTTTAGTGCATATCTCCAAAAAGAAACTGGTAAAGTTGAGTAACTCATCATGGACCTAACCATGTCCAAAAGAGTCCTATTCCTTCTTTTTGCTACACCATTTTGTTCGGGAGTTCCAGGTGCGGTCAATTGGGAGGCAATCCCATTTTGAATTAGGTAATCCTTGAAATCCCTAAGAAGGTATTCACCACCTCGATCAGTTCGAATGGTCTTTATGCGTTTACCCAATTGATTTTCAACTTCAGCCCTAAACTCTTTGAACTTGTCAAAGGCTTCGGACTTCCGTCTCATTAGGTACACATAATCATATCTTGAGTAATCATCCGTGAAAGTGATCCTTTTGTTTGGTTTGACATAGGACCACATACATCTGTATGAACTAATTCAAGCAATTCTTGGGCTATTCTACCTTTTGCATTAAAAGGTCGTTTGGTCATCTTACCTTCCAAAGAAGATTCGCAAACTGGAAATCTATCAAAGTCCATGGACTATAAAAGTCCATCTTTGATTAGTCTTTGAATCCTATTTGAATTAATATGACCCAAACGCAAGTGCCATAGATGTGCATCACTAGTAGAAGGAAACTTTCTCTTTAATGATTTTACATGAGAGCTACTATCTATTTCAGAATTGTATAATTCATGCATGTCAGAAGTTAAAATATAAAGACCGTCTACAATATTGCCAGAATAGAAAAACACTTTATCCTTCTTTATTACAACATTGTCTTTAAGGATAACGCAATATCCATGTTTACCTAAGTAAGTTGCAGAAATCAAATTCCTACGAACATTAGATACATACAAACAGTCTTCTAATATTAACACTCTAGACTTAAAGCATAAATTATACACTCCAACAGCTACAACCGGAATCCTGCTTCCATCAGCCAAAGTAAGAAATAGTTCTCCCTCATTCAACTTTTTGGTCTCTTGGAACCCCTGCAAAGAATTGCAGATATGATTAGTACAACCTGAATCCACACACCAGGAATCTGTTGGATTCTGTACCAAACATATTTCAAGAAGAAAGGAACTTTTGTTACCCTTATTTTTGGCAACTTTGAACTTAGGACAATTCCTCTTCCAATGTCCTTTCTCACCATAATGGAAACACTTTCCTTTGGTTTTCTTTCCTTTTTCGGCAACCCCTAGGGCAATTTGTTTACCATTTTTCTTAGTGAAGTCCTTCTTCTTCTTCTTACCTTTGCCTTTCAACTTAGGTTGAGAAGTAGAAGCTTCATCCACATTGGCTTCAACACTAGAAGTACCAAGGATGTCTTCTGTCGCCACTAACTCATTTATTAATTCAAACAAAGAGTAAATCTTTTTGTTCATATTATAATTGAGTCTGAATTCCTTGAATGATTCTGGTAGTGACTGGAGTATCATATCCACTTAGGATTCTCCATCAATGTCGGCACCTAAAACTTCTAATGTGTTCAGATTAGCAATCATCCTAAGACAATGCTCCCTCACTGAACTTCCTGCAGCCATTTTGGTATTATAAATTTGCCTCATGGCTTCTTCCCTTGCAGAACGGCCTTGCTCACCAAACATCTCCGTTAGACTAAGCATGATGTCTGAAACTAGTTCTACATCCTGCATTTAATGCTGTAAAACATTTGAGATAGATGCTAGGATGTAGCACTTGGCTATTTCATTAGATTTCTGCCAACGATCATATCGTTGTTTTTTCTCAAGAGGAGCATCTAATGAAGGAAAGCTAGGACATGGTTGAGTAAGCATATATTTGTGCTCTTCAGTAGTAAGAACAATATCCAAATTTCTTTTCCAGTCAATATAGTTGGATCCAGTCAGTTTGTTTTGGTTAAGAATAGCAACAAGTGGGCTAAATGATGCCATGATTGAAATCCGAAAATAATAAACATGAATATAATAAGTAAACTGGACATTATCAATTTAGCATATAAACATACAATATGGAACCTTAATAAAACCATAAAATAATATATGTAACGACAACCCAATCCATGTCTATAATTCCTTGGTAGCAAGTCTATTATAAACACATTAATTGGTTGAGAACTATTCTCATTATTAATGCTATTATGATAACTCTTATCTAACACTAACAATATGCCGTATTACCTTTAACCTCTAAGTAATAATGACATAGCTCCTTTGGGAGGTTAACATTACACTTAGTCTAGTGTACACCATTATCTAGAGTCATGTGTAGCCACATTTCATCTCCCTTTTATAGTGTTTAAACTTGTTCCATGGAACAAAACACCTTCCTTTGGGATCGTGAGGCATATACGCCAAGACGAGGTGTTTGTCCACACTACTTTAAACGGGTAAGTTCAATCTTGTAGTACTATGAAGTAAACACCCTTCTTTGGGATCGCGAGGCATACACGCCAAGACGAGGTGTTTACCCACACTACTATGAACCGATAATGGAAGCCGTGAGATCCAACCCTTGTATCTCTCTCCCACTAGATATTTTAAATTAAAGGTTTTTAAGGTCAAGAGCCATAATAATGCTAGACACTTTGAAAACATAGTCCTAATCTCATTAGGAATAAATTTCATTATCCTAGCATTAATATATATATATATATATATATATAAATATATGTAACGTAACATAAAACTATATTATATTATATATATATATATATATATATATATATTACATTATAAAACTATATTATATTATACGGATTATATATATATATATATATATATATCTCCGTCAGATTGTTGAAAGCCTATATACGGATTCAACTTTTCAAAAAACCACATGACAAGTACTTGGTTTATTTCATGCCAAATGGTGCATTAAGGGCAAATCAACCGTGGCCCACCAAGGCTTCCTTTAGATTGTTAAAATGCTTGGTGTATTACATGCAAGATGGCCAACCCTTGTATCTACGCTCAAGCCATGCAAACCATGCATGAATAAATCTAAAAAGGTGCAAATATCCATGCAAACCATGCAATCATATAAGGCATACGTAGTTTACACCTAGCATCATACAATAGGATTTAAGGACATACATCCTAACAATTAGTGCACAATAGTCTTTAGGGCAAGTGTAAAGTGGAATTGGAGTGAAGATTAAAAGTGTTCCCAAGTGCTTCTAATCTTTGTTTTGAATTTCTCCACACCAAGGTACACTATCTTGTTCTTAAATTCTAAAATTTACATAGTGCATGTTGTCAATCATGAATGAAATAGATCCTTATTTGTTACTTCTGCTGTGTGTTTTGTATGAGATACAAAACCAAATTTTTCCAACACTCTCGACCCTAACCTCTAACTTCAAAGTGCAATCCCTTAATATATCAGAAGGAAGATGGGGATCAAGAGAATCTAACATTGACAAATGCATGGATCCCTACTAGCTCTCCACTCTCTAACTCAGTGGTGGACCACTCATGGTCATCCCTACGAGAAGTAGGAAATTCAATGATCGACTTGCACTCCATCCAGAAGCCAAAAGCACACTCTATTATAGCCATATCAATATCCAGAAGCACATACTCATAAGTGATGATAGAAAAATCACTAAGTCCAGGGACATGCTGATTGCCCCTAAATTGCGTTATGGCCATGCTTAGGAAGTACCCTGTGTAACCCTAGATGCCCACCAAAAGGATTTCAAGCAAACCAACACAATGGGTCCAACCCTGCCAGCTAGGGACTCCCCACTTAACTCTCTAGGTTAGTTAACAGGACTCAAGCCAAATAAACATCAATGTCCCCAATAAAAGGAAGATTAAGAGCTATAGTGAGATTAACCTTGTTCCTCCTCAGAAACTCCACAGGCTGTGCCTTGGCTATCACACTTAAATGACTACAAAACCATAACTACAGTAGATGTACACAATAACCAAGCCTAGCACTACCCATTTCACGACATAAAGTAAGAGATCGAATAGTCTCAAAGAGAAGAGTGGGAATGAAAGAATAAGGCAAAGTACTCACCAGGGGTAGTACTGCAAAGCTTATGGAACCCGACTTAGAAGGGAATAGGATTATGCCAAAGAAAGCCACCATGAAGGCCTGGCACCTATAGGACACCCAATGCTCCAAGTCCACGAAATCCTCACTATAAGTAGCAAGGCACTTGGTGGATCAAAACTGGTCAGACAGATTATCAAAGGGCATGATACCTCCTAGCCCGCTTCTATACTGAGTCAACGCCTCAACAACAAGCCTCTTCAAGTGTAATAGCTCTACCAGCCTCTTGCAGTAGAGAGTGCAGATCGGTGGTTGGTAAACCCGACTTACAAGAGTATATAGAGCAAGGAAGCAATCATAATCCTCTAGACTAGGCACCAAGTTTACCTTTGAGATGGTAATATACCTTAAAGAAGGATCCCAACAAGTAGCAATGGCCTCCAATAGGTTCTAATCAATAGGAGTGCGAAAACTAAGGTGGCATCTCCAAGAAACCGCTTGATGTAGGCTTGATCCTTTCAAGAAAAGGAACTCCACCATTTCCTAAGCTCCCTTTCATGGAGAGTCTCCTGCTCAAGATCCACCATGGTATCATAAGTTCAAACCCTAAGAACGTCCATGATCAGATCTAGAAGAATCTAGTGTTTTGATACAAATCAGCGCAAAAAACTGTGAAAAAATGGAGTCTCTAGATTGTTAAAGTGGAAAAAAGGGTAGGAGAAGACCTAGAAAATGACATAAGCAGAGTGTGGAGGGTCTGAGCAAAACCCAAACCTTAATACACGGATCTTAAGGCTGTGCACATTGTGTGGCCACTGGTCCCTAATGGCACATATACAATGGTCGTCGCACCTAGGGACACGTGCTAGGGATTTTCAACCCCCCAAGCGCAGCCCCACATTGATTCTAAGCTTAAATCTAGAGAATGAAGGGTTTTGGACAGTTTTGGAGCGAAGATTCCCTTAATTTTTGCAAACTAGTGGTGTGCAGTCATTTCAATAGCAAACCAGACTACCAAGAGATTTTTTTGAACAACCAAGACCACACAAAGCCTACATCAGGTTAGTTTGTCTTTATGCATCTCGTCTGGTATCGCCTAATATTTTGAACCTAATTTTTGAAGCTCGATTCACTCGGTTTAGGGGTTGATTCTGACCCTATCGCCAAGGTGTATAATGGGATGGTGCCAGGGCCATTCCAGATCTTTATGACAACCTATCCATCATGGTATAAAGGTAGCGAAAATCATTTCTTGTGTAAAGTTCCTCAATGGAACCTCTCATTGAAGCACTGGTTGGTTCAGTTGATAACTGAGATAATTAGTGCATGCTGCCCCATGATAAGTTTGAGAAAATCCCACCCAAGGAATCCACAATCATCATCAGGGTTGAAAAAGAATCCATCTTGATGTAATTGACCAGTATGAGCTCAAAACCATTTTAAGTTGATTCATCGGTCTAGAACCATGCAAAACCCTACACAGGGGCAGTTTATTTTGCACGATTTCCTTTTTGTGTTGATCAATATGCTTAAAAATAGGTTCATCCCACCAAGAACTTTTCCTCTTAGGTCAAGAACTACATAAAACCTATACTGGGGTAGTTTATTTTATGCGGTCTTTCCTTTCTCTATTCCCCTCAGTAGGTCGATCACTCTCAAATCTCACCTACAAACCCATGGAAATATGGTGCAATACAAATGAATATGAAATGTAAGCTGACACAAGATCACCATTTATGCTAAAAGTGTGACAATGTAGGAGTATGAATAGTGGTACCACAGGCCTATCAATGCTAAACCGCTGCTAGCATTCATACATGTAAGACCTACTGAGAGGTAATGTTCAATCATACATCCAATGCCAGCCAAGAGGCGATATGAAGAATCATACATGTAAGGCCTACCAAGAGGCAATGTTCAATCATACATTAGAAGCCTACTAAGAGGCGATATCAAGAATCGTACATGTAAGACCTACTAAGAGGCAATGTTCAATCGTACATTAAGATCTTACCAAAAGGTGACAAAGGTATCGAATGAGCCAATCTCATAATCTGGGTCATCCAAGATAATCATGCTACTAGAAAACTCAAGAGGTGAGTCCTTAGCCACCTTAAAGATCGACATGACTTGATGAAAGGTCCTCTTAAACAAGAAGAACTCCCAACTAGATAAAGCCCGAAACTAGTGTCGAACACTTGACTGAGCCATAGAAAGGGTGACCTTAGGCCTCGTCAACAACTGGCCATCATAGGGGTTGTTGCGTATCTCACCTCAAGTAACACTATCTAGTGTAGTTCTGATGATGACTGACTATACCAAAACAACTCTGGTGATCACGTAGAGAGACCAAATATATACCTTGGATATAACGTCATAGACAGGCTAGCATACTGTGGACGTAGGGCCAGAATATACTCATATGCCCACCATGTCAAAATCTACCAACAGCCTTGAGGCTCCTGAAGCCCTATTATGAAGCTTGCCACAAGAAATCAATGAAGAATCCATAAAAGATGGAATCCAATCATAGGTCCCTATATTTGACACCACTCTTATGGCCGACAGCAACTGACAGGTTAGCACCAATCGGTTGTTGTCAAACAGTCAACTACCGATGAAGTAAAAGAAGAATCATCAAAGATCAATGTTAGTCGACTTATCCCTCTAACGAATTTTCATCTTCAGCCACTCCATGGGGATCTGAGGCATGTCAGTACACCTAAAATACTATTTCGTCATCCGAATAAAAGGGTAAGGAATGCCTAGAAGCTTACAAGCTACCTCAAAGCCCATGAATGCGGTCGGGAGTGGATACCCACCGAATCTATGGCCCAAAATGGCTGTTTAGTCAAGGGGAAGGACTGCATACTCCCCACAATTCAAGTGAAAGGTGCCTGTCTCAGCATGAAATCGCTACACCAATGCCTTTGTTGTCCCATGCCTCATGGAATAGAGAGGAATCGTCAAAAAATCCTCGAAGCCCTACTTAATCAAAAAGGGATGGTAACATGCACCAGTCCTAGGATCAAACAAGTGATGAAGGAATGTGGACCAGGTTTTCTCGACTACGAGTCCTCTCAACCGTTTCCACTCAAAATCAGAATTGCAACCCGTTAACACATATCAATATATCTAGAATTGACAAGTGGAAGAGCAAAAGGAACATACTTGACCCTTCTAAGCCTAAGTGAAAGGATGCCTTTTCAGACCATGCCGAAGATGAGTGTCCTCGATGCTATCATCTATCTTTCTATTTTAGGCCTTTGCCCTAGCCTAACGAGGTAAAAATCTTAGCCTACGACTATTGTGCCTTTGAGTGCCTAGACTCAACCTAGTCACATCATCAGCCTTTAACATTGGCATCCATATCAAACATGAGCTCATCAGCTATCTCTATGCCCCTAAGGTCTCCTCTCTCCTTAGTCTGAGGATATTACAATAGTCACACAGCCAATGGGCACATTAATGTCACCCCTATGATCAAAATGACTTTGAAGAATCTAAGTGGCTTAATCGCCAGCAGAAATGGTGTCATCATCACTACTAGATGAATCCCCCTAAGATGAGTCATAAGTGGGGGCCTTCCCCCGATCTCTACTAGATCTTAGTCGTCGAGATATGATCTGCAAAACAACAATAAATTTAGGTCTGATTAGTATGCTCCAAGTTAAGTGGCAATACAAACAAATAGGAATGCTATTCTGATGCACTCCATCTCGACCTGGATCCCATTGTCAGGAATGCTATTCGGATGCCCCGTCTCTTCCTGAGTCATAATTCGAGGCTAACTAGCAGCAGTGTCCGTACGTCTCACCAAGAATGCTATTCGGATGCGTCTCTACCTAAGTCCCAATTTGAGGCTAACTGGCAACAGTGTCTATATGTCTCACCAGTAATGCTATTCAGATGCCTTTCATCTCAACTTGAAATCTAATTCAAGGCTAAGTAGCATAAGTGTTCATACATCTCACCAGGAATGATATTCGAATACCCTTCGTCTCTAACTGGATCTCAATTGTCAAGAATGCTATTCAGACGCCCTTCGACTCTACCTGAGTCCCAATTCGAGGCTAACTAGCAACAGTGTCTGTACATTTCACTAGGAATGTTATTCGAATCCCCTCCATCTCTACCTGAATCCTTATTCGAGGCTAACTAGCAGTAGTGTCTGTACGTCTCACCAAGAATGCTATTTGGATGCTCTTTGTCTCTACCTGAATCCCTATTTGAGGTTAAGTAGAGATAGTGACCGTACGTCTCACTTGGAATACTATTCTAATGCCATCCATCTCTACCTGAGACCTATTTGAGGCTAACTGGCAGTAGTGTCCGTGCATCACACAATCACACGATCATCAAGTTCCTAAAGATTCCCAAGTTCCAGTTGTTAGGAATGCTATTCAGATGCCCACCTTCTCTACCTAAGTCCTATCTGTGGCTAACTAGCGGTGGCGTTCGGACGTCTCACAATCGCACAATTGTTAGATTTTTAAAGATTCCCAAGTTCCCAATTATTAGGTATTTTCCCTTATTTTGCTCAGTATTTTATTTTCAGCACTCGTAGCATCCAACATTTTCATGTGCATCTATGCAGCATAAAAATTAAATTTCCCTTGCACAAACGGGTATGAACATAATAACACATGTACATGTAAATACATACAAGTGTGTGGTGTAAATACCCAAGCATGTGAACAAAAAATATTATTCCAAAAACATCAAGGCATGAATGATAAAAACAAAAACAAAAACCAAAAAAAAAAACATAAATTTCCAAAACACCAAGAATAAAATAAATACTAGCATGCATTCCTAGTTGCTTTGCTACTAACACTTTTATAGAAAATAAAAAGAGAAAAGAAAGTAGACACTGACCTTAAGTTTAGAAAAAAAAAAAAAAATAGCAAGCTGAAGCTGAAAGCCAGACCCACCAGAGAAATGGACAGTCCAACGCACATTGCGTGGATGCCGGATTGACTTGGTGTACATACAGTGGCCGCCAAGCAACGTTGATTGGTTGACAAAAAAAATGGAGGTAGAGTTTCTTGCCCAGTGCAAAAGATCAAAATTTCTCTAGACCAACTGCAGCAGTCCAACCGTGTCAAGTAAAGTCGGTATCGATCTATCAACCGTGTAGTTTCTGCACGCAATTTTGGGGCAACAAAATGTAAAATCATGTTCTTTATCCGACATCTCTCATTGCATTCAAGATATCAGATAAAGAAAGGGAAGACATAGACATTGAATTTTGTCTGCCCTTGATTTACGTGTCAAACCCCGAAAACATCTAGATTGATGTGGCGTAACCCATTTGGGCATTGAAGCACTCGAAGTGCATTTTTCGACCAAAATGCCTCTAGTCAATTCTAGGTTGACCAAAAGTCAAATGAGGTCAAAATCCTCTAAAAACATAATTTTTCATGGTTTTATGTCAAACCCGAGCTACTCAGAGACTTTTGTCAACTTTGATCGAGTTTGACCAAGTTTGACTTGAGATTGACTTTTGGTGGGCACCAAACACCCAAATTTTAATCAAACCATCAAATTGGGTTAAAACCAATTTCATTGTGAAGATTATCAAATTCTCTTCAAAATAACTATTCATGGGTCGAAATTGGAGTCATAACAGTTGAGATATCAAGAAAACCATGAAAAGCGTGTCACCATGCTTCCCGAGGCCATAACTTTTGATCCAACCGTTGGATTTCCAATTTATTTAGTGTTCTAGAAACTAGAATCCAGAGCTTTCAAGGGACACCAAGATCTGCCCAATCCACATCTGGGATGGCCATCAAACACGCGTCAAAATCTTGATCAGATAGAGCCAAAACTGCTGATGTTAGCAGGGGTGGCCGGCAGCCATTATAAGGCCACCGATGATAAGTGGAGACCTTAAAATGGCCCCCGGAAGCCGAGGGATTAGTTTTGGGCAAAAATACACCTAGACCCCCCATTTTACAGAAAAAAATAAAAATAAAAAAAATAAAAAATAAAAAAGAAGATTTTGGGAAGCGGAAGCATTTTCTGGTCATTTTTCTCTCTCTTTTCTCTACATTTCCCTTCCAAAAACACCTCCAAACACATCAAAACACCTTCTATTCTTCTCTTTTCACCAAAATTACAAGGTAGTGTTCTTGCACCCAATTTTTCTCTCCTCGGTTCCATATCTTGGATTTGAGGTTTAGGGGTGTGGATGTAGCTTTTTATCTACAATCCACACCCCTTTCTTTACAAACTTCATCAAGCTTTCTTCTAACTCTTCTTGCTTAAATAACATCTTTTATTGCTTTCCTAGCATGTCTATTATCCTTCTACCATGATTTATTGCTTTGATATTGTTGGCCTAGCCTTCTTGGGCTAGGATATGTCTAAATACCATGCTTATGTTGAGATCTACATGTCTCCATGCTTTTTTTCCATGTTTATGTTTAGATATGTGCTTTTATGTGCCCTTTGTCATACCTATGGCTAGATCTACACTTTTATGTGCCCTTTGTCATGCCTATGCTTATATTGCTTTTATGTGCTCTTTGTCATGCTTAGGAATCTATACTTTTATGCGTTCTTTAATGTGCCTATGCAACTTTGGTTGCTATGCCATATGATATTGTAGCCCTTTGTCCTTAATATCTCTCTTTCTTGATTTTTGGCCCTTATTGGTGGGTTGTAGATCTAGATCCCGAGGTCTAGGTCTACATCCACACCTACGCCTACATTAAAGGGTTTGGATCATTCCCCTATATGCATGTGTATGCTTGTTTGCTTCTATTCTTTATGTACATGCTTGCCTCTCTAATTCTAGGCTTTTCCATGCTTAGCGCCCTATATGGGCTTAATCTTGTTTAGTTACATCCAACCCTCGTGTGGACTTGTTTGGGTGTAACCAATTGTGAGATGCATCTCCATGATGCCAGTTGGCTTTATGAATACCCTTTCTCCGCTCCATGCGATGATATGCTTGCCTTGCTTGCTTGTGCCTTCGTTGGCTTTCTTTTTTTCTATGCATCTTTCATGCTTGCTTACATGTTTATGCATGAGTCTTGCTTGCTTGTGTCATCGAGCCTAGTTCCTACTATCTCGTGTGGGTTCACACCTATTGTTGTTACATGAGACCCCGAGTCCCTTCAAGAACTTTGCTTGATGGCACGCATGCTTCGTCCATACTCTAACACAATGGAACTATGGACACTCGATCCAAACCTACATTTACCCCTCCATGTGCTTAGCATGTTTGTTTGCCCCCATTTGGCCCTTTTGTTAATATATTCTTTGCATGCTTTCTATCTCTCTTTCTATCTTCTTTGGTTCTTTCTTGGCTTGTTTGTTAGCTTGTTTCCTTGTTCATTGCATGTACACGCATTGAGTAAGGGATGCTTAGAGCGAGGGCACGACCTCCTAGGCATAAACAAAAAGGGCTTAGACGCAAGCACGAAGGTGCTAGCCCAAAAAGGGCAATGTTCAATAGATTAGAGGCCTAGCCTCCTTAAGCGGTTATATCTTTCTACCCTCTTCTCTTAGCCTTTTCTCTAGAGCATTGTATTAGGCTTATCCTCGATGTACCTTTGTTAGGCTGTATTCCTAGGTTATGGCAATGTCTGATTTATCCTTCCTGCACCTTGTTAGGCCATACCCTAGGGATGTAGGCATGTATCTTTTATCTTTCATGCACCTTGCTTTGGGTCGTGTTCCTTGGGTGTAACAATGTCTGATTTACTTTTCCTATACTTTGCTAGGCCACACCCAAAGGACGTCGACATATGCCTACTTTACTTTTCTCCCCTATATGATAGCAATATGCATGATTTATGTTTGTGTGTCTATATATATATATATATATATATATTCCTGCGCATGTGTGGGTGATTGTTCACTTTGTATGATGGACTCTTATTGTTATGCGAGCACTCCTGAACTTTTAGCATTGGGAATGTGCTCAAGTCATGTGTTGTAGGTGCATAGTCATGCTATATTGTGTGCATGGTCATCGCGCTATGATTGTCCCAATCCATGTCACTTGAGTGACATTGCTTTCCCCGTGAATGCGACACGTATCAACATGCTTGATCCTTTGAAGGGCTTTAGCTCGTCTCAATACGAGTATGTTGATACACGCCGTATACATAGACACGAAACCCTGGCAGTGCGCCATAGCACACCAAATGTTAAATTCTGTCAGATTTTCACCGTGAAAATGGAGCACCTCTATTGCTGTATTCTCAAAGCGAAAGCTTGGTGAGAATAGTGTTTTGTGTGCTATGATGCACCTAAGGTGAAGCGCTACCAAATTTTTGCCACAAAAACAAGGTGAAACGCTGCTAGATTTTCACCATGGAAATTTGGCACCAAATCCTGAATGCACTAGGAAAACATCAATTGGTACCACACCCATTCCAAAACCAAACCTCAAAGCCCAACATGTTCAAAGCCCCGAAAACTAATGCCAATGAGTTTTCAATTGTCAATCTCCGAAAATTAAGGTTTTACTAAAATAAAGGACTGTCTTTAGACAGGTATTATGGGGTGACTAACAACTTCCCTACATGTAACTAGACTTTCGAACTCGAAAATCAAGATTTTTTGCCCATCCATACTAGATTAGGAAAAACAACCTTTTTCTTAGCCTAGGATCAGTAATAAAATCAAATAGAGTCAGGTAACCATTTGCACTATAGAAAAACCCAATGATTGGTGGCGACTTCACTTATCTTTGGTAAAAGTACTAGGGGTAAAATGACCCTCCTTTGAAAAAGAAAGTACTCGAGCTTTCTAAGCCTATCGACGGGCTTGCATGGGTGTCGTTAAGATGGGCGGTCGAAGGGTGCGCTGTGAGGAGAGGCATCGACAATGTCCATCCATGTCTACTAGAGTCAAGGCTTTTTTAGAGAATGCCTTCTTCAACACATATGGGCCCTCGTAAGTCGGGGTAAACATTACTCTATGATCAAGCATGGCTAAACTACGCTTCTTCAAGACTAGGTCACCTTCTTCAAAGACTCTGGTTCTAACCTTCTTGCCAAATGCTCACTTGACACAACACTGGTACAACTGTCCATGGCACATTCCAGGCATACGTTTTTCATCTATCATGTTCAACTGCTTATTCAACTTCTGACGGCTTTGTCTGTGACAAAATCTAAGAGACGAGATTTCTACCTCTACTAGAAGGACAGTTTCCATGCCATAGACCAAAGAGTATGGGGTTGCACTCATGGAAGTACAAACAGAAGTGCGATAAGCGCACAAGGCGAATGGCAAGAACTCATGCCAATCCTTATAGGTATGTCATCTTTACTAAGATCTTCTTTATATTCTTGTTGGTCACTTCTATTGCGCCATTCATCTGAGGTTAACAAGAAACCAAATTCCGGTGTTCAATCTTAAACTGTTGGCAAAGTTGCTCGATCATCTTTCCATTCAGATTCTTCCCATTATTTGTAATGAGCTCTTCTAGCACGCAGTAGCGGCAAATGATATTATGTCTTAAGAACCAGGCTACCACGGCTTGGGTGATGCTTTTGTAGGAAGTTGCTTCCACCCACTTGGTAAAATATTTGATGGCCACTAAAATATACTCATACCCATTGGAGGCTTTCGAAATCACAAGTTCGATGACATCTATACCCCCGACTGAAAAAGGCAAAGAGTGCAGGGGTTGGAGAGGAACATTCTTCCTATTCTAATAGACTTGGCAATGATGGCACGTCCACACATTCTCGATGAAATCATTCTCCATGGTGAACCAATAGTAGCCGACTTTCATAACTTTTTGAGCCAATAGGGTTCTACTAGCATTGGCTCTAAGCAAGCCCTCATGCATCTCTTCCATCAAATGGCTAGCCTCAATGGCATTTATGCATCAAAGCAAGGTTTTATTGCGGTTCCTTTTAAACAGGACTTCCCCACTAAAGAAAAACTGGCACACCATGGGCCTAATGAATATATTCTCACTACCTATAACCCCAGACAGGTATTCACCATCCTTCATATAAGCCTTGATATTGTGGTACCATGACTTTCCATTGATCTCGACTTTAACATTCATGCATTCTTCTATAATCAGCAATAGACTGGCAAATTGCTGACTTCTATGTGCCATTGTCGCATCTCATTTCCCTCTTCCAATTTAACCATGTTATCCAAGGTCGCTAAGGCATCTGCGAACTGATTGTCTGCCTGGGGCAAATAAGGAAAGGTAACGTTTCGAAACTTCAAAATCAAGCAACTAACATATCTCTGATATGGGATCAACTTAGTGTCTCAGGCTTGCCATTTTCCCCCTATTTGGAAGATAATCAAAAAGTAATCTCTAAATACATTCAAATCATATGTGCCAAACTCTAAGGCAGCTTGTAGGCCCATAATGCATGCCTCATATTTTGTGACATTGTTCGTGTAATCGAAATTCAGCTTAACTGAAACAAGGATTTGTTGGCCCATTGGGATACTAGGACTACTCCCATTCTATTTCTAGTGGTATTGGTAGCTCCTTCAAAATAATGCTTCCAACGCCACGATTTCGTACCGCCACAGTTCCGTACCACCACGGTTCTGCTAAGTAATGGGCTATGGCTTGGCTTTTGATGGCCTTTTGCACTACAAACACTATATCAAACTTGGATAGCAACATCTACCAATAAGAGATCTTCCCTATGACAGTAGGCTTTTTAAAGATGTACATGTTAGGGTCCATGTGGGAAATCAACCGTGTGGTGAAGTAGAGCATATACTGCCACAACTTATGCGAGGCCCACGCCAGGGCACAACATGTCTTCTCAATGGCGATGTAGTTGATCTCAGAACTTATGAACTTCTTACTCAGGTAGTAAATTGCCATCTTCTTTTAATTGGGTACACTTAGTTAGCCTAATATGTAACCCATGGATGTCTTTTGCACCGCTAGGTAGAGTATCAATGGATGTCTTGGCATAAGGTGAACTAGAATAGGAGGGTTCAACAAATATTGCTTGATTTTATCAAAGGCTGCTTGGCATTCATCTATCCAATCTATCTTTGTATCCTTCTCTAAGATCTTGAACAAGGGATCACATGTGGTAGTCAACTGCGCTATGAAGTGGGCGATATAATTGATCCTTCTTAAGAAGCTTCAAACTTGTTTCTCAGTTTTTGGCGTGAGCATATCCCTAATGGCCAGGACTTTTGCAGGATCTACTTCGATTCTTCTCTAGCTAACTATGAGGCCAAGCAATTCCCTAAAATGGCTTTAAAGATGCACTTGTTAGGTTTAAGCCTCAACCTATAGTTGACAAGGTGCCTGAATAACTTTCTCAAATACCTCAGATGATTTTTAGGAGTACACGACTTGGCAATCATGTCATCTACATAGTCTAAAATCTCCTTATGCGTCATATCATAGAACAAAGTTACCATGACTTGCTAATAAGTCACACCTGCGTTCTTCAAACTGAATGGCATGACATCATAGGCGTAAGTCCCCTTAATGGGTGGTGAATTTTGTCTTGGTTGTATCCTCTTCATCCATCTTGATTTGATTACAACTCAAGAACCCATCCATAAAAAGGAAGAACATGTTGGTCATGGTGTTTTCAGTCAGAGTATTGATATGTAGTAAGGGAAAATTATCCTTCAGGCTAGCCTAGTTCAAATGTCTATGATCAACGCACATGCGTACTTTCCCATCTTTCTTCAGCACGAGATCAATGTTTGCAACTTAATCAGAATAGGCTATGGCGGTAAAAAAACTGACATTCAACTTCTTTTCCACTTCTTCCTTGATCTTTAGGATAGTCTCAGATTTCTCCTTCGAAGAGCTTGCCGCACTAGGGGGGCATTTGAGTTTAACCGGAATCCTATGAACAACAACTCTATGTCCAATCCTAGCATATCTTGATAAGACCAAGCAAAGATTTCCTTGAATTCTTTCAATTGAGCTATGAGCTCATCTTTCATATTCTTGGGAAAATTTACCCCGATCATGACAGGCTTTTCCTTTTCACCTTCCTTGGCTAGGTTTATCACCTCTGTCTCTTCTATATTGGGCTTAGACACTTCATTCTCTTTGTTCAGAGCTTCTAAGATATCTTAAGGTAAGTTCGGACCCTCTTCCAATCCTTCAATCTCATGATCCAATTCTATTGTCTTACTCACATCATCCACATCCTTGTTATGGCAAAGAGACAATGTACCCACTTGGGAATCAAAACGGGTCCTATAGAATGGAACATATATAGAGAAACATAAGAAAATTTGCGCACACAATCATAGGAAAGCAAATAAAGAGAGATGCAAAACGTTTCTTGAATAATATGCTGGATATTTCATTAATGGATTATGGGAATGGAGAAAAACAAGGTTCATGCCTAACAATGATAAAAGGGAAATACTTTTTTTTTTGTTTTTTCTGGGAAAACAAATGAAGGGAACAAACAAGGAATACATATAAAGCAAGAAATAAAATAAGCATGCAAAACAAACTAAATATGCTATTCCAACTCTTTCGAGTTTGGGAGGACCAATCACTTGATGATGGAATACTCCTTACTCAGCTGGTGCAATCATAAAGCAAGGCTCGATGGCTTAAAGGCCTGCCTTCTCTCTTAGTAGCCCCAGTCGGATAGTAGAAGTTAGACTATCTTCAGAAGATATGATAGTGTTCACTGAGAACTCCTCAAGACAGAGCTGAATATTACAAGCTAGATCAAACTCCTCATCCTCCACTTCCTTGAAAGGTTCTAGCATGATGACCTCGGGAGGAGATAGAATAGTAACCCTGTTTTGGGTAAAACTTCCTTTCTTTCCCCTAGAAGCTCAAAAGAGTATTTCATGCTTGGGCTCACACCCTAGATTGAATCCTCCCTTGTTATTTGAAAGTTCAATTAGAGTAGGGCTTCCACATCCTGTAGCTCCAAGGCCTTGGCCTAACTTGTTCCCAAACTTAAGCATCTATCTAGTGGCCATTAAAATTGCTGCGAGCCATCTTGACTCAGGCTTTGAAGCATTGAGAATCAAAGAAACTAGCTCAGAGCTATGGAAAGATGGTTCTGGAAACACATTAGCATCAATGTAGGGTAGAGATGTCTCCTAAAAAATAGACATAGGTTCTTCAACCATAATGGTGATCATCAATATGTACTTAAGTCTCCGGTGGAAGGTAGATGCAACTACACCTACTACATGTAACTGTTAAGGCTTATACCCTAAAATTCAATTTATTAGCATGTTATAAATAACTAAATTATTTAATTATATGAGACTATTTGTAAATGAAATAATTAGACATTATCATAGTTCTTGAGATGCATTGTATGTGATTTAAGTAATTTAGTTCCAAAAGATATAAATCACAAGTTTCTTATAAACTAAAAAATGTAGTTCATAGTCGGTGATGAATTGGGTATTTCTTCTGCGAAGACTATAACATGTCAACTATGATAGTTTGTTTTGATTATAGAAGTGGGGACTTCTAGTTGATGTGTTAATGTGTCTTAAGTGTGTAAGATACGTTGAACAGGACCACTAAATGATAACAACTATCAACTGAATAATAAATCTTATAACTTCTATTTTCAAACTCTCAATTCTAAGAAGATAGTGAACCCGATCATGAAATATAGGTTATTTTGATATATCAAGAATGAGATCTAATTTAATGGTCAAAATCTCAGTATATTGGATAAACACATATAGTATTAAGGGAACACATATTCTTAAGATAGAATCCATAATTTCTTTATATAGAGACACAAAATATCCACGTGAGATAAGTTTCATGAAAACTGGTTATTCAGAGTCAACCACTTTAATAAAGAGTTACTAAAGTTTATATTTAATGAAATTAGATTTCATAAATATGAATAACTAAAAGATTAAACTGGGGACTCAAGGAATAAAATAGTTGTTTACAAATTGATAACTCATTATGACTTTGTTCGCTATGGATGTTTCATGGAGGGGTTCTTTCTAAAGTAACTAAACCACAAATGCACAAATCCTCCCAACCCTAAGCCTGCCACAAGCAAAGATTTACCAGAAATGTGCAGTATTAATAGAGCAGCCACTCACACAAAGTCCACCATAACCGTATAATATATTGACAACAAATTTCAATCCTAAGCCATGTTTGGACGCCATTTTCAGACTTAGATCAACTGACACGTTCCACTAATTATAGGATCATGACTACATTAGAGTTCTTTTCTGAAAAACCAAAAAATAAATGAATATGGCTCAGAAAGGTATGGCTCCTGCTCACTCAAAATGCAAAACAAGGCTACCTAAAAAACTAAGCAAGAAGGAAATTCCATTGAGGAACACCCAGGGAAACACACACACTCACTAAGAAAGGAAGATTAGTAAATGCAGCATGATATGAAATCGCAAATCATATTTCATTGTATACGGGTCTGTCACTGGGACATGGGAAACACACCCTCAAATTTATAGCATATGAGATGAGTAACCTTGTTTGCCACCAATGGCTTAGAGAATTGAGCACCCATCAAGTTGATCATTGTCTGATACGAAAAACAAATTCAATTCGTTATGTCCTTTCACGAAACCACTATCTATAAATAACTACTTGTAGGAACTGTACTCAGAAATATAAAGCAGCAGCAGGATGAAAGAGGCAAATGCATACCATAACGTCATCTCCATCTTGCCGTTGATAGCCAAGCATATGATTAAATATTTTGCACCCGGTATACCATTCAGATCTTTGAGTGGCCTGTACATGATCTGTTAAAAAGTAAACATAAATATCTAATAGTAGTACACAATAATACAAGAAGAAAAAAACTTTAAGTATCCAAAAGAAAGCATAGATTAAGAACTTTTTTTGTTCACTGATGGTTTCTAAAACCATGGGTAGACACAAATTCTTTAAAGAAAAAAAAAATAAAAAAAATAAAAACTTTAAAATTTCACGAGTCCACCCAAATCAGAAACATAATTGTAGGCAATTGTGCATGATGTTGATGTCTAATCTCCCTTTTGTGCTTTGATTCGAATATTCATATACAAAACTAAGCAATAAAAGAAAACCATGAAAATATTTCCAAACTTTAAAAACCACAAAAAGCAAAATCTTCCCTAGCTCATACTGAAAATTTTTACTGTGAATGTGAATGAGATATATTCAACTATGTGCAATTGTCTTACATTTAAAGAGAAAGGTGCAAAATCAATCATAATATACGGAGGATAAAAAAAAAAAAAAAATTTAAGTAGCCCATAATGCTTTTAAGTTTTAGCAATCTATAACTTCAGCCTTCTTTTCTCTTTTTTTTTTTTTTTTTTTTTCTGTAACTAACATATAAATTCAGTCTTTTTGCAAGTATACAAGAGAAATTGATAAGAAACATACTGAATTGGCATCAACGGGCATTCTAATATCAAAGGTATGCTCAACCCATAATGCTGTCACAAAAGTCTTACCATCATTTCGAGCCGCAATGCATGCAGGATTAACCTAAGCAATTCGACAACAAAATATAAATTAAATAATAAAACAGAATTTTGAAATTAAAAATAGACTGAAATGTACTTTTCGTCCCTAAAGTTTGATCCGAGTTCAATTCTTATTTCATAAAATTAAAAATTTATTATTTTATTCTTTATGATGTTAAAAGGTATCAATTTTTTCCATTCATGAGACATTAAACTTATTCCAGATCACACCAACTTTTTATCATGCCACATTACCGCTGCATCTACCAGGTAGGCAATTATTTTACAATGAGTATGTTAACAGATGCCCTTGTGTATTTGTTCATAACGCTAAAAAGGGGTCCCAAGCAATAAAAAACTAATAAACAAATACCCTTTAAACTAAAGTGGCTGGACCCCCCTGTATCAAAAGTCAATCAATTACAACACAAAATTCAACCTTAACCAATGCCCTTGGGTACTCTTTGTTTAACAACTGTTGAAATGTGGCATGCTACAATTGGTGTACAATAAAAATAATGTTAGTTACCAGTCCAAGTGAAAGTACCTTTGTACCAATCACTACTTGTCAATAAAATAAGTTACTTAAAAAGTTGTGAATTTTTGTGTCTCAATAATGGAATAAGCAAAGAAAATAATACCTATACTATACAAATTTTGAGGTACCAAATTGAGTGACAAAACTTGATACCAAACTTAAGGAACAAAAAGTATATTTCAACCTAAACAACAATAATAATCAAAGTCCAAATTAAGTGTCAAGAAACAACAGAATATGAATTACATAAACAATCTTATCGACAATTACATGAGTACAACTTTGGTTGTACTGACAAACATCAACTCCGCCGCCATATACAAGTTTACACCGAACCTAACATAATTGCAACATTTTTATCAATTAAATAACAGCAACGTCAATAATAATCTATAAATAAATAAATAAAAACTTTCACTTTTCAGAGAGAAAGAGAAAGACCTTGTTTTCATTGACGGGATCAAAGCAAGGAGTTGATTCCATACTGTACAGGCTGGTACAGCCGATATTTACCACTCTAATGCCTCTGCCGGTACAAAAACATGGTTGTTTCATTCTGGTTTAAATACCGGCCATACTGAATCGTTTCTGCCATACTAAAAAAAATACCGCATTTCGGCAGGCAAATGCATACCGGACCGAAATAAGACAAAGAAGAAGAAGAAAAAAAGGTTCTCACTCTCTCATCTCTCCACTCACCAGCGTCACTTGCAGTTTCTCAAACTCATAGCGCATAGTCTTTCCTCCCTCATATTCCAGATTTCTTAACATGCAAAACTGGCACCTTTCTCTCTTTTAGATTTGCTTTCTCTTTTCTCTTTCTTGGTTGCATCCAACGTAAGCCCAATAGCCTGAATTTCAGCTTCTCTAAATACCTAATAAATATGATAGCTTGCAAAATTTATGTATGAAGTCAAGAGCATGCTTCTTATGTCAGATTTTTTTCTTTTTTTAATTATTTCCTAGCCCCTAAAAACTATCAAAAGTCCTCTCAAATGTCAAAAATGTTAGTTGTCCTATTTTTTTTAAGCCCTCACGTGTGAAAGGTGTGAGGATGAGAGTGTTGCTGCTGCAAAGCACAGAGAGCGAGAGAAAGCTTTGCTTCCAATACGGAGAAGCCTCACGTGTGAAAGGTAAGCTTACTATTTTAAATTTAACTTGATTTTTAATTTTTTTTTTATAGATATAGATGAATGGACTTGGGCTTGTGTTGGGTTTAAGATTATAAATTAGTTTAATCTATGAATTTATATATATATGGTCTTTAAACACTATTTATATATATATATATATATATATTTAGTGGTAAACTCGAAACAGTATACCGGTATTAATCGGTATCCTAAATATATTGTACCATTGGCCAAATTAGTATAGTCTCCGGTACGGTATTGACTCCCATGAATCGAAGCCGAAGGAAACACACTAGACGGAGAATTGCTTTCCATGAGTGAAACGAATTTCTCCTTAAGGAAATGAAGTGAAGGAGTGTGCAATGAGAGTTTAAATACGAATTTGAAGCGTAAAATGGAAAAAGAGGAAAAAGGGGTTTTTTTTTCAAAATAACTATAAAATCCAAACAATATTATTAGTTAACCAACGTTTGAAACAAATTTGATTTCTAACATATCAAGTCTAAAGGACTCAATTTTGTGCTTATAAATTGAGTATAATGTACTTGATTTCCCTATCGTGGCACCAGCTAATGTGGACAAAGTGTCCGCGTAGGCCTAGAAATCGAGTTCATTGAACTCAGTTTTGGGACATGAAAATCAAGTCCTTTGGACTCGAGTTCCTAGTTTGGTCCCACCAGGACCTTTTCACACTCAGGTCACATGCTTAGGCACCTGGATAGCACTTTAAAGAAAATCGAGTCTACTGGACTCGATTTTGTTTCAAGTCCCACCACTGCTTTTCGGCCACGTGGATGTAACTCGAGTAAATTATACTCGATTTCTCTGCTTTTGGAAATCGATTATACTGAACTCGATTTTAGTGAATGGTCCCCAGCCCGTCCACATGTTATGTGGGTCCCAATTGGGACCCTTTTCCCCCCTTTACCCGACTCACAGATCACTCTTTAGCTTTCACATCCTCTCTTCAGCTCTCACACAACTTTCCTCAAGCTCACACTCACATTCCTCAAGTCTCATACAATTTGTCACATTAACAACAATCTCTCTCCCAGGTAATGTTTATACAATATTGGAAATATTTTTTGTTAGTTAATATTATGATTATTTGATAGGTTTTTTTTTAAGAACCAATTAGAACATATTAGGTAAATTTTTGTTTTTTTGTTTGTTAGTAGAAATATTGTGATTAGTTGTTAGTATATTGTGATTAGTTTATTTGTTAGCATATTGTGATTAATTGCTAGTTTTTTTTTAAATTAATATTATGATTAATTATTGGGAATATTTTTTTTGTTAGTGTAAATACTATGATTAAATTATTTTCTAAGTTTTAAAAAAAAAAAATAATATTGTGATTAATTATTGGGAATATTTGTTTATTTTTTTAGTGTAAATATTGTGATTAATTATTTGCTAATTTTGTTTTTTAAAAAATTAATATTGTGATTAATAATTGAGAATATTTGTTTATTTTTTGTTAGTGTAAATATTGTGATTAAATTATTTGCTAGGTTTAAAAAAATTAATATTGTGAATAATTATTGAGAATATTTAGTATTGGGGGAATATTTAGTACCAAATATTGTGATTAATTATGTTATTACAACATATTGGGAATATTTTTTTTGTTAGTGTAAATATTGTGATTAATAATATGCTAGGTTTTAAAAAAAAAATTCAATATTGTGATTAAATATTGGGAATATTTAGTATCAAATATTGTGATCAATTGTTAGGAATATTTAGTACTTTTAGGTTTTTGTCATTGGTATGAAATGGATTATGAGTTTGATACCTAAGACACCCATTTGTAGTATTTTTAGCATAATTTATTTCAAGATATATTTATTTAAGATTTGTAACAAAGATTTCAATGGGTAACTGGTTGGTATAATATTTTTGTTCATTATATCTTATTTGAATGGGTTTTGAAAGTCATGCCCCTAGAATGATTTAGATGTGAGTATATGCAAATTTGGTTAAGGTTAGTAATGTTGGCATGTCATACGCAAAGTTTTGTGATTGATGTTGATTGAGAGTTATAAATTTGTCACTAACACAATTGCACTTGATGATCTATAGGTTGATAATGATCCATATAAATATATACTATGGTGGACCCCTTAGCAATGCCAACCCTTATGACGAATTTCATTTCAAGGTTTGGGTATCCAATGTTGTTATATGATGATACATTGTAAGTTAAAGACCCTGAGTGATTTGAAGATAAAAATTATAGAAGAACTGCAACTAAACCTTGCTTTGCATGACATATATATTACTTTTCGTTCTCCACTTGAAGTCCTCAATCAATGCATTAATTATAGATATATGGCGATCACAAAAGACAAACATGTGAAGATCATATTTAACAAGATGCGTAAATGGGAACAAGTAGCAAATTTTGAGTTGTACGTTACTTGGAGCCATGTGCAGAAGTCGGCGCAGAGAAAATTGTACAAACAACTACATCTCTACAGTTTGTAGTCTTAGATGATCAATGCACCGCATTGGGAGGTTATACACCCCCTTTTCAAGAGATACCAACAACAGTTGAGAGCGAACCTGGCAATAGAAATGAAGATCAATTTTGTACACATTGAAGTGAATCCTTTACACTTCCAGTAGTTGAAGATGAAGATGAATATTGTGTTGGGGAAGATCTTGACGATAGAGATGAGTATGAAGAGAAGATTGAATGAGGTGACTTTCACAGGGATGTTGATGACTATGAAATTATTCTCAATGTTGATGATATGGATGAATGTGATAAAGATGATGCGGATGCTACTGTTAGAGTTCAGCATGTTACAAATACAACCCCCATTAATGAACCTCCGCCTCATCATTTTATGCAAACACTTGGGAAAATATGGTTGATCCTGAAGTTGTTGAGCAAACATTTGCTTCTTCTTGGAATGTGGACATGAATTTTTGTACAGGGTTAATTTTTGTGAATAAAGAAGCGGTGAAACGTGCATTAACAATTTATGCCGCAAAGCATAACAGAAACTTTCTGACTAGTAGGTCGACCAAAAGTAGACTATATGTGAAATGTATGGATGGGTCATGCAAGTTGTACGTTGGGGCAATCATGAAGCCTAAATAGGGAATATGGATGGTCACATCTTATGGGGGGTCCTCACAGTTGTATGACCCTTGATGGTAGAATAATAGATTGTAATTTTCTTGCAGTAGAATTTGTTCCAACGTTGCAAAAAAATTACATGGAAACAATCGATCACCCTAGAGATTTCATCAAAGCGAAGTATTATGAATATAAGTTTTCTTACTATAAGATATGGGATTCAAAACAAAAGGCTATTGTAAAGATATTCGAGGATTGGGAAGAGTCTTACGAAAGGTTGAAAAAGTTGTTATTGGCATACTTGGATTAAGAAACTAGTACCCGGTACTGGTATCACATTGAATCGAGGAAGGAGTTCGATGATACAATATTGTGCTATGTATTTTGGGCTTTTGCTTCATGCATTGAAGGATTCAGACATTGTAAGCCAGTGATCAGTATTGATGGGACCCATTTGTATGGTAAATATCGAGAGGTGTTGATGATTACAATGGCCACCGATGCCAACAACAAGGTTTTGCCTCTCGCCTTTGCTACTGTGGATAAAGAGTCAGGGCCTAGATGGAGGTGTTTTTTAGATTGCTTCAGGATTTCACTGGGGGATGTGATAGCAAATAAGGGCATTTGCGTAATTTCTAACCGACATAAGGGTATTCAAAACACAATTGCAAACTAGCCTAGAGGTGATGATGGACGAGTATGAGTGTTTCACAGATATTGCCATCGACATGTTGCTAGCAACTTCAACACGCATTTTCAGGATACCACTTTAAAGTCATTAGCCTTAAAAGGGGGGTATGCTACTCAGGAAGCTAAATTTGAGTTGTACATGCAACCTATCAAGGAAGCTGAGATCGAGGCCCTAAGGAAGAAACTGAGAACCAAACAACAGGAAAGTGAACCCGACTCATCCATCATGCCATACACATATCTAATGAAAGAGGATCTAGACATGTGGACGCAGCTACATGATGGTGGATACCGTTATGGGGCTATGACAACCAATGTCTCGGAGTGCTTCAATGGAGTACTCAAAGGTGCCAATGGCCTGCCTATTGCCAAAATGGTTGAATTCACTTAGAGTAAACTTATTGCTATTTCCATGATCGACACAAATAAATTACTCATGATCTCTTGAAGGGCAAGGTGTGGAGTAAATTTGCCTTACAAATCTATGATGCAAATCTAAAAAAATCTAAAAAAATCTAAAACACACCAAGTAACGCTGTTTAATAATGTCCATGGTATATATCAAGTAATGACTGTGTACAACATCCATAGCTCTGGAGGGGGACACCATAGTCTTGAAATAAACATATTGGCCAAAATATGTGGTTGTGGAAAGTGGCAAAATCGAAAGATCCCTTGTTCACATGCAATTACAGTTCTTCAGTACTTGGGGAAAGATGCAAGTACATATATTGACCCATATTATAGTTTGGAGAACGATATTCGCACCTACTCACACCAATTTGTGGTGCCAAATTCAGAGTCATTGTAGAGGGATGTGGAAAGTCCAAAGTGGGTGCCTGACCCAAACCTGTTGTAGGCCAAAGGTCGACCTATGAAGTCTAGGATACAGAATGAGATGGATGAGGTCTGGTGAAAATCGAGAAGCCAAAGGCTAGATTCTGACTTGAAGGAGATTCAACAAAATCAAAGCTGTCAACAGTGTCATCAACATGGGCATAACCGTAGAAGATATCCGTTTCCCGTGAGGCTTCGACAAGCAGTAATGACCCAAGTTAGGTAAGTGATGCTTTTATATAAAATGCCATGATTGTATCAATTAGCCAAGTTGCGTAGATTAGTACCTTTGTTTTGGCTTTTGGTATCTAACGACAATATTTCAATTTTTGTCAGGAATGCAGATACTTGATTTTGGAATGGCATTGTTCGTGTAAATTGTGGTTCTCTTTATTGTATATTCGAACTTACTATTGGGTTGTATCGGCACAATTATTATTTTTTTTATTACTGAATGCACTTGTAATCTAAGTATTCTATATCCAATGTATCTGTTTCTAGATTGTGATATTATGAATGTTTAATTTTGTCTTTCAATTAGTTGTTACTTATTTCCATTAGTTGCTATACTCATCCGTGTTGGTGCTTCTTGTTGAGACTATAAGTCTTTTTTTTTTGTTTTTTTGATAAGTAACTATAAATCTTTCTTCATTAGTTGCTCTACTCATTTGCATTGGTGCTTCTTGTTAAGCCCTTCTCCATCTTAACTTTTTAAATTTCTAGTTTTTTTCTAAACTAATAGTTCTGGAAGAAGAACTATAATGCTAATGGCTTCCTACTACTGCACAATTTACTTAAAGTTGCACTAGCCTTGGTGTGGTCTGGAATTGCACCTTTAAGGTAATGTAATAGCTATATTTGGAAAGTTAGAAAAAGAAATGCTGAGATAGATTTGGTTTTGTGATGATGGGTTTGACCTTTATAAAAGCCTAAGTCAGAGTTTTGCTCTCTGCCTTTCATTGATATTTTACTTTCTAAATCTCTGTGATAATTGCAAAGGTAGGGATTGGAATTCCCCTTATGAATTGCTAGCGGAAAAAAATTGTGCAATGACCTTGTTTCCATTTTTATCTTATTTGTCGAGTTACACTATAAGGCTTCGTGGAACTTCAATCCCTTTGAATTGGTAGTATACTAAGCATGTTTGGTTCATTGCAAAAACATCTAATCTCTTAGCTTATTTTATTAACATAAAGAATCTTAGGAATTTTATAATCATGCTCCTCCCATTGTCATGCCTTCCACATGCTCTCTTGAGAAGGGCTTTACTGCCAATATTGAAAACCAAATCCACTTGGCATGAGCTTGAAGTAAAAAACTAGTTATTAGGAATTTAGAATTTAGCAGCCTCATCGAAGGTCTATTTTCAATGCATAGTAACTCCATCCGTAGTTTGCTACAAAAGCATTGTTGAAATTCTCAACTTTTATAAAACTGTGCCCTCGTAACACTTTTGGCTTGGAGCCTGGACTCTTGATATGGCATACAAAGGGATAGAAGAGGCCATAGACCTATCAATATTTTTTGGAAGGAAAGCATATGAATCAGAAACTAACTAGAAATTAAGTGAATTTTACTTTAGTACTTTATGTTTAATGTTTAGTTTCTAAAAATGTGTAATGAAAATGTGTTTCTGCATTACATTAAAAAATAAAATAAAACTCGACTTTAGAGTCATCGAGTATTGTGTTGTACTTGAGGTTCTAATCCTCGAGTACAACTCTGTTATTTTTCTGGGCTCTCTGCTTGAAAACTCGAATTGTGGGAAGTCGAGTACTAAATGTAGAACTCGAGTTCATAGGACTCAAGTTCTAACTCAATAGAAATCGAGTTCTACGAACTCGAGTTATAGGTTTTTTTTTTAAGAAAATTTTTGCTTTCTAAAGCCATCAGGCCCTTGTGTGATAGTGATACACCCATTGCAATCTCTTGAGTTAGTTCACTCATATTTATAAGTTAGTAACACATACATGCTAAGCAGCCACACATACATACTATATAATTAACACTCAATAAAGTTTCACAGAATGTGACCCACAAGCAGGCAACAAAAAAAGGGAAATAAAATTATAGGAAAATAAGTTTTGAAAGAAATATAAAAAACCTCAATCAACATATGTTTTTTGCCCCCTCTCTGGTATTAAAATCAAAGGAGCAATTGTATGCTTACAACCATTGATTAAGTCAACTACACCTTGACCCCTAATTAAATTAGGATCTGCTTTATAGATCCTTATTAACTAATCGGGGTTGGCCATATGTATTTTTTTCAGCATACACACAACTAAATATTAAAAAAGGTCGTATCCAATACACAAGGACCCCGCTTTTGCACTATTGGGGAAAAGTAGTTGGTAGGCAGCCTTACCCTTAGCATTAGAGAGGATGATTCCCAAATTCGAACACACGACACATCACTTGGGTGATGGACACTAGCCATCACACCAAGGTCCAACCTCTGGACACAACTATATATTAATAGTCAAAAATATATAATCAAACACATATGTTAAAAAAGAGATGGTGAAGAAGTTTAAATTATTCAATATGGATAAGATGATGAAAATACTACAAAATCACATAAGGAATACTGTTAGAAGAATTTTAAAATAAGTAGTGACAATGCATAAAACCCCTTTTTTTTGCATCAATAATGAATGACTTTATTAAGATACATGCATAAATAAAGGGTATGACTTCTTTCAGCTCCGTAAGATTATCATCATCAGAGGGACTTGGCAGGGCTTTGATCAAAGCATCCATGTATGTATCAAAGAGCTATGAGACTCTACTTAAAATGTTTCCTCCAAAATGTGTAATGGCCAAGGGGGTTAGCTATTCCAATATATCCTGTATGGAATTTTTGAAGTCCAATATCAAGTTATAAATTGGTTATCAAGCCACCATAAACTATCTGAGCAGCTTCTAGAAAATCTCTTGATATTCACACTGCACAAAGACTTCTTATGCAACTAAGCACTTGCACATGTGCATGTACAATACACAGAGAGAAAGAAAGAGAGGCACCAACATGACCTTCAAGTGCAACCTTCAAGTTCAAAACGTACCACCATGTCCTTAGAGCATTCTTATCAAACCTTTCAAATGTTAAAAATCTTATTTTTTTAGCATTTGAAAGGTTTAAGCCCCTCCATCAAACATTTTATATTGCAAAATTTTTGCAATTGATGAATAGTGCCATCTCATTTTTGAAATGGCACTATTCACCAATTGCAAAACTTTAAATTATTTTTTATTCAATGGGGCCCACAAAAGAGAGAGAGGAAAAATAAAAAAATTAGTGAAAAATAATAAAGAAACAATATTTAAATGAAATTGTAAAAAAAATGGAAGTTTTGATATAAGTTGGATTGGAAAGTGGTATTGTATATGTTATAAATATAGGTTTTGAGAGAGTAAATTCTAAATTTTTTACAATGTTTGATAAGAATGCTCTTAGAAGTCTAAACGTATACATGTGAAATGAATGCATGTGAATTGAATTGACTTAACTAACTATTATGCATCAAAGCTTCATAACAGAAGCAGAGTTTTGCAAGCACCAGTATGAAATACAGCGGAGAAGTAACTGCCTTAGAAAATTTAATAAACCCCAGTTGAGACATAGTAATACAAAACTCTACTGTATCAATACCCAACTATTGTTATTATAATACGATCAAATAACTATGGACCACAGGACCAAATTACCTTAAGAATTCAGTGAATCATCTTAAGATGACTTTATATTTCCTCTAGAATTTCCTTTCCCCACACCCCCCCCCCCCCCCCCCCCCCCTTTTTTATTTAAAAAAGAAGAAGGGAAACTTTGTCTAAAGTGAGTTAAAATTACATGGTCCAAAACCATCTAATCATCTAAATCTTTTAGGTGGTACAATATAAGTAAAAATTGTCAATACCATGCATAAATAAACATCTAAATCAATGACGTACTTATGGTACTAGTACAAAGACAAAATTGATTGCTCTAGTGATAGCCAAATCATAATGAAGCCGGCCAACTTACTTCGACAATGCACATAAATCTCATGCCACTATCAGCAAGAATGCTTTCTGATGAGGTTCCAAAAGCAGACAATGAAAATACAAAGTGAGGTGAGACTAGCAAGCCCTTATCAAGTTCCACCAAATCAAAAAGTAGTCTTCTAGCCCATCTAAAATTAAACTCTAGAACTTCTTCAACGTAAGGTCGCAAAAGCACCAAAAGTAATTTTGACAGTTTCATGCCTTGTGATTCCAACATTGAGCAGTAGTTAAGACTAGCCTGCACACAAATGCTAGCAGCTCGTAAAGCAGAAACTGTCTCAGAAGAGGGTGCATTCTCTTTCACCAACCATACAAAATATTCAATTTCCCACTCAGCCCATTGAACAATTCTATTGGTATAAATGGGATTGTCGCCAAATATTGAAGCAGACTCCTTTGTGTCAGTGAAATTATAGAAAATGCTAGCTTAGATAATGTGGCTGAAAAAGTTTTTGGACAGACATAACATGAAGGAAGAAGAACCTCAATGCTCCTTTGGAGGCGCAACTTATTATATTTTAGTAGTAACTGATGTGCCAAAGGACCTTTTCCAAGTTTTATCAAAGCAGATAAGGCCGCCTTCATCTCCTTAACACTAACAGAAGGTTGTTCAATAATCAATGGTTGTCTCCATTAGATTTTTTTCCACTCTTCCAATTCATGGCATAAACCAGTCATCAAATCCTGCACAAGGATCCCTTGAGATGAAATATGCTTTTGCAGCTCAATCAATTCATGTTCCATTTCCACGGCCTCTTCAGATATCCTACAATTTATTGTTTAGATCAATTCACATGTATGTAAATCTGACATTATGTTAATAAACCAAATGATTAAATAAACCACGTATTCTCTGTTCTAGCTTCCAGGCTTGAAATTGCTGAAACCTCCTAACATTTTCCTGACCATTGAACCTAAGAATAAACTCCAGTTGCCAAGGCAAAAGCCAGAACCATTTTCTATGGCCTGACAAGAGGACTTCATCTCGCACCATTGACAGGATTACTATGGTATCAGCCATGAAGATCTCATAATGACTTCAGAGTCCAGTACCCATAAAATCTCTCACAAACACATGGACTAAAACATAAGAATTTTAATATATTAGCCAAGGTCAAACTTCCAAGTTCCAACATTGCCGCTTTCAGTTTATTATCAAATGTATAGTTTAGTTAGGAATGTATCATATCAGTTTCTCCATCTTTTTTATCAGTTGCCTTGTCTTCAGAAATACTTTTTGCTTGTTTTAGAATAATAAATTAGACACTCATTACATCACCTCAATGGTTGATCAGAATTAGTAAGGAGTAACTGTGGGTAACACTTGCTTCTATCTGGCATAAATAACAAGATTCATTTTTTATGGGATGACTATGACTTTCTTTCCAATTTCCTGATATGCAGTGAGTGAAGGGAGATGGCTTTTAAAGAACTTCATGAGCCCAACGTATAGAAAAGATCTTCAAATGCTTCTTCTATATCATTGGCTAGGAAGCATGGACACTTCATTTGAGGTCTTGTACCCGTGTCGGACAAGGGACACGTCAGGAACACTTCTGCACATGTGTCCCAGTTGTCTTTTTTTTTTTTTTTTTGAAAAGTTTGCTAGACACGAGAGGGACACTTATCTTTTATTTCTTTTTAGTTTCAATTGTGAACACTTATCTAGTTATCTTTTATTTACTCTTTTAAATCTTATTCTTGATTTGTATACTAATTTCTAAATATCATTTTGTTAGTCATGAATTTACTTAACTATCTATTATTGCTCTTAAATTAATATGTGTTTAACAGTGATATCCTTGCTCAGACTAAGGAGTAACAATGTAGAAACCATCATTTCTATTAGCTCAAGAATGCTAAGTACTTTGTTTGCATATTGCCACATAAGTTCTCTACTGCATCCTTTAAATCCAAGAGCTCGCAACAAAGCTTTCCTATCCCCTGCACAGATTGACATGTTCAGCTTGTAGAATTACAAAATAAAATTAGTCATTGCAACAGAAGAGATAATATTAAAACAATAAAATTAGGCATACTTCAAACTTGGGTAAAGGCATCAGAAGATAGCCCATTAGAAAAATATAGATGCTATGGTATCTGGACAACACAACTTACCTGAAAATACAGAAGACCCAGATAAAAGAATGTAGCTTTAGATCCAAAAATTATGCAAGGCAAGACCAAGGTAGAAAAGTGGTAACTTTCAAACAACTGAATTGAGAAATAGGAAATTTCTAGTGTAAGATTTGATAGAACGAGTTAACCTTGGAGTAACACCAAATACAAAAGAATCTCCAATGCTTACATTGCACTTTAATCATGAACTGGAATCACTGTAGTGTAAACCAGTATTGAAAGGAAAGTCCAATCTATTCACTTTATGCACAGTACTAACTCAAAAATAGAATACACCCAGATAGCAAAAACTGATTTTTCCCACATATAAACTTCAAAAAATGAAAACCCAAATCAAAAGAAAGAAGTTTATTGAAGCACATAGGAAAAAAAACAATTTTATTCAACACATAAACAATTGATTCAACTTAAACCTCAACACAAGTAAAAAGATATACACTTTTTGATAATACAAGCATAATAAAAATAAAATCAATTTTAAAATTGAAAAGTAATTGAACACCAAAAAAGTAATTGAACACCATTTGTAGGCAAATGGGGTGCTGACCTAATAGGGTGCTGACCCTAACTTGACGCTTATGCTGTCTTGTATAGTGTCTGGTATGTGGGGGAGGGGGTACCCCATCTCCTTGGTCAAGCTCCTCGCGTTGTTGCAAAGACGAAGTTACAAAGAAAAAATGGATTAAATGAATTCTAATACCAACCATAACAACAATCATGAAAGTATTCAAAGCTAGTAAATGAAGAGTCTTACTGTGAGGCCAGCCTTGTGTCCTACTTTGTGACCACCTGTCCCACAAGGAGGTGCTTTTCTTGTGCATTTAGGCCAACCTTGTGGGGGTGAGTGTAACCCAACTACTTGCTCATTCTCAACATACACAGCTGGTTGTTTTGCTTAACTCCCAACAGCTAAAGATCCTACAACTGCAGGGGAGGATGGTGTAGCAAACGAAATGTGAGTGAGGCTCATAGTCATAGGAGTTGTATGCAGTCCAGGAGTGGGCATGAATGACATGGAGTCACTATGGGGTGGTACATGGTCTATATGACCAATGTTGTACAAGGGAGATTGAGTGTGCATGACAGGAGGGGTGTCATTGAAATCAATGTCGAGATCAAAGGATGGTGGAGTAAAGGGAAAGATAAGCGGGGTCAAAAAATGTACGTGGGGTGGGTGAAGGGATCTCGGGATGAGAAGATGCATGTGCAGTGGGTATAGGGATCTGTAGGTCAGGAAATGCAGGAGTAGTACAAGAAGGGATTTTTAGGGAAGGAGATGCATATGGAGGTGAAGGGAACTCTGGGGCAGGTGATGCATGTGGGGGTGGAGGGAACTCTAGGGTAGGAGAAGCATGTGGGGGTGGAGGGGGATCTGGCCTACTGACAAACTAATGGGGTGCAGCACACTAGCCATGGCTATGGCTGGCAGGGGTTAAGCTCGTGCTTAGTCGTCCACTATCTTCTGGCACTTCTAGATTTACCCCATCGGCATCTTCTAAGGGAAGATGGGCAGTTAGAAGGTGAAGGCGATCCACTTCCTATAGCATAGCTGTAATTTGCTTGTGCTCAGGACTACCTACTACATAACGTGTCAACATCTACTTGTGCATGGCAACCTGCAATTTTTGTAACATAATTAGTACACCTAACACAAAAATGGTAATACACAACAAAATTTGGAAAGAAAGGTCAAAGCAATTACCGTAATAAGAAGTGAGGCGCTAGTGTGGTTGACGAACCTCCAAGTGACCCTACCGTACCTGCCAAAGTATGGATGAACACTCGACATAGAACCCTCCAGTCTTGCTCCATGACATAGTAATTGTGCTCTCGTATTCCATACTTGGATATGGCCAAAATGTCTGTCCCTCCAATCCATTTCAGTCTTCCCCCTCAGATCTATCTTATGAAGGGTATCATCAGTATCAACATCTCAAGGAATTTCTTCCACCATCCCAAATTGACGAAGAACATGATTCGTGTATGTTTCTCTACTAGCCAGAAACATACAAGCGGCACCCTCGTCATCCACATGTCTCGTCCTGCTAAATAGAACGCAAACAGGTGGCCTAATTCGACTTCATACGATTGCCACACCACCTGATGTAGTAAAAACAAAACGCAGCACATTATGCTATGTTCCATTATTTTCAATTGACATATTTTACAGTTATAACAATATACAATATTCATAAACATTACAAGAAACACAATTTAGGTACCTGGTTGGGATACATAGAATCTAGAAACTGACGGTACCGAACCAAACAGATTTCGGCAGGGCTATTCTTCGTGTTCACGATCCAAACCAACTTATAATGAAGAAATAGGGAATCAATATCTACCAATTATGCAATGTAATAAAAAAGAAAAAGGAATTGTATGCTGATGGAAGCTTAAAAAATACATATTGTTTATTTTTCCTTGAAATATTACTACTACACTACATAAGCATCCTTAGTTGTAGAATAATACTTGAATAATGCTAAGTTCAATTATTTTTTAATGCTAAGTTCAAAAACTGAAGTAGTTGAATAATGCTAAGTTCAATGTGTCAAGGAAAAGACTTACTTAAAGGACAATGGAGAAGGTGGTAATGGTGGGCCATATGCATCATCTGGTGGGAGGTCCATCCTTGGGCACAAAAAAGGGAATTTGAACCATGCCCAATACTGAATGAGTATTAAGGCCCCATCAATCTGACTGGCCTTTTTGTCGGTTTCCCTGCATAACTCTCTGTACAACCATGCAAGGCAAGCACTCCCCCAACTGTACCGAGGCGGATTGTGAAGGTCTCTCAACATCTGCAGCCACATCGTATGCACCCTATTGCCAGACTTAGTGGCAAAAATTGTGTCCCCTAGGAGTGCTAGAATATAACACCGTGCATACTGAGGCACAACAACCTCTTCTGCACCATTGGGCAACCCTTGGTCAACTTTTTCAAGTAGCTTCTTAATTTGGATCCTCTGTCCTTGAAGCACCACAGAATTAGTAACAATTCCAAGCATATGCTGACATTCAATAGCCCACGTCAAATCACAAGTTCCAACAGTTGCCTCACCATCGATTGGAATCCTCAAAAGAACCTCCACATCTTGTAATGTGATTGTCATCTCACCATATGGCAAGTGGAAGGCATGGGTTTCAGGCTGCCATCGCTCAACAAAGGCCATTGTCAAGTTATGATTAATCTCTCTAGATGGGGTCCTATACAGCCCCTCTAATCCAATTCTCTTGACATTGTCGAGGACACGATCATCCACCATCCACCTATACAGCCACTCTAATCTCTCTAGATGGGGTCCTATATGACCACAACATTTCAACACCCGCAGATCCTTCACATGATAGAACCATGGTGATGAGATGCAATATGCCATAACCTTTGTAGAAATGATTGTAGCTATTGTTCACAAAATATCCCATAAACTTTAATTGGAATTGAAGTGAGTTTATGACAACTTATTTAACAAAGCATTTGTAGTCTCCTTTTTTTTTTAAAAAAAAAAAAAAAACAGAAAGATTAAGGTTCTGCTTAAGAAGAATTACATCAACAAAATCAGAAGTATAGCCTAAAACGAAAATACTAGAGGTAGATAATTATTAAGAGACCATTTTGCAGGAACATAAGTAATCTAACTCAATCCAACTAATGGACATGACTACGCATTCAAAACTAGTAATACCATTGACAAACTTAGAATTTTAGAAATGAAAAAAAAAAATCAACATAATGTGAAAGGATTAGAAGAGAATATAGAAATTTAGCAAGTCTGCGGTTTTAATTTTACCTTGCCTTCCCAAACAGCGGACAATCGATGTTCTTTTAGAAGCCTTAACACTGAATAATCCCTGGGACCAAGACTGAACTCATCAACCACCTCAGCATCAACGACAGCCATACTACACAAAGTTTAGGGAGTCAAGAGTAATATAAGCACATATTCAAGATAAATTGGCAAGGATCTCAATGTATAGCCTAATTTCTTGCAAAAACGATAAGTATGACAATAAACCACAGGGAATAAAGATACATATAAAAATTCAATATACTACCAACAATTGTAAAAGCAAAGCTTTATATTAAGGGGTTGGTGATCAAAACCAACTATACAAAGTAATTCAAAGGAAATTGTAAAGTAATTCAAAGGTGCCAATTTTATAGGTTTGAATTACTTTGAATTACTGTGATCAAAATCAACTAACAATCACTCCAAAATTATGGCAATTCATGAAGTTGTAAGTGCATTTGGCTTAGATTGGTAATTCAACATGTTTGATATAATTGTGGATTATCCTTAATCAAAGATAGCCCCCATAATAGTATACAAAGACAATGTTGCTTGTATCACTCATGTTAGAGGGAGCTATATAAAATGTAAACAAAACCAAACATATTTATCCAAATACCACAATGCACAAAAGCTCCATAAGAGATAATATTTACGTCAATAAGATGGAATCAACTGAACAGAAAAACTAGCTAAATAGAAGACATCAACTTAAAACTACTAGGTAAGTTTGGGTGACATTGCAAGGAGAAAATTGGCATATAACACCCATCTTCAAACATATTCATTAGTTAACATCGTTTTCAAACTAATTAGCAAACTAACACCTTGAGTTTCTTAGACTCGATTTCATTGTAGCAACTCGAGTCTCACAAACTTGAGTTCCATGTGAACTCAACTCTTTAATACTCGATGTCCCTAAAAAAAAAAAAAAAGGAACCACAAGGAGAAAATTGGCATATAACACCCATTTTCAAACATATTCGTTAGTTAACATCGTTTTCAAAGTAATTAGCAAACTAACATCCCGAGTTTCTTAGACTCGATTTCACTGTAGCAACTCGAGTCTCACTTGAAACAATTGATCACTTGATTTTTGTACTGTTCATTAATAATTATTTTCAAATCTAACCCCTATGGAACAAAGATACACAAAAGAATCAAGTAAATTGCCTCACCCACCCAAAACCTTTTGCCAAGTTTCTGTTATTCTCCTCTAATGTGATGCATAGAATTGAAACCCCTACCAAGTCAAGAAGTCATTCATAGGGTACATTCTTTAGTAAGTAAATTAAAGGAGAGAAATGAGGTCCATCATTGAGAGAAATAGATGAGGTCCATCACTCCATTAAGCAAGCTTAGTGTCCATTTGGCATTAGCTTTTTCCCTCAGTTTTTAGTTTTTATCTTTTATCTAAAACTTTTTAAAACCTCAATCTTTCTAACACAATTGCATAGCGCAAGTATATTTTAGCACATTTTCAGAAAAAAGCTAAAATAAGCTAATGCAAAACACATATTTAATATCAAACCCAACAAGAAACTCCCAAGATAGTTTTGATAGTTAATAAGCTATCATCTTTACTCCCTTCCAACAATGTGGGACGTTGGCCACGAAATCCGAAATTTTTCGTTTTTTGTTAAGAGATTTGGAGAAGAATGCATGAGAACCATCAAGCATAATACCAAGCTCACCTAAAAACTCTCAAGGTAATTTAGGTACTTATTAAACCACCATCCTTTCTCTCTCCTTAGCTATGTGGGGATATCCATAGGGTGATTGAATTTGAGTTTTCATCCCAAACCAAATAAGTTAAAAATAATCCACAGGTATTTAACAGTTGATTCCTATAAATCAGGGACAGTTTCACTCGATAATATATAGATCATTACAATGTCAAGGACCACAAATAGGCAACTCGTAAATTTTAATATTCTCATGCAAAAGCAGTAAAATTTAACATATAATTGCAATGTATAATCAGGAAAACCAAAGTTTTGGTAAAACGGGTCACCAAGATAATTGTTGTTGAACAAAGTGCCAACATCTTTTAACTAGTAAGGTAAAAAATTACAGGATCCATAGCTAGTGCCCACTAAAGTGCTATCCTTTTTACCCAGCAACTAGCTTCCTAGTTGGCCTAAAAAAGGTGATAAACCAATTCTGCATTTTTCTTACCTTTTCATTTTATTGATAACTCATATTAATAACTCAATCAAAATAAGCACATTAATTTCAAGTTTCAAACTGATATTTGGGGATCAATTAAAATAAATTAAAAAACAACAAACAATCATATGGGTCATAATCACAAATAAAAAACAAATCAAACCACGGCATAACTGTTACAAAAGCAAAAACAATAATTATCAGAGTATTTTATCTCATAAAGAATAAAAATTATCACTTGGTCAGAGTGAGAGTAAGAGGGAAGAGTGAGATTGAGTAATTTGTACAAAACCCTTCAAAAAAAAAGCAAGGAACTTAGTGATAGAGTCAATTACCTAAGAGTGAGAGAGAGACGATGAATGACCCAACAAGGCTCTAAAAGATGTTGGGCTCGCAGAGATGGTGGGTTAGAGAGATGGTCAATATAAAGGGAGAGTCAGATGAGGAGAGGAGCCAACGACGACAAAATGAGCCACCAATGAGGCCGAGCCGCCAATGAGTTAAGAGGAGAATGACACAGAGAGAGAGAGAGGACAGGTCTCGTGCTTGAGTGGGTTTGAGCATCTGGGTGTTTTGAGAGTGAAAGTGAGAGTGAGAGTGAGAGTGAGAGAGACGGTGTGAGACTGAGTGAGTGTTTGAATTTGAGTGATTTTGAGAGTGATTTGTGGTTTTGAGAGTAAGAGTGAGTGTTATCTGTGGTTTTGAGAGTGAGAGTAAGAGTGAGAGACTGAGTGTGAGAGGTGTTTGAGAGTGTTTTGGTGATAGTGATCTGTGATTTTAAGTGATTTGGGACATGTGGATGGCTGAACAGAAATCGAGTCCAATAGACTCGAGTTCTTAGAACGACTCCAGTGCACTCGAGTTTCATATCTACGTGGGCACATTGTCCACCTCAGTTGGTGCCACAATAGGGAAATTGAGTACATTGTACTCGATTTAGAAGCCCAAAACTAGGTCCTTTGGACTCGATTTGTTAGAAACGAAATTAGTTTCAAACGTTGGCTAACTAATAATATTGTTTGGATTTTATAGTTATTTAAAAAAAATCCGAAAAAGGGGTTTTGTTTGTTTAGTATATTAAAATAAAATAAAAACTTGTGGAGGAAGAGTGAAAGAAATAGTAGAGAGGGAGAATGTTTTTTTTCGCTGATTTTTTATTTTTGGTGCACTGGCGGGACGACTAAAACATTGTCACCACGTGGCACGTCAAATTTGAGACACGTTTTGAGCTTATATAAGCTATTTCCAAACAACTATTTCATGAAAACATTTATTAGTTAAAGCATGTGTGTTGCACGATTACATCATAATCTTATAATGTACGTATGTATATATATGTGTGTATATATATATATATATATATATATATATATTGATGGGGATCAACACTAAGTGTTACTCGTCCTTGTGTCATCATCCAAAGCATAGCATGAATTACATCAACTCATCCAATAATACTCGTCTATTGATGACTGAGTTATATAATGTAGGGAGTTCTCTATAGACGAGATGATCTATGGATGACTAGTACATGGACGACCAAATTGTGCTTAGTGAGTTTTGTGGACAATCCTCCATTACGTTCACATAATAGAGAATACGACACGTTGCATGATATGTGGAAGGAATTCCATATACAACGCTCGATATGGCCCATCTTCTTTACCAACTACCAACATTACCCACAATAGTAGTGGATCCAATCAAGAAACCCACATCTAACTCTCTATAAAATGAGTAAATCCTATTTACCCAAGGTAAGTCCAGACCATTCACTATTTTCTTTCCTTGTGTCTTAGGAAGAAAACTAACTTAACAGTCAAAGGGTCCTTGGCCAAGTCACACCGGTCATCTTTGACAGTTCTTTCTTTCTTTTCAAGATACACAGCCATTACCGTAGCTCGAAATATTTTAGCCTATTGATTTTTGTGCTTCATAAGTTGGCATTGTCTGTGGGAAAACAAGAGAGCTTTTATCAAATTTTTTGTTTTCTAACACAAAAAGGCTACATGGTTCGGACTAGGTTAATGGCTACTAGTCCAGGACACCAGGAGAGCGAAAATGCCTCCAGTCACCCAAATCGCGCACCACCACCCCCCTTGACCGTCCAACAATAGTTATAGTCCATGGCGGCAGCGATGGTAGAATTGATGCAACAAAACCAAGAGTTAGATAGAGAAGTTAATAGGCAACGTCGATAGCATGGTGGAGAACGAGGTCAAAACTCAGGATATGAAGGAGTTGAGAACAATGCTAAAAGGGACCAATCCAAGGGCACTGTCACTTAAAGGGTATCATATTTGGAGAGAAAGATAGACTAGATGAAGAGAGCTATGGAATAAATGAAGGATTTCATGAGAAGAGTGAACCATGTGGATGATCTTGTCCACAGGACAGATTCCCCCTTTGTTGCATCCATCACCAGTCATCCTTTGCCTTCCAAATTCAAAATGCCAACCTTGGATTTGTATGATAGGACGTGTGACCCTTGTGATCACATTGCCATGTTCAAGAAAACCATGCATCTTCAAAGTGTTCTAGATGAAATTATGTGCAAAGCTTTTCCTACAACTTTGAAAGGTCTAGGTAGAGTATGGTTTCGTAAACTACCACAAAACACCATAACTTGCTTCCAAGATATAAGTAAGTTGTTCGTCAACAACTTTGTAGGGGGACAAAGGCAAAAGCGTTCCTCGTCCAGCTTGTTGAACATAGAGCAAGGAGAAAATGAGAGTTTACGCACTTTCATTAGCTGTTTTAACAGAGAAGCCTTATTGGTGGACAAGATGGATAACAAAATCCTTTTGGCAGCTTTCTACAATGGAGTTAGTTCAGACTTATTTATTCATAAGTTGTACGATCAGGATCCACAAACGATGGCTAAGTTGATACATTTAGCTTAAATTTTCATGAACGCAAAAGATGCCATCATTACCAAGAAGAAAAAAGAAAGGGGAAAGGTTAGAAAGTGGTTATGTGCACCATTCGGAGCAAGGTCCTCATCCAAAGAAAGCCAAAATTGGAGAAAAAAGAGATCATGATGGCATGAAGGCAAGGTCATCTTCAGGATGATACTATAACTATACTCCTCTGAACACTTCACTTGATCAGGTGTTGCTGCAAATAAAAGATGATACATCCTTAAATTGGCCAGAAAGAATGAAGGGAGATCCTACTAAGCGGAATAAAAGCAAGTATTTGGGAAAAGAGCTGTTGGAAATTGAGAGTATGTATGGCTATATATATATATATATTTTGAAAATATACCCGAGTTTTTTGAAATTTAAGTAAAAAAGAAAAAGAAAGAAATGAGGTAGTTGTGGGGTTTAATGAGTGCTACTACTTAGGTCAATATTTTCTTTTCTTTTCTTTTCCTCTATATTTGCATGTTCCTGTTATTTCTATTCAATCATTTCAATATATACCTATTTCCTACACTATAGTAACATAACTATTTTTGTGGTAAACTCATAAAGCCATGTATAAAAGAAATAATAAAATTCAGCAAAAAGAAAATAACAAATAATAAATAGTAGCCATGTTCTAAATCTTTGCTGAAAAAGATAGTCCTGTTATATATTAAAAAGAATTATGCACCTATTATATTTAATGTTTGTAATGTTGTATCTCAGGTTTCTTATGAAATAAGGCATGGAACAAAGCCGCTACATAGAAGTTCCTGTAGTTACAAAGAAAACTTCGAGCATAAAATTACATCTTCATATTTTTTTGAGAATACACCAGGAGTTTTCTTGTTTTTTTATTTATTTATTTTTTTTTAACTACTCGTAAAGTAGTAACAACTCACTTATCTCAAGTTTATTGGTTCAACTCTCACCTATCGCCACCACTCACTAGTGGTGAGCCAAAAGTTCCTTCCTTTATAATTGCTCGTGGGTTTGAGGATTTGATTGATTTTGATTTAAGGGTTAGAAAAATTGAATTTGATTTGGGTTTGGTGTTTCTAAAGAAAATACTCTTGTTTTGGGTTTTGGGGTTTGTTTCAAAATGGGTATTTGATAGTATCTATGTGTATTAGTTCAAAATTTAGCTCTTGCGATGTGTGTACATATGAACTATTTCTAAACTAGCTTTATCTTTTGTTGTTTCTTTTTGTTTTAACTCCAATAATCTACCCCCGCCCTTACGGCTTGCTTGTATGGCAGATTATCTGTTTGTTTCTTCGTCGTCTCAATAAAATTGCAGATTATGAAAAGGAAAAAAAAAAAAAAAAAAAAAAACATATAGAGTAGTTCGAACAATCTACTATAAGTGTTTAATCTACTACTTTCCTTCTTTTTGCTTTGCTATCTCTTTTGCCTTGCCTTTCTCCTTCTTTGAATCTTGAATTATATGAGATCTCTTTTTTCTACACGGTTTTTCTTTAAATGTGAAGACAACTTAATCTTCCACTCTAGACAATTATTCTTTATATGTAAAAACTAAAAGACATCCATGTTAGAGGACTAAGGCTTTGTTTGGCTGCAACTGAGGGAAGAGAAAAGAAAAAGAGATGAATAACAGAAAAAGAAAGGAAAATCAAATATTTCTCTCATGTATGTTCAGAAAAGAGAAGAGAATATGAAAAGAAAAGAGAAAAATTGTTTTGCTTTCCTTTGTTTGGTTTGTAAAGGAAAATGTGATGGAAATAAAAATATCTTTTTACTTTAATACCCACCTAAATTTGAGAGAGATGAATATAAAATCTTGGGAAAAAAATGTAAATTTCTTGTCAAAAAAAGTCAAACTATCAAATTTTAATTTTTAATTGCCCACCTCTCTTCAATTCTGCCCAAATGGGCAAATTGGAAAAACTAGGCCTAATTGAACTTTTATCCTCCTTTTCGTAGTAACAAATAAAATGGCCTACCTTTCTTTTCTTTTCTTTTCTTTTTTTTCTCTCTCTGTCTCTTTTTTTTTTTTTTCTCTCCACTTCCCCTCTTCCCAAACACAGTGTAATATGGCATTTGGAATACTGCTAGCATAAGTACATTTAACATTACCCTCAAGAGGATGTGTTATATTGTGGCCAAATATTATATATATATATATATATATATATATATATGTGTGTGTGTGTTCTCAAAAAAATTATATATGTCAATAATTGGCACGACAAATTATGTAATCAATTATGAAAAAAAAATATAAAGAAATTATGTTTTCAATCTTATTGATTTTGGCCCAACAGATACATGTTAAATTCAAGGTTTTAAAAATTGGACCGGTTAAAGAATTGGAAAAGAAAGTGGTTACTGGTTTTCTGGTCTGACCAAGGTCCGACTAATGATATCATATATAATTAATTAATAATTTGTATATTATAAAAATAAATAATAATAATAATAATATAATAAATATACTAGTAATATTTAGTTTAAGGGGAAATTACACTTTGCCACTTGTGGTTTACCCAAAAAACATTTTGCCTTCCTGCGTTTTAAAAATTGACACTTTATCTACCTAAGGTGAGCTCCATTTGTCTCCGTTACCCACCTCTGCTAAAAATAATGGTAAATTTGTATATTTGTTACCTTTTATGCCTCTCTCCTCTTAAAACATTAAAAAAAAAATTAAAAAAAAAATCAAGAGAAAAGAAGATCTAAAAGCTAGATTTTGTAAAAATTAAATCCCAACTTTTAATCTAAAACCAACTTGTTGTTGTATAAGGTTGAGCAAGGGTGGTCTTGCCTACACTTTACCTAGCTTCCGAATTTAGTTCTTTTGGATGGGTAGACCTAGGTCTTATCTTTATTTTATTTTGGGTAGATTGTAACTAGGACAAAAATTCATGTAATTATTTGGTAGTTTGTAACTAGGACCCAAAGCCATGTAATTTTCAATTTTTCAAATATGTATTTTTATTCAATCAATGAAAGGAAACAATTCAGCCATGTATTTTTATATATTTAGGTTTTCTTATTTTTTGTATACAAAATATAAGTGGCTACTCTACACTACTTACCCAAAAAGAGAGGTGCCTAAAAAGCACTCTAAAAAATCTCTCTTTTTTGAGAGGTACCTTTTGCGATCTCTCACAATTTTATGATAAAAATTGTGTTTAATTTTAAATGTATCTATATGTATGCATGAATGCATGTGTTACAAACTTAAAAAAAAAAAAATGAATTTGACTAATTATTTATATTTTTATAATAAAGTTTTTGCTTAATTTTAAATGCATCCATGCGTTTGCATGGAGTTACATGCTAGTTCACGATAATGTATCTCTTAATTACAATCTCTTGTTTCAAGGGAAGACTCTTTGATTCCAACCATGTTGTCTTTATATATAATTTTATATATTTTTCTGTTTAAGGGGATATCTATTTTTATTTATTTGTGACTGAATCTAATAAATTATTTAGGTTGCCTACATACCCTTGACGGGGATCAAGTCAATTTGTAGTTCTTAATTTGAGGTTTTAGATTTAAAGTCCTCAAATTGATTTTCCCCAATTTAAATGATTGACATTTAAGTCAAATACTTTGTATTTAGCTAAGCATTAAATTAAATTTGCTTTTGGGATGAGATAATTGATTTTAATCTCAAAGATAAATCAAGGTCCATGTTTTTATGGAAATTGAACCAAGGATTCTTTCTTTGAGACATTGAATGCCCAATCATTTTTTTTTCTTTCTTTCATTTGCTTCTTTGTAGGAATATTGATTGAGGTTCTCAAATTTAATTAAAGGAAAGAAAACGCTTTTGAAGCAATTTTATTATTAATATTTTTTTGTTATGAAAATTGGGAATTAGAAAATTTCTTTAATTAAATTTTTATGGTCATTTTGTGAATTATTAACTCCAATCTTGATTAAGAAATTATGAATCCCAAAGAATTAGTCATGTTGGATTTTGAAGGAATTAAAATCCTCACTTTATTTAAAATAATTTTGGGAGTCAAGGACTCCAATAATTTGGTGGAGTCAAGGACTCCATTAAATTGGTAGAGTTAAGGACCCCATTAAAATGGTAAAGTCAAGGGCTCCATAAAAATGGTAGAGTCAAGGACTCTATAAATTTGTGTTTTTGTTGTGTGTGTGCTTGCTGTATTTTCAGTGTATCTGCCTGCTTCCCTTCTTCTTGTGTGCCTCTCTCTATTTATAGAGAAATTCCAAAGAAATTGTTCCCTTATTTTACTCTCAACCTATCAATTCATGGAGCACTTTACATCAGTTTCTCTTCAACAATTCCTAATTTTGTGTTCACCCATGACCCACTATTCTGCCTTTTGCTCTTTTTATTAGTTTCGTTGCTTTTTAAACTCCCTCTTTTTAGCTTGTGACTTCCCCACCTTTCAACTTTTCAGGTCCACTTTCATGAAACCTTGTTCCTTATTTTTTAGTTGTGCCACTTCCCACTTCCCATTTGACTTTTCAGTTTTTTTTTTTACTTGATTTGTTTCCATATTTTGCTTTTCACAGGTACTAGGCAGCAGACCATTCATGTGGCCCTCATTATTAATTATACTTTCATTTTTTAGTATAGGCTAATCAACCTTTCGTAGATGACCATACATAATTGACCATACATGATCATGCTTTTGAACCTATACTATTGTTTAATCCACATCTACCGTGTAGATGCATGGACCTATATGACACTTTTTATAAATTAATTTTTTTAGTTTCAATAGGCCCAATAAGACAACGTAGAACAAATAGAACCAAAGTGAACCGAACAAGACAAAATGGACCTAATAGGACCGAAGTGGATCAAACATGAGTTTTGAATATATATCATTTTCATTGCATTTTTAGTATTCATATAATAAAATTTAGCCCAAATATAATAAAATTTCATACTTTTCCACCAAAAAATTAAGAAAAAAAGAGTAAGAATTCTTGAGCTAAAATTGAAAAGACAATCTACAAAAAGAATCAATTTAAGATCCAATTAGTACAAAATAGAATGAAGGGGGCCAAATTTGACCGAGTGGACCAAATTGGACGGAATGTGACCGAAATAGACTTTATTGGACCAAAATCGATATAATTTGACTTTTTTTTGTGAAATAATTTTTTATATAAGTCTCATCATGCCCTCTAAGTAATTTTGTAACTGAAAATATAGCAATTTACCTTTTAGAAAAAAAGAAAGAATTTTGTAAAAAAAAGGAAAAAAGAAAAAGAAAACAAGCAAATACAATGGCCGTCTTAGTGTTGTTAAAAAGCTGAAATTTGTCCCTAAAAGGTAAAAAAGAAAAAGAAAAGAAAAAGTGAAATTTCTGTATTTAAATGCACACATCCCAATGATTCTCTCACCCTCTCTCTCCACGGATCAGATTTGTAAAAACCCTGATGGCTCTTTGTCTCTTCACAAATCCCAAAGCAGAGGTCTCTTTCTCTTTGCTTTCCCAATCTTAACCCCTTCTTCTCAGTCGTCCGATCATTCTCTTTGTGTCTCTGTCTCTTCATCCAATGGCCTCGATCTCTCTCAACATTCTCTCCGCTCTCCTTCTCTTCTCTTTTGTCTAAGCCACACACCACCAATTTCTCACTTTTGTTATTGGATATGATAAACTAAAATTTTCTCAATGTGTGGTTTTGTAAGATCAATTTCCCTCTCTCTCTCTTAGAGTTGATTTGGGTTTTCCTATCTAGGGTTTTTTTTTTGGATGAATTTGAACGCTTTTGTACTATTTACATGTGTTATTTTGATTGATTTTTGTTCTTGTTTTTCAATGTGTGGGGATACATCTAACTTTTATACAGACAAAACCCTAATGTGTTCTTTGTTATTTATATGGGTATTAATTTATGGTTTACTTTGAACCTTTTGTGGGTTGGTTGGATTATTTGAGAATCGAATTAGAGGCTGTAAACATCTTTATGTTTGTTATTTTATGGAAAACTAGGGTTTTAAACTTAGGGACCTTCCTTGAAGTTTTCTTCTCAGTTTTTTCTTTTAACTTCCTTGAAAGTGTGGGATTTCGAATGGTGATTAAGGAATTTCAAATGGAGGGTTGTTGTGGTGTTTGAGTGGGAATTTTTATGTTGGGCAACAGAGCCCTAGATGAGGTTATGTGAGCTCATAATTTAAATTTTTTGTTATGCTAATTAAGAAAGAATAACATGCCTTGAGAGCACTTTCATTATATTAAATCTACATAACCTCATCACCTTTGACAACATTTCTTAGTTTTCTATTAGTTTCTATATTAGCTCTCTTATGCCAATTTTCTGTTACACTATTTCTGTCGTTATACCAATTATCTGTCAAAGGTGATCTATGATGAGGTTCAAAGTCTCTTTCTTTTTCTAAATATGAATTTAAAGCTTTCATTCCTTCTAGGAGGTCCAAAAAACTATCATTTTTCCTTTCTACTTTAGTGTTTGTTATGGATCTTTCCACAAGTTGTAAAGATTCTAATTTTTTTTATTAATTCTTTCTGACAAACTATTATTGTGTCTATTAGTCTGTTGGTTGATTTTATCTCCTGTTAATGTATTCTAATTATTTGTGTTACTATTATAGTTATGATCATCAACATCACTATCAAAATCAAAATCTATTTCATAATCCATATTATCATTATACCAATGACTCTCTATATCTCTCATGATATATCCTTCATCATAATCTATATCATCATAGTCCATGTTTCTAATTAGTGTGTGCCTAGCCTAAATGTGATCAAGCAAACAGATGATGAACTAATAAACATATTTATTCTACTTCTAAGCAATTAATTATTACTAGTGGAACTATTACTAACCATTGGTATCCTTGCTATTAGGACCACCTCCTCGGGAAACTCCATTGTGGGACCACCTAAACAATGTCTGTCCATCGGCTAACAAAACGGGCTAAGAAACGCGAAACTATGGTGTGCCAACGAGTCTAAGGCTAACCAACGCTATCAAGGAGCAAGTAGTGGCTATGTAATAATATCTGTTCCTAGTAACTTCTTAATTGAAAAGAAATAAAACTCATACATCTACCAACCATGGCTCTGATACCAAAACGTACCCAGGAAAGTGCACAGCAATAATATGGAAGCATAAACAATAATAAAATAGATGATAAAGAAGAAAATAACAAAATAGATATATTCAAAATAAGGTTAAAATGGAATATGGAATATGAAAATAGAAACTAGTAAAATCTTACTTGAATAAAAACTTCTATCTTTGATAAAAATTGAAAACGTTTATCTATGATACAAGCTTTGAAAATAAACACGATCTGAAGAGTTACAAGATTACCAACTAAAATTTGTCTGAAGGGTTTACAAGATTATCTGTTTGAAGGGAAGGGTTACAAGATTACAAGAGAGGAAGGATTACAAGAGTCTTTCTAAGGGAGAGAGAGGGCAATCTTCTTTCTAAACTTTGAACCTTAATTCTGGACCTCTAAGCTAGACCTGGAATTTGGACCTATCGTACCCAAGAGAGAGCACAACAGTAATATGGAAGCATAAACAACGATAAAATAGATGATAAAGAAGAAAATAGAAAAATCAATAATTCAAAATAAGGTTAAAATGGAATATGAAATATGAAAATAGAAACTAGTAAAATCTTACTTGAATAAAAACTTCTATTTTTAAAAAAAATGAAAATTTCTGTCTTTGATACAAGCTTTGAAAATAAACACTATCTGAAGAGTTACAAGATTACAAAGTAAAATCTGTCTGAAGGGTTACAAGATTATCTGTTTGTAGGGAAGGGTTACAAGATTACAAGAAAGGAAGGATTACGAGAGTCTTTCTAAGGGAGAGAGAGGGCTATCTTCTTTTTGAACTTTGAACCTTAATTTTGGACCTCTAATTCCGGACCTGGAATTTGGACCTGTCCTCTGTGTTCAGAGTTTGTCTCTTTTATAGATGAAGTGAACCATGGTAAGTCTTGAAAAGTAACTTGAGTTGGTAAAGTTAACTCAAGTTATTCTATTGGTAGAACCTTATGGATCCTTGTAGAAGTAACTTTTTACTGTTCATGAACAGCAGTCTGTCTGAGAATCTGGCAGGGTATGCATGCTAGTGGACAGAAATCTATCATAAAGTAACCTTTGAGCTATCTGTCTCTATCTGGATTGTGGATCTGTTTGAATACTACTAGGAACTATTTGCATATCTTTGAATAGTATCATAGTAGTCTGTCATATGTCATATGGGTCTTGAGAATCTTGGAATGCTTTTGGGTTAGTTCTGAAATTTGGTGAGGAGATTCCATTATTGTGTCATCTTCATCATCTGAAATCTCTGATGTAGCTTCAAGCAGTTGCTTCTTAAGTTGTCTTCTATCTGAGACGAAGGCAAGCTGGCACTAGACTTGACTTTTTTCTAGAAGGAAATTAAAACTCCTTGTCTGGGAGGGAGAAAATTTTTTCTGCAGTTCCTGGCAAATATGATTAAAATTGAATTTATTCCACTAGGGATGTCTTTCTATCTTGCATTCCCATCTAATAAACCATGGGAGAATTGGAAACCTGTAATAGAACTGTAAAAGATGTGGGAAATTCTTAAGATGCGGTATTTATGGTTCTTTCTTAAAAGTCTCATATGCTTTTAAGAGATTAGGAGGGAGAATCATAGCTTCAAGACCATGGGAATTCCACCAGTCAATGAACCATCTTGGAATCATCATATCTTTCTTTCTATACATATCAAAACGGAAAAACCAAGTATGTCTGTAAATGTTATTTTGAAATAGAAGGAATATATCCCAGGCTTCTACATAATCATAGTAATTATAAAGATAAAGGTTAAAGAGTTAAGAAAAGTTCCCAGTAATTCGGGTTCTGCAGTCCATTGGGAGGGGGTGAGGATCTGTTTTATGACTACCTTAGAGTAGCCAACTCTCTTTTGGTCTTGGGAACATGGCATATGTGTTACTAGGATTGAGTCTGTGTCAACTAAAATGAACTCATAAAATTTTTGAGTCTTTAAAGTTTCTGTCTTAGGGTGTTCCCATCCTGGGGGCATGAGCTGTCTAACTAGGGAGAGGGTACTGTGATATGCTAGAATTCTGGTTCTATCCATAGAATAAAATTCCAAGAGTCTTTTGGGAGTTCAATATTGTGGTATTCTTTAGAGGCTTGGGCTTCCTGAGAGGTGGAGGATCTGTACTTTGGTTGGTTAGAAGGAGAGGCTAGAAGGGGAAAAAAGGAGTTGACGGAGTTGAGGGCGAGCATAAGTCTATTTGGTTCTTGGAGTGGGGCTTGGGAAAGTGGTTCAAAGGGGTTTGGGGTACAAGTTAATGGGGTCTTTCCTGGGGTCTATTTGAGGAGAAAGTGGGTGAGGTGAAAGAGGGAAAATGGAGAAATCTGCTAGGGGGAGGAATTGGAGGGGCAACATAAGACTGTCTGGTTCTGGGTTTTGGAGATCTGCTCTTATTTGCAGGGGAGCTCATCTTCCCTGTAGAAATTCATGGGTTTAGGAAGCTAGGAATCAAATTAGTTTCTCCTTTAATATATTCAATATCAATGTCAAAAACACTTAAAATAGCCTGCCATCTAGCAAAATTTTGTTTGGAAACAGGATTTTGAACATCTTTCTGTAAAACTTCTTCAGCACTTTTACAATCAACTTGGATTAAAAACTTTTGATTAAAAAGATCATTTTGAAAATTTGAAACACATAATATAATTGATATAATTTCTTTCTTAATAGTACTGTAATTCTGTTGGGTAGCTGACCAGGAACCAAAATGGAATCTCACAATTTGTTCTTTAGCATTATCTTTTACTATCTGTTTTAGGATTCCACCATAACCTATTTTAGAAGCATTTGTCTCAACAATTTTAAAAGCATTGGGTGAAGGAATAACAATACAGGGAAGTTGCTTAACATATTTTTTAATCTATCAAATTATCATAGTATGTCTGTCTGTCCATGCAGGAGGATTCTTTTCTAGCCTTTTATATAAGGGTCTACATATCTTTCTTAATCCTTTAAAGTAATATGAAACATAATTTAGGCTGCCAAGGAATCTTTGTAACTAGTTATTATCTTTTATTTCATCTGGAAATTTATTTACAAATTGAATGGCTTTGTCAATGGGGCTTAAGGTTCCCTTATAAATATTATGACCCAAGAATCAAATCTATCTTGAAATAGATTTATTTTAGGGCTGAGACAACTAATCCATTTTGTTTGATTACTTTGACAAATATATCTAAATGATTCCAATGTTCATTAATGAATTTGGAAAAGATTAAGACATCATCAATATAAACAATTGAAAAATCTGTGAATGGTGTAAATATGTCATTCATTATATTTTGAAATTCACTTGGTACATTTTTTTTCACCGAAAGGAATGACATTCCATTTCTAATGACCAAAAGGAACTGTAAAAGTAATTTTGTATCTGTCTTTCTCATCGATCTGTATCTGCCAAAATCCATTTTTCATATTAAACTTAGAAAATATGGTTGCTTCATGAAGTCTATCGAGTAGGTCTCTCTTATTGGGGATGGGATATCTTATCCATAGTAAGGCTGTGTTTAAAGGCTTATAATTTATAACCAATCTTGGAACTCCTCGTTCCAATTCTGCCTATTTATTAGCATAAAAAGCAGCACAACTCCAAGGAGACTTGCTTTTTTGGATTGACCCTTTATTTAAAAGGTCTTCAATCTCTTTCTTACAGTGTTCTAATAATTCATTATTCATTTGTATTGCTCTACGTTTAGTAGGTATTAGTCTTTCGTTAAAATCTTTTTCATAAGGTAACTGTACTATGTGTCGATGCTTGTGCCAAAAAGCAGTAGGAAGATTAGAACAAATTTTTGTCTCAATCTGTTGTCTGAATAATTTTATTTTTTGATTTAGTAAGGGGTCTGTTAATTGATCAACAATTCTTTTGTATGTTATTTATGCCTTTAAAGATTCCAAATATCTATTTTTTCTATCAATCCTTTGTCTATCAACTTCTCTCATAATGCAAATGTTATTAAATGAATAAAATTCTTTCAGGATGGGTGGTAGAATGAATTTAAAAAGTATGTCTTTTCCTAACACATTGGTTTTAATTCCTTCTTTTGTCATCAAGAAGGGGTAAAGTAAAGCCATAAACGGATTTCCTAGAACAATTTTAGAAGAAAGGTCTTTTATTAAAACAAAAACTGTTTCAAAACATATTCCATCATTACATATATGAACATTAGGTATTTTGTAATTAATTATGAGCTTTCCTCCATTGGCCTAAGTTAATCTTTTAGATGACTTTTCATAATACTTTAAAGGTACTAGTCCTTCTTGTATACAATTCATATCAACACCGGAGTCTATTAAAGCAATTTCTGTCAAAGAGAACTCTTTGTTTATTACTAAAGTAATTTCTGTATGCCATTTTTGGAAAACTACTTTGTCAATTAAACTCAATAAATTCTATCTATTGCTATCATCTTTTTCCAATGCAAGGGGGTCTATCAAATCAAACTTAGAAAATGCTTTTGAATTTGTTATTTCTATAATATTTTGTTCATTTATGTTTGTGGAATTATCTGCTTTAATTTCTTGTTTTATTATTTTTGCTTCTGTCATTAATTCTTGTAGAGTTACTAGTTTTGTATCTATCTTATGTTGCTTCATTTTTGTCTTTTCTTTCTTAGCAGTTTCTTTTTTCGTTTTTAGTTTCTTTTCCACATTCCATAACATGGTGTCCATATTTTCTACACTTAATACAAGCAATAGGAATGTCTATAGAATCTTTTAATTTTAATAAATAGTTTTTTTTTTTTAATCTTTTAGGTGGTTGGGTAAATTATCTATCAATTTCATTAATATGTCTCTTTTTTTCCTTTTTCCTATTATTAGCTTTTAAGGCGTTGGTTGATTTTAATTTTTTCTTCTTTACTTCCTCCATCTCTTTTTGATGAACATTAAATATTCCTATTAATTCATTTATTATTTCTTTCTCAAATTCTAATTTACTTATACGTTTTACAATTTTATTATGTCCATCACATTGTTTTTTAGTATGTCCATATGCCTTACATTTATGACAAATTGTATTTCTAACATGTTTGCTATCTGTCTCTATTATCTCAGTAATATTTAAAATTGTGATATCTCTTCTTGTGTCTATTTCAAAAGGTGTGTTTAGAATTTCTATCTTTTTAGTTAATTCTGTCAAACTATCATTTTTAGTATGTATGATGGATCTTTCAATTGCTTTTAGTCTTTCATCAATTTACCCTTTTAAACTATCATTATTATCATTTTCCATCCTTTGTTGACTTGTTCTACTAGAGTACTTTGCTTTCTTTCTTTTACTATTTCTTCTTCTTTTGCATCTAGCTTCCTACGTAACTTTTCATTATTTTGTCATTGAATCTTTTCTATTACTTTGTCTTCATTCATTATATCTAGTTTGTCTTGTACTATTGTATTATGACAACCTTCTTTGTTTTCCCTAAAAGTTGGCTTTAAGTCTTTCAAATCTTGATTTTTGCTATCCATCTTTTTACGTACAGGTTGTAATGAACTAGTTTTTTTTTTTTTTTTTTGCCTTTCCATTCTTTCCATCATTTCTTTCACTTCTCTTTTTCTTATTATACTCATTTTTTTTTTATATGTCATCTCTTTCTTGTATGATTTCTATAACACTTCTTTTGTCTATAAGATTCTTTCCTTTATCTTCCATATGTGTGATTCTTTCCGTTATTAGGCTACTTTTGTTTTCTATGCTATCTTTTCCATCAACTTTTATGTTGGTTGCCTTTAATCTTTCATCTATTATTTGCATGTTACTATCAGTTTCTATATCAGCTCTCTTATGACGATTTTCTTTTACACTATTTCTGTCATTATACCAATTATCTGTCAAAGGTGATCTATGATGATGTTCAAAGTCTCTTTCTTTTTCTAAAGATGAATTTAAAGCTTTCATTCTTTCTAGGAGGTCCAAAAACTATCGTTTCTCCTTTCTACTTTACTGTTTGTTATGGATCTTTCCACAATTTCTAAAGATTCTAATTTTTTATTAATTCTATCTAACAAACTATTATTGTGTCTAACAGTCTGTTGATTGATTTGATCTCTTGTTAATGTATTCCAATTATTTGTGTAATTATTGATAGGCCAAAAACATATTAACCCTTGTGATGGATTAATTGATTAATTAGCCAAGTTTAATTAATTAACCAATTTAACATGCAAATGCGTGGTAGCACAATCAAATCCCAAATAAACTAAAGTGCAGCGGAAAATAAATTGACACGTTGATTTGTTTACAAATGAGGAAAACCTCCAAGGCAAAAACCTTACTGGGTGACTTTAAGGTCACCACTCCCGAGAATTCGCTATTATCACAACAAGCAGTTACAAGTAAAGGAATCCCAGTACCTTATACTAACCTACAATTGAACCCTTACCCCAATACCCAATTAGATTTTTTTTATAGTGACAATCTCTCCTTCTAATGCATGACTTCCAATACGTGACTAACCAATTGCGCGAATCCCAGTACGTGACTTCAATTACCAACTTGAGAAAGATGTTGGCTGCAAAGTTCTTCAATTCATTCTTACAATAAAGAAAAAGAAGATGCTTGGTTATAAAACCCTATGGTACACAAACACAGCATCTTCTTCACAAGGAGATGAACTAGGGCAAACTTTGTCTCCGGTCACAAATTGCTTGATCAGACTTTGCTCAATGCTTCTGCAACTTGTGTCTCAGCTGTGTTACCAGATACGGCCCCTAAAATAATCCTTATATATGTCTAGGGTTATAAGAAAAGAAGGCCCAAAGATATGTCCATAGATTGGAATCAAAACAGATCTAAAAGTCTATTTTTATTAAACCTCGACAACTAGAGGTGTCGAGATACTGTCGAGCAGCTGTTGAGCCTCGGGACTGGAACAACTTCTTAAGCTCGATAGATGCTAGCTGTCGAGCTAGCTATCGAGCTTTAATGACAGGCACTTCTTCAACTTGTTTCTTGGACAGACTTGCATGGCTTTAACACTTGATCTTGAAACCTTGTTTCTTAAAGTATTAAAAACATCCTAGATCTACCCAAATACAAGCAAAGTGTGTTTTGTCAGGATTAGCCAATTACATAAAAGAACGATATATGTTCTTAATAGGTGACCATATATGTCTTAACAATTTCCCCCTTTGGCAATCCGTGACAAAACCACAACAAACAAATGAACATATGAGAGAAGTCATAAAGCACTCAACTCATACTCACTTGTTGAATACAATAAAATCTGTCCTAATACAAACTCCTGAAAAACTTTGCAAGAAGAGAGTTTATGATAAGTAGACTTTGTCAACCTATATTTCTAAAACACTTTCAACAAAACACACCAAGGCATCTTTATGTGAAGCAGAAATAATAGATTGCATACAAAATTAAGAAGCATGTGTATAAAGAAGGAAAAGAAACAACACATGCCAAGGTAGGTGAATAAAACATACATCATCACATATATATCTAAAATAAGCATCATATATGTAAAAATAGTCACAAGACCTTGATACAAGAACAATGTATCTCCAACAAAGAAAGAAAAGAAAAGATACATGTAATCCTTACTACATCCCTCAAAAACAAACAAACACTCCCCCTGACAAAAATCTCCTATATCCTAACTCTCCTCCTAAGAATGACTACTTTCATATCCAAAACTACTTCCCCGTTTTTTGTCACGGGCGAAAAAGGGTAAGAGTGTCAAGTAGCAAAACTGGAAGAGTTAGCATCTCGATCCTCATCATCATCGTCGCTAGAACCACCATCAGGTGTCTTGGATTCCTCAGGAGGAGGAGAGGGAGACTCCATAAAACCACCAAGGCAAGCCTACTGTCTCGCAATACGGCCAACATGGGTGTTCACCTAATACAACTCAGTAGAAAGTGTATCAAGGTGAGCATCCATGCCTTGAAGCTATGCCATGATGGCATCTAAAGTCACACCTCCTGTTGAAGAAAAGGAAGTGGAGGTAGAAGGAGCTGAAGGAGTGGGAGGAGTTGCTGAACTGGACAGCCCAGAATGAAACTGCGCCTTGCTCTGTTTAAGGATAGCGTAGTCAATGAAACACATAATGGAGAAGTGGTCAGATGAGGGAAAAGGAACAGAAAAATGGCATAAAATCCGCGTGATTGCAGAAGGAAAGATAAGCTTATCACAGGTCGCAGTATCTCTATACACATCTATGATAGAAAAAATGAAGTGTGAAGGAAAATCTATAGAAAGATCCTTAAGAAGGGATAACAAAAAAAGAGAACGAGACTCTGTAATAGAGTTGTAGTGAGAGAGAGGATACAAAAAAAAAGTCATCACCATGTTCAAGAATCTAGGACCTTTAGCAAAAGGTTGACATGATGTAAATTGACACTCACCCCAATCAGCTAGGTGCTCACAGAAAGTAGAGATCATCTCGTCTTTGGACATAGTCCGTAGATGCTCACAACTGGGGTAGTCAGGATGCTCAACTCTCGGAACACAGAGCACATCGGATACCAACTCCGGTGTGACTACTATGCACGTACCTTAAACGCGAGTATAAAAGAGAGGTACTGAAGTATCAGCTCCATGCATGTTGGAGTAGAACTCCTAAATAAGCACGGAATGACAAATGACCAGAACGTCACACAGTGACTCCCATTCCCGACTGTGAATGACATTGGGAAGGTCAGTGTTGGCAAAATTAGACAAAATAACTTAGCATTCTGAATGAACTCCTCGTTTAGAGAAGTTCTCCGAGATGTCCTTTTGGGCTTTCTCATCACGAAATTGAATAGAAGAAGGAGTAGGATCAGAGGACGAAGTGGCCCTAGAATGAAGAGGGTTCTGGGATAGTGCAGACTTACGTTTTGGTGCCATTGATGCACTAATGCAAACTAAAGAGAGAGAGAGAGAGGGGGAAGAAAGAAAAACTCATAAAAGTCCCAACACATTTCAAGTATAACAAGTATATTGAAAGGAAAGAATATATGCATGAAAAATGCATGAACATGTGACATGAAATTTAAAAGACATCATGGGCTTAGCCCAATACAATCCTACCAGCACACGATTGAATTGCACATATGTAAATGCATGATAATACAGTTATAATGCTCATGGAATGCAATGTATGAGATTTGAAACTCAATTAAGTAAAAACCCATCCCAAAAATTTCACAAAACTCAACAATTTTGAAAACCCCTAAAAAAAAAAATTCAAAAACTCAAAACCTAGATATGAATGCATGAAAAGATCATGAAGAAGGAGAGAAAGAGAGATCAACTAAGTGATTTGACGCAAGAAAGGTCGAAAATCACTTGGGTTGAAGGTTTTGAGAGAGAAGAGAGTGATTGAGAGATGAACAAGCATGGATAGATCGAGAGAGATCAAGAGAATCAAGATCAGATTGTGCTAAAACATACATATATATATATATATATATATAGAACCTCAGTAAATCTCGATAGATAGAGGTGTCGAGAGGTATCGAGACAGGTGTCAAGATAAGAGTCGAGAACACAGGTGTTGACAAATGAAGCTGTCAAGGAGGTGTCGAGGTACACAATCATCAGACACGAATGAAAGAAGCTCGATCGATCCACCAACTGTCGAGAAGCTATCAAAAGGCCAGGAGATTTCTCGATCGATCCACCAGCTGTCGAGAAGCTATCGAGATTGCGATAAGAAACAGCTTAAGATCTCGACAAATAAGCCAGGTGTTGAGAGGTATCCAGGAGGTGTCGAGATTGCGATAAGAAATAGCTTAAGATCTCGACAAATAAGCCAGGTGTTGAGAGGTATCCAAGAGGTGTCGAGATTGCTTAAAAATAGTTTTTCAAGAAGGGAAAAACACAGATATGAATGCAATCACACATGCAACTTAAACATTCATCCAAACAACATTTTGAACTCTCAAAATCATCTCTTAAGAATAAAAATGTTAAGCATTTAGATCCCAAACACACACACACACACACTAAACAAATCTAACTAATTTTATATTTCAAAAACAAGTTAAGACAGTTTAGTGAGCATACATCAACACATGTAAACCTTGTGATGACTAAATCACATTGCACCTGCACATGTATCAAGAGTAGCAAAGAATATTGCGTGTTATGTGTGAAAAACATCGCAAGATTGCACAAGTGTCTTTATGTTATAAAGATTTGAGATTTGAGAAAGTCACTTTTAACTCACATACAATCATAACTATTTGATGGGGACTATCACCTTTGAGGTACATTCTATAACTCCCACATCTCCTAGAAACACGTTTGCAATCATGTTTTAAAGCATTTTGTTCTTTTTGCTTTTATTTCTTTGCATATATTGTTTTATTAAGCAAACCACGCATGGGTATAAAAAGGAGAGAAAATAAATACCCAATTATGTTAAACTTTTAGACATTGCACTTTTGCTATGCCGAAGCATACAGATGTCATTGTCAAGATTGGCTGGTAACAGTGATGAGATGGTTATTTATGCCTTTCTCTTAGGATTTTCTAGTCCTTCTTGTAAAAAAAAGTGATACGAGTGTTAAGTACAAGAGATCACTTAACCTTACTCATCACAAACAAAGAGCCACAAAGCTCACTTGCTTAGTTGTGCATAGAAATGCTCATTTAAGTTACAAAAAATACAAAGTTTAGAAAACTCTGTTTCAATGGTCATTTTAAGGTTCACAAGAACCAATGTACACATACACATACTGTTTTTGTATTTTTCAAGTTTTTCAATTTTTTTTTAAAAAAATAATAACTAAAATTGAAAAACTAACAAACAAAAACATGTAAAACAAAACAAAGCAATGCATAAAACTAGACTGACTCAAAACATTAAAGCAAAGCACACAAGTAATGCAAATCCAAAAACATATGGAAAGAGAGAAAAAGTAATTGAATCACTTGGAACCCTTTTCCTTCCGCACCTTGGAAGAACCTTTCCTTTTTGTAAACCCTTGAACCGGCAATAAGGGGGAAGAATTGATACCTTTCAAGTTCGAAAGGAAACTAATTCTAGTTTCTCGACACCATCATGCGGTTGCTCTTTTGAGTGGTTAACCACTTATAGCAATTTGGTCGAGTATGACCAGCTGCTCCACAATAATGACAGAGATGCTGCTTCTTTTGTTTAGGCCTTTGAGAGTTAGCCTTCTTAGCCCTAGGGTTTTTAACTTCCTTCTTATCCTACTTAGGGGGTGCTCCTAAGATAGATTTACCCTTGTCTATGTTATCACTAGCTAATTCAGTTTTAACATTAGTGTTCTCAATTTCAACATTATTGCTAGGACGAACAAAAACAATAGTACTAGAAGAAGTAATATTTGAGGAAGAAAAATCATACCCTAAGCCTGTTCAATCTAAAGCAAATTTTTGAAAACTGAGCATCTCATTAAGCTTAGCGCTTGAAGTCCTTTCCAACTGAGCTCTGACTTGGAATAGTTCTGCCTTAAGCTTCTTAGTCTTCTCAACCAAGAAGTTATTTTCAAACCTCAGTGCTCCAATAGTTTGATTTGCTTCATCAAACTTTGTGGAAAGCTCTTCACGTTCGAGCTCCACATTACTAAGCTTCTTGGTGGTCAACCTATACAGCTTCTCGTGCTTTTTTAAGACCTTGTATAACTTAGCATAACCTGTGTGAATGTCATCTTGATCATCCATCTTCTCAAACTTGGATTCTACCAATTCTTTTTCTTCATCCACATCTTCAATAATCCCCTCAGTAGGATTAAATATGGTAGTGAAGGCATTCAAGATTCCATCATCTTCATTGTTGGAATCATCTTCAGGCTCGATGTCGCTTAGCATAACAGCAAGTGCCTTGCTTTTCCCAATTGTCTTGAGATATGTTGGGCACTCCTGTTTCATGTGTTTGAAGCCTTGGCACCCAAAGCACTTAGGTCCTATAGGAATAGTGTACTGACCGCCATCCTTAGCATCCTTCTTCCCTTTGTCTTGGCCCTCGAACTGAGAAGAACTGGATTGCCTACGGTCCTTGTTGAAACCTTTTCCATTAGCATTCTTCATAAACTTCTTAAATTGCTTAGTGATGTAGGACTTCATCTTAGAATCTTCATCATCTAAAGACTCTTCCGTCTCACTGCTCTTGGCCTTCAGTGCCATGCTTTTGCTCTTGCTTGACTTTCCAATTCTAGACAAACCCAACTCATAGGTCTATATATTTCCAACCAACTCTGTCAAATGAATTTTATCAATATCCTTTGATTCCTCAATCACAGTGATCTTGGCATGGACTCTTTCGGGTAAAGATATAAGCACCTTTCTCACAATCTTGGGTTCTAGAATAATTTCTCCAAAATTAAAGGCAGAGTTCACTATGTCTTTGAGTTTGGCATAGAACTCATTAAATGACTCATCCTCCTCCATCTTTATCTCTTTGAAGGTTGTAGTGAGCCTCTGTAGTTTCAAATCCTTGACAGTCTTTGTTCCCTCATAAGTTGTCTAGAGGATGGTCTGTGCTTCCTTTGCAGTTTCAGTGGAGGATATCTTTTTGAACCCCTCATTCGTGACTACACTGAACAATGCATTTAATGCCCTACTGTTGAAGTTTTCCGCCTTGATCTTAACCTCATCCCAATCGGCCGACGCTTCCTTCGGCTTGGTCTAGCCAATCTCTACAGCTTGCCACACCTTCTCAACTAGAGATTGCAAAAAAGCTCTCATGCGTACTTTCCAATATGCATAGTTAGTTCCATCAAATAAAGGAGGGATAATAAGAGATTGTCCTCTATCCATGAAAAACAGGGGTCAATGGATCACACACAAGGATTAAACCCTAATTAGAGTGTGGTTGCTCTGATACCATTTGATTGGCCAAAAACATATTGACCCCTTGTGATGGATTAATTGATTAAGTAGCCAAATTTAATTAATTAACCAATTCAACATGCAAATGCATGGTAGCACAAACAAATCACCAATAAACTAAAATGCAGTGAAAAATAAATTGACACAGTAATTTGTTTACGAATGGAAAAAACCTCCAAGGCAAAAACCTCACTGGGTGACTTTAAGGTCACTACTCTCGAGAATCTACTATTATCACCACTATTATCACAACAAGCGGTTACAAATAAAGGAATCCTAGTACCTCATGCTATATCCTTCATCATAATCTATATCATCATAGTCCATGTTTCTAATTAGTGTGTGCCTAGCCTAAGTCTGGTCAAGCAAACATATGATGAACTGATAAACGTATTTATTCTACTTCTACGAAATTAATAATTATTGGTGAAACTATTACTAACCACTGGTATCCTTGCTATCGGGACCACCTCCTCGGGAAACTCCATTGCGGGACCACCTAAACAATACCTGTCTGTCGGCTAACAAAACGAGTTGACCAACGCGAAACTATGGTTTGCCAACGAGTCTGAGGTTGACCAATGCTATTAAGGAGCAAGTAGTGGCTATGTACTAATATCATTTCCTAATAACTTCTTAATTGTAAAGAAATAAAACAGATACATCTACCATTCAAAGCTTTGATACCTAAACGTACCCAGAAGAGAGCACAACAGTAATATGGAAGCATAAACAATGTCAAAATAGATGATAAAGAAGAAAATAGCAAAATGGATATATTCAAAATAAGGTTAAAGCGGAATATGTATTATGAAACTAGAAACTAGTAAAATCTTACTTGAATAAAAAATTGTCTTTGATAAAAACTGAAAACGTCTGTCTTTAAGACAAGCTTTGAAAATAAACACTGTTTGAAGAGTTACAAGATTACAAAGTAAAATCTGTCTAAAGGGTTACAAGATTATCTATCTGAAGGGAATGGTTACAAGATTACAATAGAGGAAGGATTATAAGAGTCTTTCTAAGGGAGAGAAAGGGCTATCTTCTATTTGAACTTTGAACCTTAGTTCTGGACCTCTTAAGTAGACCTGTCCTCTGTCTTTGGAGTTTGTCTCTTTTATAGATGAAGTGAACCATGGTAAGTCTTGAAAAGTAACCTAATTTAGTAAAGTTAACTCAAGTTATTCTGTTGGTAGAACCTTATGGATCCTTGTAGAAGTAACTTTTTACTCTTCATGAATTGTAGTCTATCTGAGAATCTATCAGGGTACGCGTGCTAGTGATTAGTAATATGTCATAAAAGTAACCTTTGAGCTGTCTGTCTCTATTTGGATTGTGGATCTGTCTGAATACTGTCTAGGAACTATTTGCACATGTTTGACTAGTATCATAGTAGTCTGTCATATGTCATATGGGTCTTGAAAATCTTGTAATGCAAGAGAGTACAACGATAACATGGAAGCATAAATAATGATAAAATAGATGATAAAGAAAAAAATAGCAAAATAGATATAATCAAAATAAGGTTAAAATGGAATATGGAACATGAAAACATTAGTAAAATCTTACTTGAATAAAAACTTTTGTCTTTGATAAAAACTGAAAACGTCTATTTTTTATACAAGCTTTGAAAATAAACATTGTCTAAAGAGTTACAAGATTACAAAGTAAAATATGTCTGACAGGTTACAAGATTATCTGTTTGAAGGGAAGGGTTACAAGATTACAAGAGAGGAAGGATTACAAGTGTCTTTCTAAGGGAGAGAGAGGGCTATCTTCTTTTGGAACTTTGAACCTTAATTCTAGACCTCTAAATTGGACCCGGAATTTAGACCTGTATTCTATCTTCAGAGTCTGTATCTTTTATAGATGAAGTGAACCATGGTAAGTCTTGAAAAGTAACTTGAGTTGGTAAAGTTAACTCAAGTTATTTTGTCTGTAGAACCTTGTGGATCCTTGTAGGAGTAACTTTTTACCATTCATGAATAGTAGTCTATATAAGAATCTACTAGAGTACACATGCTAGTGAATAGTAGTGAAAATCTATCTGTATTTGTTTTGTTTGAAGCTATTCAAGCATGCTGAAGAATGGTGGAGATCATTCTGACATGCTTAGCCTTACTGTATGTCAATCTGTATTCGCATAATTATCATAATCTAATGAATCAAAGTTAGAGTTGGTTGCATGCTCATGGAATGCTCCATAATTTTCACATAGTACAATATACTATAGGAAGAAAGGTAAGGGAACGATTATTCATCATTATTCTGTGGTCTTTAGTGGTCTTTCTTTTCCTAAAGAGCCTTCTTGCTGAAGGTCTTGGTCCATACACAGCTATCTTGTCGATGTAGCCATATAAATGGAAGTCATGATCTAACTCTCTGTACATCATAAATCCTATTACTCATGAAATTAGACCATACTTGTGCCAAAACATGTGGATCATCAAGTGATAGATAGGTCCCCCCTGTGTACCAGTAAGAATCAAGGCTGCAACTAAAATCACTTATGAGGACCAAAATGTGTGCTGGTCGGACTTCCATGTAGTAGCTAGTGTCTAATGTTGGGAGAGTGCTCCAAATAGTGAGCTTCATATAATTAAGTCCTCCAATCAGCTTGGCTGCTTCTTGGATGACTTTGGGAAATAAACTAATCTGAGTTCCAAAAGTGAGGATTAACTTGCTGACAAACCCCACTTCTAGCATTTCAAATAAACATGAAGGATCAAAAATTACTGGATCCTTTGTCTCTGTGTTAATAAGTAATCTTGGATAAGGATGTTGTCCATCATAAACTCATTCTGCATCTCCAAAATTTTCATACCATGTGGCTTTATTAGCCATATGTCATCTGTCATGTCTGTTCTGAAAAATGCCGTAAAGACTAAAGCTTTAAAAACATGCATCCATCTATCATAAGAACTTGTTAGAGCTTTATGAGTTAGTACATCTTGTTGGATCTCAGGGGGTAAGGTTCTAATAGCAAGTCCTGTTTTTTGCTTAATATTAGGGTGGAGCTTTAAAAAGCTTGTTCCTATAAAATATCTTTTTAGAGATTGTGATTCTATATTTGTGGAGCTTGATTCTCCATCCTCCTCGCTAGGGAGTTGACAACCAAGTGCTTCAATAAATGCACTAGTGTTAACAAGATGCAATTCCAAAGCCTTAAGGGTCTTTTGGAATAAGGGTTTCTATCTGAGGGTGAAGGGTGCCTGCAGATTATCAAGAATTAGTTTAATATGAAAAGGAAGGTCTATAAATTCTCTGTCTTGAAAAGTGAGATCAGTACGGAGCACTTCTTGCAGAATTTCACTTTTGCCACTACATGAATACATTGCCTCTTCTAGCAATGTATCCTGAAGGGATATTGTCTCTATCGAGACGCCTTAATGCTTATCTGAAGTCTTTTAATTTTCTTTTTCTTTGGGTTGTACCACTGGTGCCTTGCCCTTTCCTTTCTTGTTTGCCCTGGGGGGTCTGTTATCCATATTAGTCTGCAATTAGATTTGGTAAAAGGATTATGTGTTGAAATAATATTTTGAAAATAAATATTTTCTTGCAAAACTTCTTTCAAATTCAGTTTTAAAATCTTTTTGCCAATGTCTTTTGTGTAAAATTCCTTTGAAATATTTTAAAAGAAAATCTTTTTTAAGGTTTAAAGCATACATAATAAAACAAACTGGTTTCTATACACCTTTGTACTCTCGTTGAGTAGTGGTATAAGAGTAGTCATAGTGAAGTCTGTCAATGTTGGAGGGATTGGAATCTAAGAAATTCACAAAGTCTGCCATGATTTTATCGATTTTGTATGTATTATTATATCTCTCATTCTGCAAGAATATGTGAAATAGTGCTTCTCCATAAAGTCTTTTATCAACTACTATACTAGGAAAATCTGTCAGAGACTGATAATATACTTTTTCTGCTAAGAGATTAAATTTGTCTTTACTCAAGAAATTACCACAATTAATGTTTCTTTTAATGATTAATAAAGGAGTATCTGTCAAGACTTCTTTTATTAAAACATCTGTTATATGAGTATTTGCGGATAATATAAATTTGCTTGGTACACTGTCAAACTATTAGTTCATTCATGTTGACTAAAGAAAATTGTAAGCATAGTTCTTTCTTTTTTATTAAAGTGTTTCTTACAGGATAATTGTAATGATTGCTTTCTATGTCGGTGCTTATGCAAAAAAGTAATAGGAAAGGGCAAGGCTAATGGTTTGTACTGATTATTAAGGTAAGATGGTACATTGTCGTCATTAGATGAACTGAAAGTTCTGATCATTAGCTTTTGTAAATTAAACTTGATTGACCCGTACACTTACTGTTTTTATGTTTTCAGTTATCCTATCATGCCGCCCCTATTTTGCATGTGCCCCTCTTATCAAGTAGTTTTTGCATCTCCCTCATAGCAGGTCAGTTAACATTGAGGATTAATAATTTCTAGATTCACCACTTTACTTTAAATGGTTTCTATTAGTATTCTTTTCTTCTTAAAAGACTTGTTTATTTTTTGTCTTGGCGGAAGGGGGGGTTGAATAATACCCTGAATGGTAATCAGATCTTATAAACGTTGAATGTAGGAATGGTAATATTGAATCGTGTCACACCTCCAATGCACACTAAATCCCTTTTATTAAATTATTTATCAAATCTTTGCCGTTGTATTAAACTTGTGCTGATGATTCTTGGTTTTGCCAGGAATAATGGTGGTCTACCCAGCAAAAGCATTGCAGCTTTTTCTGCTTCAGGGTCATCTGAAAGGTTTTATATTCTTCTTATGTATTATGTTTGTGAGATACAGACGAGTGTTTTGTATTCTCCCATTAATTCATTCTTAATAGCTTACACCTCTCATTTAATTATTCTGCATGGCATCCTCTTTTGGTAGCGTCTTAACAGTTTCCGCAGCCATGTAGTAATTGTTTTAAGGAATGCTCTCTACACTATATAGCTGTGAATGGAGATGAGTTTGATATGATTGAAGTGTTGAATTATTCCTTGAAGTATTTTTCACATTGTGGTTGCTTTGATATGTTTGACATTGATATGTGTGGTATCAGTTTGTAATCCTTTGAGATGTTTAAAGACCATATTATCAGATTAATTTCATTCTATTATAGTATCTTGGCATTTATGCCACTTTTCGACATTCACATGCATTATGCACAGATGCAGTTCATTACTTGTTATAGTATAATATCCTCTGGAAATGCACTTAGGGAGCATTGAAAATTAATTTGTCTTCATATAGCATCTCTAAGATGCCATTAGACAATTGAAGATCAATAGAGCATTGTCACTCAATGCTGCATTACTTAAGTTTTCATATTAAAGGCTAAGACTGCTGAAGTCAACTTGCTTTATTTGCTTCATTCTATTGTGGGTTAAAATACCAAATTATTCTTTATGGTTTGTATCCCTCAAGATTTGAGTTGGATGTGAGAATGCATGCAGTCTTATGCTTACAAGAAATAATTTATGTATTGCTAAGGAGTGCTGGCAGGAATCTGTGATTTAGCTAGGAAAAAAACATGCGGCTATAGCCAAATTAAAAAAAAAAAAAAAAAAAAAAAAAAAACTATAGCCGTGTTTTTAAAATGCTGTAGGTTGAGGACCCATAGCCATGTTTTTTAAACGCGGATAATATACACCCTATAGCCGTGTTTTAAAGTTGCGGCTAAAATAACAGTTATAGCTGGGTTTGTTAAACGATGAAGGTTACCAACCAATGTGATGTAGACTAGGTACCATTGTACAACAACGACACCACATGGTAATAAGCAAGTGCAATTGCTGTTGAAATTTTATAAGTTATTGGGTATTTACAAAATATTTGGGAGTTATTTATTATTTTTAGAAAAAAAATTATAACTACACCTATTCAAGACTTTTTGAACTATTTATGAAATCCCTTCTAAAATTTGGATTCGTTGCAATTTTAAAAACTTTTAGATAGATTAAATAAAATATAACTAAAAAATATTTTGAGTGTAATAATCTTTGTTAATTAATTTGGTGTTACTGCATAATGTGGGATGGTTAATTTGGTCTATGAGAATATTGTGAATAATTCAAAGTAAATTTTGAGTGTAAATTAAAAGTCTCTGTGAGAAAAAATCTTAGCAAGAAAATATTTTCTGAGCAGAAATAGTGAACATGTGTCAATATACAAACACATTCTGACATGCACTTTTGTTTTATTTAGTATTTCTTGGTTTATTATTATTACTAGCTTTTAACCCGCACAATGCACGGGAATATTTTATTATATTTATTTGTTATGTTCTATCTTTAACGGTATTCCTTACAAAGCAACTTATATTCTTTAAATGTGCTCCTAAGAAAGAAACTTAATTGGAGAGAAGGAAGAAATAATAAGAAAAAAAAAATAGAAAAAAGAGAATAATTATAAATTTGATTAATCAAATGTATTATAAAATGTGTAGAAATAAAGAAGAGAAAAAAATAGGAATCATTTCACATCTCTTGTAAATTTCAACTACTGATTAATTATTACAGTACGTCAATGAGTATTTCATCACTAAATACAATAGTAATACTTGATTGATGCAGTCTTAATGCAATAGTAGCTCTTGAGTAATGCAGCAATCTAATATGATAGACCTGTACACTAGTAGCAGGAACATACTAATAGAATAACCTACTAATAACATCAGCAAAATTAGAACTCTAGTAAAATAACCTACTAATAATTTAATGAAATTGCTTCCTTGAAGACATTTTGGTTTTACTACAGAAGAGACCAAAATATTAATTATAAAGCAATAAAATTTTATCAATGTTTTCTAAGGACTTAAAGGAGGTAGCAAGTTAGAATACTGGTCTGTTTTAGTTGTCACAGTCTACAATCTAAGAGAAAATTTAGCCAATGTCAGTTGGAGAATTCATTTGGGCATTTATACTATTGTAACTTGCACCATGAGCTTAAGAAAAAAAAAATCATTTTTATTGTAAGCATTAAATGTAGTTTGTACTCGTTTTCTTGCCCACTAAAAGGAGTTTATTGAAGGACTTTTAAAAAATACATAGAACTAGAAGTTTAATGAAAAAATTAAAATAAAAACCTTCATTCTCCAATCTAACAAATAGTAAATTATCACGTTTTATATTCCCCAAATTTTATAAGATCTAAAAAAGAAAAAAGAAAAGATTAAAAACTAAAAATTATGCTTCATTACTATTTACAAGCTACAACATATGTAAAATTTGACCACTCTTTTAACTGTATATGAGATGCAAATGCCCCATAGTTACAAAAAAGCAATAAACAAATTTTTTGTTACAAAAACTATTGAATTCATGCAGTTAGCCTATATTGATGTAACTGATTCCCAAAACTTTTTTCAAATGAATAGGATGCACAAATGCATATAATTTCTTAGTGGACTGAAACACCAGCCAAAGCCCCAAAATGATCATATCATCCGCAACAAACAAATGTCTCAACACCCAAACACAAATCCACAACTGCCCAAAGTTTACTAACCACAAAACAACATAAATTCATTGGAAAAATGTTTGAAATAATAATAATAAATAGAGAAAAACTCACCTTATATAAGACTATAACCGGCATAAGTAACGTTTGGGATTGTTGGGGAGAGAAAGAGCCAAGAGATGGAGAGAGTGTGGCTGGAGGCGGTCTTAAGATTTCCCTCTGCCTCTCTCTCTCTCTCTCTCTCTCTCTCTCTCTCTCTCTGCCTTATGGGGTTTCTCTTTGCAATTTTGGCGGCATGAAGGTGGTAGGAAACTGTTTAATGGCTAAAGGCTGGCTCTACAGTGGTGGTGGGACTACATCCATAACTATCTCAAACAATATCATTGTCCCTCTGGCAACCAAGACTTTCATGACTTCAAAGCTGTTAGGAGATACAATTTCCTGGCTCATTGGGATTCAGCTAGATAAGCCGATGAGTTTAAGGAACAAATAAATAATAATTATTAGAATAATATTATGCCTGTTCTGTAGAAAATAAGTACATGAATAGAGCATCTTTGCATTTTTTTTTAATGTAAACTATCAAAAAATTTTGACTAAGACCTTTGAATGTATTCTACAGTGTGAAACTCAAAGAATAAGAGGTGTCTGCCAACCAAACATGGTCTACTAAATGAATTACATGCAAAACCTGTAAACTTAATAGCAACCACACTCATTGTTCTGTTAATGAAAATTCACACACCAGCATCCATAAAGCTACAACAACAAAATACATTGTTTGCAATTGTCTACCATTAAAACAAAATTTTAAAGTACATAACCCTGGTAATTATGCAAATAGGGTGAGAGGCAATAAAAATTAGATAGAAAAAAAAAACAATAACCTTTTTGTAGCTCTTCATCCATTGTTCTTATATGGCAGTTACAGGCTTCTCAGCACATGTTCACAAAAACTTTTACCTTAGGTCTTAAAACTTCCATTTGAAGTTCATAACTCTAAATTTTTTTTCCAATATGTTAACTTATAAGTTACAACACTATTTTCTCAAACCCAAAAAAAATAAACAAAAACTGCCATATAATAACTTGAAGATCACTTATAAGCAAACTTAACTACATTGACTTGCTATACAAAATTACAAACAACCATTCAATTGTAATTTTCTTTTCGTCTTCATATAATAACTTTGGAATATTGTTTGTCATACATTAGAATAGAAAAGGCATCAAACTCTCTCTTGGTCTCTTTCAATTTAATAGTTTTTTTTTTAATTTTTTTTTATACTTTAAACTATGTGCACACAGTAAATGGATAAATTTGAAAGCCCTCAAATAGTGCAACATGCGGTATTTTGGAACTTTTAAATTGGACACGTGCTAGACTTTTAAGGGGTGTTTTTTCCTATGTGTTGCAACAACCTTGCTTGATGACTTCATGCTTCATCTCTAAATCTTGTAGGTTCAAAGTTGTCAACAACCATGCTTTTGAACATTGCGTTTAATCTCATAATTTCTTCACCTATAATAGAATGTTAATAATTCAATATCAGAAATAACAAAAGGCTTAGAAAGAGTACTTGGCTATTGAGGATCACACTACACACCCACTTTAAACCACTGAAAGTAGAATCCCAGGTTTGTTGTTCCAATTTTTCCTCTTTTTAACACACTGGATTTGCACTTCACTTTTGATCATCAAGGAAAAAAAAAAAAGAAAAAGCAATGTTACAGTGCTTATAATTTCCATGTGACATTGACAGACTTTGTGAAAAATTAGAAGGCTGAGAAAGAATTGGTTTCATAAGTAATCTAGCTTCAATTAACCAACTCCAAAATGCAACCACCACAAAACAAGTTCCAAAAAAAAAGAATAAATAACAGATAGCTATATAACATCATAAATACAATTGATCTACTTACAGAAGAGGATTCTATTGCATACAGAAATAACCATTGATTAAAATGCACCGGAGAAATCAACAAACAAAATCTGAAATTACTCAAGGATCAAACCTCATCCAATCAATCAAAACTAAATCAAGAACAAAAAAAAAGTCAGGTAGGTATCTAACTAGAAAATAGTGTTCATAAAAATTACTGATTTTACACCAAATAGAAATTTTATTCTTTGTAATAGGTGCAGATTTTTAAACCTGTCAAAAATTGATTTTACATAAAATATTAATAAGTTGTAGAATCTTACATGTTTTCTCAAGGTTGTTCGGCACCATCTTGTCTTGTCATCTTGCTCTAGTATGCTCCTGAGTCAAATTGAATACCTCCAACTCAAGCCTCATCACATCCATCAATGATATTCTACACATTCCCATAGTCAACTCTCATACCTACATAATACTCAACAAAGACTAAAACACTTAATTAAAAATTCCAAAAGAAGAAGAAGCTACTTTTTTTTTTCTCCCCAAATCTTATAATTTTGTGGTTCTATTAGGCAAAGTTAGAAAACCTAAGAATGAAAATGTATTACACAAAATGAGGAAATTAGCAAAGATGAAAAAAAAATTACAGCAACTAAATTAATTTATGAAAATTACAAATGACTAATTTCTCTACTAAGTAAAAATAGAAATTCTCCATCAAATGAATAATACCCTTCATTCTTCCTCACACCTACACTGAAATTAGAGGTCAAAAGCAAATAATGATTGGCCATGAATTTATTTTGTTTTCAAAAGCCTTAAAATTTTTTTCTTTGATAAGTGAGTCACATTAAGAATATTGATGAACATATATACATTAATCAAATTAATAAAAGAAATTCCTATTTTTATTTTCCTCAAGAAAAAAGTAGAAACAGATAATGACTCATAAGTCATAATATAGATGATTCTAATATAATTGAAGATTGAGAGGCAGGATTTTTTTGCTAAAAACAAGAAGGGCAAAGTCTACTCAAGTTTTGTAATGCTGTCAATAACCAGTGGTACTTGTTTTCATTACTAAATTCTTAATCAAATTGTAAAATAATAGCTTCTCTAGCTGCAAAACGTTATTTTAGGACTTCTACAATTGAATATTAAACATATAACCACAACACAATGCTACAAATGCCAAAAGAACTTCACTTTCCACCAAACAGAAAGAATGCCTTTGTTACCAAAGAGTTGTAGGGCTATAATGTCCTAAATATTAATCAAAAAGGCATGTATCAATTATATAGAGGATTCAAGGGATAGAACTAACAACCTAAACAATTTTTTTTTTTTTTTAATCCACATACTCATCTATGAATTTCTTGTATGGAGCTATACCATCTACCTAAAGTTTAATGTAAACAATGTGTGTGTTTTCTTTAAGCAGCATTCATATTCCTTTAGTTATCTAATCAAAAGTTTCAAAAGTGTGAACTTTTAAATGAATTCATTCAAAATTCAGAGGCAGATGAAAAAAAAAAAAAAAATCTAACAAAAAAACTGCCAAAAAAAAAAACCAATCTTCTTCTTCAAAGTAAAAACTTAAAAATTTGCTTCCATTGGTCTACATGTCAAAAGTCTTCATTAAGTAGTCCATACATAATATGTGTAGATTGTGGTAATCCTTTTAAAAATTTGCTTTCAAATTATCCTCAACCCTCGATGGTTAAAGACAAATTATTCACCTTTAAAATATAATCACTTTCTTATCCATAAGTAAATTAATTTGTTTCCACTTATGTCAATTAGAAGCTAATACATCATAAAACCAACATTGGCATGAACAATAACAAAGAAAACCCAGCAAAAGTATCAAATTTGAGTTAAGCTTCTCCCTTACAGATCTTTCTACATGCCCAACAAAAGCAGATTATTTAATCAACTTAGGCTTAACCATAAAATCCAAATAGTATCAAATTTGATAGTTTTTCTTAATGACATCAGCATATAACATATTCAAACCACTCACCTAAAGACCAACTTATAAATTGTAGAAACAATTTCAACTAGTAAATATCTCAACCAATAAAGATATCAAAGAAAAAAGAAAACCACTTCGATGAGCAAACAACAACAAAAAATGAACAAATAGAGTTAGTATTTTGTACCTCTTAGATGAAGATTTTGATATTCATTGGCCGGTGGTTGTTCCTCCTTTGGGTTAGTAACCTGTAAAGTTGAAGCTTTGATTTTCTCTAGCCTGTGTTCCCTTAAACATTGCCGACCACAAACTAAGTACCTGAAAAAAAATGAACTGAAAGAAACAAAGAAAGAGGTAGCAATCAATAAAAAGAAAAACAAAAAAGTGTGTTAAATTGATTGGGGGGGGGGGGGGGGCAGAGAGAGAGAGAGAGAGAGAGAGAGAGGTGAATTGGTTAAATAATAACTGAGAACATATCATGATTTTTGTATGTAGAAATACAAATATAAAGGAAGGTAGAAATAGACCTTTGATTGAGTTCTAGGGTGCCCCATTCTTGTCCCCTGAAGATAAATAGAAAAACAAAAGAATACAATTGTACATCCCAAACTAGTAGACATGAAATTTTGAAGAAAAAACATAATACCAAAATCAAAAGGAATTAAAAAACAAATGATTAAAAAAACCAAATACAATTCAAAGAATGAAATTGAAATAAGAAGATAAAAAGAAATCACATAGGATGACAACCAAACAACTTTTAAGCAAAAGAAAATTCCTTATTTCTCAACAATAACTTTAATAGCTGTCAACCCTAAGCTAAATGGATTTCAAATGTCTTTGATCGTGCCCTTTCTTTCTTCATCATTCAACCTTAATCAAAACCAATAGCCCAAATACCTAAATTAATAACAATCAACCCAAAATAACAAAACCTAAATCATATTTGATACAAAATTTTATTGTTTAAAGAAACCTGTACCAGTAGTGGTTCAAGTAGTCTATATTTATGGCAAGGGGTGGGTTGAAGGTGGGTGAGGGTTTGACATGGTGGTGGTCCCCACTCACCCGAACGTTAAACACACTCATTCAAGACAAAAGAAAACACCTTCCCTCCACCCTTTCAATAGTCATTGCAGCTGCCATACGATCTGTTGCTCTGCCCATCTCTTCTCTCCAAAATTATTTTGTAAAATCTAAAAGTTTAGATTGTATAGCAATTTATAAAGAAATTATGGTTTTCTGGTTTTCTGTATCACAATTTGTTATGATTCTAATTTCATAACATAATTGAGAGCATTAACATACCATACCCAAATGATACATGTTTTTTTTAATAATGATGTCCACAAAGAACACAATTGAAGGATGATTCTTTCATGGACTAATCTAAGTACGATTCTAATATCATAAAATGATTGAGAGCACTAATAGAACATACACCGATATATATATATATATATATATATATATTGCAGGAATATCCAAGTGAGAAGAATTTTAAAAACAGGGCAATCATAGTAAATCTAATTTGCATAAAATTTCTTCGTAGATTTCCACTGCCTTTTAAAAAGGGACCATTCAGAAACAACATACCCAAAAAAATAATTTGGTGTGGTTTTGATTATTAAAGAATTGTGTTCTGAGTGACAAAACAAATCTTCATCTTAATCTGAATGGGAAAGTAAATTCAAAATAAAAGTGACCCAAATGGGGCAAATCGATTCTAGATACTTAAAACCCATTTAAGCCAAGTCAAATACCCTAAACAAAACAACTTCTAACCAAAATCCCTCAAAACGAAATCTAACTCATTTGTTTAAACTACTTAAACAAAACTACTCCTAATCAAAAAACCTAAATCATAACATCATCCCTTAATGCTTCTAAAATACGTAGATAAGGAAAAAAGCCCAATTGCCTTTTTTTTATTCCTACCTTGTTCGTGTAGCTTATATTTTTTTTTTCTAGAATAATCTATTGCTCTATTTTTAACCGGACACCATTAAAAGATACTCACACATCAATTTATCCAAATCCCCAAAACAAAACCAAATCTAACTCAAATACCTTAATCAGAAATATAACCTAGAAATTTAAATGAAAAAAAAAAATCCAGCCAAATTATAAGAACCTGATCATAATTAATGCACAATTTGAAAAACAAAGAGAAAACTAACTGGTAGAGAAATTGAAAGACGTTCTCTGATTGCAAACTATTGATACATGGGCAATGGAAGTTTTTAAATTTTTTTTTTTTTCCTTTTAATCGAGTTGATTGGGATTGAGGCTTTACTTCCAACCGCTTGATGTTTTAAGTGGGGTTTTTCCTAGCGATATATGGGTGGAGGCAAGGTTGATGGAAAGAGAACTCCATGGATAGGGTTTTTGCTTTTAAGGAAGACAAAGAGAACGGTTGAATTTGTTGAAGGAGGAGTAGAATCAGAAAGGAAGAGACTGTGTATTTGCAGTTTTGGTGGTCGAAGCATGGCGAGGGGACGGGCGGAGGCAGGAAACTCTGTGGCTTACGATTACAAACTCTGGTCTCTCATTCTTCGTATAGCAAGCCTTTCTTTTCACGGTATATTGGTCGGCTAGATTTCCTTTTATATTGAGCGGTCTGAAACAGTGTTTTAGTGTAACCCAAACAGAATAATTTATCGCTTTTTAATTGTAAACGTGGCAGCATTTTAAGTTGGCATTTTCCTAATGTGGAAGCACCTCCTTAAAAGCTTTTGCTTTTATATATAGCTAGTGTTTAACCCACGCAATGGGTGGGGTCATTTTACATATCAATGAAATTTGCTTTAATAACGTAGTATATTTAAGAATAGTGTTAGTTTGGATACGGATGAAACTACAGTGCATTTAGGCTTATGAACAGTGCCAAGCGCATGAACAATAACCTTTTTTTTTTTTTAGTTTTCAGCAAAATAAGCAATATCCAAACAGACCCATAGTGTCTAATATCCCCTAAAAAATTTAAAAATTATTTTCTTCAAATCACTTCTTGTGTGTAGTTCCCTGCTATGAGAGACTAAAAAAAATGACTTTAAGCAATTAAAACTTACATGACAATTTCAAATAGAAAATCTGCTATTCCTAGGACCCACAATGAATCACACCGAACTAAAACTTGCAAGACAATTTCAATTTTACAACCAAAATGTATAAAAAAGAAAATAATAGCTAACCAACTAATGATATTCTCTTTATTCTGCTTATTCTTGTAAGATTCAATTGTGTAGAGTAGTATTGATGCCACAACTAGCTAATGATGTAGGGGGTAATTTGAGAATGCTGTTGTTGGTCTTCATTGGGAGAAAACTCATGGATTTACAACTAAGAATAAATTGTGGCAAGGCAAAGTGTTTAGTTCCAAAGAGTTTGGGTTGATTTCTTTGTATGCTTGAATTTATTGTATGGGACAACCATGTGTCAACTCTGTTTGCCTTGTCTGCAAGTAGTAGTTCAAAACACCAATGGAGAATAAAGGTGTGTAACTTAGCACTATGCCAACTGTGGCGAGACATGAACCCATTGTGAATCTTACTTTAAGCAATTAAAATTTACATGACAATTTCAAATAGCAAGTCAGAAAAATATTAGTCAAATAATAATGCATAATTAATAGTACATGGGAATTTCAAATTCTAAAGCCATAACAATACATAACCCTTAAAAGGGACATTGAATCTAACTTCTTAATCGTAAAAGAAAAAAGAAAAAGCTGTAGTTGCATCCCAAATCCACAATTTCAAAAAAGCTGCAATGATACACATAAAATCTAAAAACAAAACAACCCTCAACCCACAATATATAATCAATAAAAAATTCCACCTAACACATATAAAATGCATTATCAATAGTAGATGGGAAGATGAAATTCTAAAACTAAACCAATTCATAACCCTTCACTAAATTCATGGCAATATGTACAAACAAAATGACATACAATAACGTAATAATACATTTAGTTTATTCTTCTAAAAAAAAAAACTTAACAATACAATAAAATACATTAAAATTCATAGGGTAATCTAGTATGTCCATTTGTTTGTCTTGCTTGTAAGAGTATGTTAAACTAGAGAGAAAATAACATTAAGCATCAATGGCCTACAATAGTGAATTTTGGGCCCTTTGAATAGGATCCCAAATTACATCAAACATGTAAATAAAGTAAATTCATAATGAGATTGCATCATATGTGGAATATAATGTAATCAAAGCGGAAAGCTCTCTAATAACAAAATGTTCTAATATTGGTAGGGGCTCCTTTGCTAAGGAAGTCATCAACCATCCTAAAGTTGGTCTATCTTCTACAACCAAACAAAGATTTTTCTTTTGCTAGCTTGTAAATCTATTACTACCTTAAGTATTGAGACCAACTGACAGAAGAATGCAATATAAAATAGTAGAACCCAATTCTCAATCTTTAAGATTGCAATCTGAAGATGGTTCTTCTCCCAAACCCAAATCGTGGATTATAAGACATGAAGGCACCATACTCAACTCTAAGAACTAAGTTTTTGACTTAAGTATATACATATACGTAGTTATGCTGAAGTCAATATTTTGATGCAGGGGCAGTGATGTGCTTCTATTTAGGCTAGATTGAATTAGGGAATGCATATTAATCACATGCTATGTTTAATACAACACATGGCTTCTACTTCTAACAGCTTCCTAAAGTCTAGCTTGTGCATGCGCTAATGGCTGACAGTAAAAGCAGTCATGTAATCACTCAAGTTAAGGGGACAATAGTTAGTTCAGAATGTTTTCACCTTTACTTCAGGAAAAATATTGCATTTTGCAATGTTATTTAATTGATAATATATGCATGGTCAATCCAAAAGCATTTGGTAATGAAATGTGGGTCAGGATTTGGACAGAGTCATCCCAATGTTCTTTGGTCTTGTATAAAAGTATTGCTGGATTGTACCAAATTTAGAAATGACTCATTCTTTAGCTAGGAAGAAAATAGTTCACTTTCAATGGTTTTTCCTTGTGAAAAATGTGTAAAATAATAAATGGAAAGCAAAACAATACATAAATTTTGACATGATTTGGCAAACTCTATGTCTACATCCGGCAACACCAGACAAAAATATCCAATATCAATGATAATTACAACCAGTCATAAACTCTCATAACCCTCACAAATATAAACTAACCCAAATCCCCAATACACCTAAAGGTGGTTTCAAGAGAGCGTACCTTGGTATGGTGAATTTCAAAACCGAAGATCAGCAACACTCGAGAACACTTTTAATCTTCACTCTAATTCTACTAACGCCCAAGAAGTGTGGTCTCTCAATTAATTTCCAAGGGAGAAGAATAGACTGACTAACATTCTCACATACACACACACTTATGTCACTTACAAAAATTCTATATGTTTCTCTCTTTGTATCTAACTGATTATTTAATTAAGTTGGCCTTTTAGGTCTTTCCAATTGGGCTTAAGTGTGTGGCTTGGAGAAGGATCAAAAAGGACTAATAAGACACAAGCTTCAATGGATCTTCGGCTTTTCTGTCAACTCTTGATAAGTCCAAAGTTACCATTAATTATATTTAATACCACTATATAAATATTGTTGCACTCTAGGCTTTATTTATAAATTATATCCCAATACTTATCGTACATGCAACCCCTTCATAAAATATTCGTAGTAATACAAAGTCATTAATGTAGATTGCCACTTTGTAAATAACTACATCTTAATTCCTTGAATACCCTATTTAATCCTTTATGTTATTCATCACATATTTATAAAATCCAATTCCATAAATATATACTTTAGCAACTCCTTACTACAGTGGTTAGGCCTAACACTCTGAATAACCAAACCAATTAAACTTATCTTAAGGGAATATTTTGTATCTCCGTTAAGAGACTATGAATTTCATCTTGAGAATACATGTTCTATCAACACTAAATGTGGCTGCCCAACATACTAATATTTTGATCGTAACTTTAGATCTCATTCCTGATATATCAAAGCAACCTACACTTCATGATTAGGTCCATTATCCTCTCAGGATTAAGACTTCATGCAAATAGAAGTCATGAGATTTTTTATTCATTTGACAGTCGTTAAAAGAATAATAAATCTCACAGCAGTCTAGTTCAATATGTCTTAACTCTTAAAACATATCAACATACCAACTAGAAATCTCCATTTTCATGAGCAAGACAAATCATCTTAGTTGATATGTTATAGTCTTTGCAGATGAAATGCCCAATTTCATCAGTGACTACTATAATTTTGAGTTTATAAGGAACTTGTGATTTATGTCTTCTGTGCAACCGCTCCACTATTGTCACAGAACAATGTGATAGGAACTTGCTCAATTCTCACAACACTAAGATCAGAAAGGAATTTCTTGAACCAAACAGGTTCATTTTCCGCTTCACAAGTAGCAACATATTCAGCTTTCATGGTGGAGTTGGCAATCCAAGATTGCTTAACACTCCTCCAACTTATGGCTCCACCTCCCAAAGTGAACACACATTCTAAAATCAAGATCTAATTGAAAATCTGAATCTGTATAGCCAATGGGAATCAAATCCTCACTATAGTAAACAAGCATATAATTTCTTGTTCTTCTTAGATACTTGAGAATATATTTTACAGCTTGCCAATGTTTAAGTCCTGGATTTGATTACTATCGGCTGACCATGCCAACTAAATAACAAATATTCGGCCTAGTACATAGAATGACATACATGAGACTTCCCACTGCAGACGCATAAGGAACTTGTCTCATCGTATTTTCTTCCTCAAGAGTCTTAGGCCTTTGGTCATCAGATAGAGGTACTCCATGTCTAAAAGGAAGTAATCATTTCTTAGAGTTTTGCATGATAAACCGTTTTAGAACCTTATTTACATATCCAGCTTGTGATAATCCTAACATCTTATTCTTTTGATCTCGCCAAAGTTTGATCCCTAGAATATAGTTGGTCTTGCCATGCTAAACCGTTCTAAACCTTATCTATATATCTAGCTTGTGACAATCCTAACATCTTATTCTTTCGATCTTGCCAAAGCTTGATCCCTAAAATATAGTTGGCCTCGCCCAAGTTATTCATATCAAATTGGCTCGACAACCAAACTTTAACCGATGGCATTAGCCCTACATCATTCCCAATGAGTAGAATATCATCAACATAAAGCACTAGGAACATAATTACTTTGTCTCGATGTCTTTTGTACACACATGGTTAATCAAGATTTTTTTCAAAACCAAATGACTTGATTGATTAATCAAATCTAATGTTCCACATCTTAGATGCTTGCTTAAATCCATAAATGGACATTTTCAACTTGCATATCATATGCTCTTGGTTCTTTGTTATGAAACCTTTCGGTTACAACATATAGATTTCTTCCTCAAGATTGCCATTAAGAAATGCAGTCTTGACATCCATTTGTCAAATCTCATAATCATAATGAGCAGTAATGGATAAGAGAATTCTGATAGATTTAAGCATCGCTACTAGCAAAAAAGTTTCATCATAGTCAATTCCTTCTTTTTGTGTATACATTTTCGCCACTAGTCTTACTTTAAAGGTTTCAACCTTTCCCTCTATCCCTCTCTTCCTCTTGTAAACCCATTTGCAACTAATAGAAATGCCGTTAGGTGCCTTTACAAGATCCCAAACTTGATTGGAATACATTGAATCATCTTCAAATTTCATAGCTTGTACCCAATGATGTGCATCTATATCATTTATTGCCTCCTTATAAGTGTAGGGATTTGATTTAGCCTTTTCTGAGATAGCTTCATAAGTTTCTTCCAAACCTATAAATCTTACAAGAGGCTGAACAATTCTTCCACTACAACGAGGCATCTGTGTACTAGACATCTCATGAGTAGTATCTTGTGGTGTATCTAATATAGCCACATCATCACTAGCTTCATCAATTGATTGTTCAACTTCAAGTTCATCTATTTCAGCCAAAACAACTTTACTCCTAGGATTAAAATTATTCATATAATCATCTTCCAAAAATTTGGCATGGGTACTAACAAACACTTTGTTATCCTTACGATTATAGAATAAATAACCCTTAATTTCCTTTGAATACCCTAAAAACATGCATACTTCTGTTTTTGCTTCCAACTTATCAGACTTTCCTTTCAACACATGTGTTAGACATCCCCAAATTGGAGATATTTCATACTAGGCTTGCGCCCACTCTACAATTTCTTAAGTGTGTTGGGAACAGATTTTGATGCAACCAAATTCAAAATATGCATTAAAGTTTTTAATGCATATCCTCAAAAAGAAACTGGTAAAGTTGAATAACTCATCATGGACCTAACCATTTCCAAAAGAGTCCTACTCCTTCTCTCTGCTACACCATTTTGTTGGAGAGTTCTAGGTGCAGTCAATTGGGATATAATCCCATTCTAAATTAGGTAATCCTTGAAATACCTAAGAAGGTATTCGCCACCTCGATCAAATTGAATGGCCTTTATGTGTTTACCCAATTGATTCTCAACTTTAGCCCTAAACTCTTTGAACTTTTCAAAGATTTTGGACTTCCGTCTCATTAGGTACACAACCATATTTTGAGTAATCATTCGTGAAAGTGATGAAGTAATTCAAGCAACTCTTGGGCTCTTCTACCTTTCGCATTAAAAGGTCGTTTTGTCATTTTACCCTCCAAACAAGATTCACAATCTAGAAATTCATCAAAGTCCATGGGCTATAAAAGTCCATCTTTGATTAGTCTTTGAATCCCGTTTGAATTAATATGACCCAAACGCAAGTGCTAAAGATATGCACCATTAGAAGGAAACTTTCTCTTTAATGATTTTACATGAGAGTTATTATCTAATTCAGAATTGTATAATTCATACTTATCAGGAGTTAAAATATAAAGACCATCCACAATATTGCTAGAATAGATAAACATTTTATCATTTTTTATTACAACATTGTCTTTTAGGATAACACAGTATCCATACTTACCTAAATAAGTTGCAGAAATTAAATTCCTATGAACGTTAGGTGCATACAGATAGTCTTCTAATATTAAAACTCTAGAATTAAAACATAAATTAAACACTCCAATAGATACAACTGGAATCTTGCTTCTATCAACCAAAGTAAGAAATAGTTCTCCATCATTCAACTTTTTGGTCTCCTGAAACTTCTGCAAGGAATTGCAAATATAATTAGTACAACTTGAATCCACACACCAGGAATCTGTGAGATTCTGTACTAAATATATTTCAAGAAGAAATGAACTTTTCATACCCTTATTCTTGGCAGCTATGAAAATTGGACAATTCCTCTTCCAATGTCCTTTCTCACCACAATGGAAACATTTTCCTTTGGCCTTCTTTCCTTTGTTGGAAAATCCCAAGGCAATTTGTATACCATTTTGCTTGGTGAAGTCTTTCTTCTTCTTCTTCTTCTTCTTCTTACCCTACCTTTCGACTTAAGTTGAGAAGTAGAAGCTTCACTAACACTGGCTTTAATACTAGAAGTACCAAGGATGCCTTCCGCCACTACCAATTCATTCATCAATTAAGACAAAGAATAAATCTTTTTGTTCATATTATAATTCAGTCTGAATTCCTTGAATGATTCTGGTAGTGACTAGAGTATCATATCCACTTAGGATTCTCTATCAATATCGGCATCTAAAACTTCCAATGTTTTCAGATTAGAGATCATTTTAAGACAATGCTCTCAACTGAAGTACCTTCAACCATTTTGGATTATAAATATGCTTCATAGTTTCTTGCCTTGTAGAACGACCTTGCTCACCAAACATCTCATTCAGACTTAGCATAATGTCCGAAGCCAGTTCTACATCCTGCATTTGATGTTGTAGAACATTTGAAATAGATGCTAGGATATAGCACTTGGCCATCTCATTAGATTTCTTCCAATGATCATATCATTGTTTTTTCCTCAAAATGAGCATCTAATGAAGAAAATCTAGGACACGGTTAAGTAAGCACATATTTGTGCTCTTAAGTTGTAAGGACAATGTCCAATCTTTTTTCCAGTCAATATAGTTGGATCTAGTCAGTTTGTTTTAATTAAGAATAGCAACAAGTGGGCTAAATGATGCTATGATAAAATCTGAAAATAATAAACATGAATATAATAAGTAAACTGGACATTATCAATTTAGCATACAAACATATAATATGGAACCTTAATAAAACCATAATATAATATATGCAACGACAACCCAATCCCATGTCTATAATTCCTTGGTAGCAAGTTTATTATAAACACTATGATTAATTGAGAACTATTCTCATTATCAGTGCTATCATGATAACTCTTATCAAACACTAATAATATGTTGTATAATCTTTAGCCTCTAAGTAATAATGACATAGCTCCTTTAGGAGGTTAACATTACACTTGGGCTAGTGTACACCATTATCTAGAATCATGTGTAGCCACATTTCATCTCTCTTTATAGTGTTTAAACTTATAGTACCATGGAACAATACACCCTCCTTTTGGGATCGCGAGGCATATACACCAAGATGATGTGTTTGTCCATACTACGTTAAATGGGTAAGTACAATCTCGTAGTACTATGAAATAAACACCCTCCTTTAGGATTGCAAGATATATACGCCAAGACGAGGTGCTTACCCCACACTACTTTGAACCAATTATAGAGGCTGTGAGATCCAACCCTTGTATCTCTCTCCCACTAGATATTTTAAATTAAAGTTTTTTTTTTATTTAGAAATCATGTGTAATTTAATCACACACAGTCTTGCACTTTTAAAACTTGAAAACAATTAGAAAAATTCAAAATTTCCTTCCTTTGATCGATCGAATGTGCCCCTCGATTAGTTAAAAAAATTAAAAAAAGAATTCGAACTTGACTATTTGCCTGGCTCGATCAGTACTCAATACCTGCTTGATCGATCGAAAAATAAAATTCAATCGATCAACTAGCAATCGGGTGTCAATTGAATCAAGCAGATTGGCCACTAATTCACTCGATCGATCAAAAGCAATTTTCAATCAATCGAATCTCGTGAACTTCGAATTTCCAAAATTTTTCTAAGGCAGTTTTCTACGATTTTTCATGAAAAATAACCATCATATGAACATGATAGACAAAGATTGATATTAAAACTAAATTCCATTGATGTTATAGCCTTAAAATTCAATTTAACATACTTAAATTCAAATTTAAACAACAACATAACATCAAAATCAGCTCTTATCAAACCATAGTTTCAGCCAACCATGTAGAAAATCAAATGTATAATCTTCTAACATCATGAAACTATCATTTTGATTCCAAAACTCACAAAACATGTTAATACAATTCAAAATTAAAGACCGCTCTGATACCAATTGTTGGATAAATACATATTTGTATAGCATACAAAACGGAAAAAAAAAAAAGGATCTACTTCATTCGCAATTGATAACATGCACTATGTAAATTTCAGAATTCAAGAATAAGAGAGTGTACCTTGGTGTGGTGAATTTCAAAACTGAAGATCAGAAGCACTTGGGAACACTTTTAGTCTTTACTCCAATTCCATTAACGCCCAAAAAGTGTGGTCACTCAATCAATTTCCAAGGGAGAAGACTAGAGTGACTAACACTTTCACATACACACGCACTTATGTCTCTTACAAAAATTCTATATGTTTCTCCCTTTATATCTAACTGATTATCTAATTGGGCTGGTCTTTTGGGCCTTTCGAATTGAGTTTAAGTGTGTGGCTTAGAGTGGGACCAAAAGGGATCAATAAGACATTAGCTCCAATGGACCTTGGGCTTTTTTGTCAACTTTTGACAAGTCCAAAGTTATCATTAACTATATTTAATACCACTATATAAATATAATTGCACTCCAGCCCATATTTATAAATTATATCCCAAGACTTTATTGTACATGCAACTCCTTCATAAAATATTTGTAGTAATACAAAGTCATGAATGTAGACTGCCACTTTGTAAATTACTACATCTTAATTCCTTGAGTACCTGGTTTAATCCTTTATGTTATTCATCATATATATATGAAATCCAATTCCATAAATATATACTTTAGTAACTACTTACTAAAGCGGTTAGGCCTAACACTCTGAATAACCAAACCCATTAAACTTATCTCAAGGGAATATTTTGTATCTCTGTTAAGAGACTATGAATTCCATCTTGAGAATATATGTTCCATCAACACTAAATGAGGCTACCCAATATACTGAGATTTTGATTGTAATTTTAGATCTCACTCCTAATATATCAAAGCAACCTACACGTCATGATTAGGTCTATTATCCTCTCAGGATTAAGAGTTCATGCAAATAGAAGACGTGAGGTTTATTATGCATTTGACAATAGTTAAAAGAATAATAAATCTCACAATGGTCAAGTTCAATATGTCTTAACTCTTAAAACATATCAACATATCAACTAGAAATCTCTATTTCCATGATCAAGACAAATCATCTTAGTTTAGATGTTATAGTGTTCGTAGATGAAATGCCCAATTTCATCACCGACTACGAACTATAATTTTGAGTTTACGAAGAACTTGTGATTTATATCTTCTGTGACTAAATCACATAAATCACATACTCTGCATCTCATGGACTATATGATAATGTCCAATATTCATGTTACCATTATTTTAGATAAGAATAAAACAACTTTATTAATCACAACATAATGTCATACATAGCATCATACGACAGGATTTAAGGGCACACACATCCTAACATAGATATGACATGGCTATAGTAAGTATATGTTTAGGAGTAATAAATTGAATTCTTACCCTAAAAAGGGGCTTAATTATATATTAATTAGGACACATTGCAAACACCTATGCACTTATTACTTTTTTCATAAAATTCTTACTGCTGTGAAAAAGAGAGGGGGGGGGGGGTTCTATGTAAAAGATGGGATCTTGTGGCTTAGAAGAACTTCAATATTCCAAATCTCTACAAATGTCAAACATGGATTATAAGTTATGTTTTTATGTGTTGTTTTGTTATTTTAAACTTAAAGCAGATATTAGCAAACTTTTTTAAAATTTAAAAAAAAAATTAACTATGTATAAACAATGAAGGCCAATTGCACAAAAAAGCTTTGCATAAAGGTGTAATAGATGCCTTTTGATTTCTCAAGAATAATGCTATCAGAAATTGTAAATGCATCCATATATCAATAATCCACTTTCTCATATGCTTTGACACCAAATGGTCTTAATTAACTTAATTCCACATCACTAACCCAATTCAAGTTCATCAAAGATCACAAAATATGTATATGAAAATAAATAGTTTTAATACTTTGCATAGATCATAACAATAACTTTGAATTCAGAACTATTTTTTGTCAATAAAACTTGAGCAAAATTTTAGAAGCCTACTAATATGAACTCACGCACAATAAACATAAATATTGTGGTAAACCTATATAATCTCTCAAATTAAACCTTCCAAAATATAATTAAACCACACTCCAAATAACCATCAAACAACAGCCATTTGATTTAGTCCTGCAACTTAAAGATCTAATTCCAACTACTCTTTTCCCTCAAGATCCAATCCTACAAAACCCAAATCACTTTCTAGACCAGGTCATCCAATCACTTGAATCTTCATTACTTATAACCACTAAAACCTTGTCATAGTCCTTTTCTTTTAAAGTGAGCTAAAAAAACCACAGGAGAAAGATTTTAGAGAAGGGAAAATTTCAAACAATAAAAATTAGTCCCTTTCTCATAATAATAATAATAATAATAATAATAATAATAATAAATAAATAAATAAATAAATAAATAAATAATACACTCTCAATACTTACTTTAGACTGATCAAGCTTGTGGATTGGGTAGAGATGTTCTTTATTAGACTACTTCTTTGCCAAGTTACCATCATCTATCAAATATAGACAGGTCCAAAAAATGTTAGCTGACTAAGCACCAGGTACTGTTGAACCACTTAGCTGTCCCTAACAATGGAATTGAACGTGTGGTGACCCACTATGCTTTAACAGATAAACAAAGCCATTCATAAAGGAAAAAAAAAAAGAATTTTGAATTTTCTTTTATTATTGCATCAATACAAAATAAAACCAAGTCTAACCCAAATGCAAACCAAAATATAACCGCCAAACCTTTAAAAAAATCCAACCAAAATATCTTATAAAAAAAATCCAACAAAAATACCCATAAAACAATTAAAACACATGGTTAAAATACCGTTTTAACAAAAGAGTCTACCGTTTGGTTTTAAACCATTTCAAAACTAATAAAACACAATCAAAACAGCATGAACAAACAAAAAGTTAAATTGAAGGGCAGGGGTAAATTGAAAAAAGGAAAACCAAAGATTCCATATTCCTTAAGGTGTAGAGAGAATAGAATGAAATACCACCAAACTACCACCACCGTCAGGCAATTGAAACCATTAGAGAAAATAAAAAAAGGTTACACAATAGTTGAATTGGAAAAGAGCATACTATACTTACCTTCCTATAACTGCAGAGAAGGGATGGGCACTGTTGCAGTTAAAACGAATATTGAAACGATGGAGTGAAACTTATTTTCTTGGTAGGTTTGTATTTAGTTCTGACGAATTTCGTGTCTTTCTCTATCACCATATCAAGCCTTCTGAACATATTTTAAGATTTAACCGGTTAGTTTTCTTTTTATATTGAGAGGCTATTATATAGTGTTCTTTTTTCTTTTCTTTTTGGGATTCATATTAAATGATATTCTAGTGTTGTTGAAACAATGTTTCAATTTTTAACTGTGAATGTGGTAAATTTTTAGATTGGTGTTTTTTCCTATGTGTCACAACATACTTAATTGTAGTCAAAATTTAGGAGAAAACGAAAAAAAAAATACAAATCTAACAAAAAAACCGCCAAATAAAAATCCAATGTAACCTAAATACAAAAATCAACAAAACATAAATCAATTCAAATTTTAGGGGCAAGTGAAAAAGTACAAATCCAACAAAAATCTTCCAAACATAAACAAAATTAACCAATACAATAATCGACAAAATAGAACTCAAGAAATTGAAAAAAAATCAATGGGAAATTAGGGTAATAGGTAGCCAAATCTTAGACCTTGATTGAATAATTTTTTTTTTTTTTAAAGCACTGCCACAATTCTACACTCCCACGTTTAGATAAAAAAGAAACACTCCCACCCAAAAAACACACTCCGATTCCCACGTTTTAGACTTAAGCAAAGAAAGAGAAAAAAAAAAAAAAAACATAAAAAACCAATCCCTAATTTAAATCGAATACCCCAAACTAAGGCATTTTTACCTAGATTCCTTCATCAAAATCAAATTTAATCCAAACACCCAAATTGATATCAATCAGACCAAAATAACCAAATCTAAATAACAAATAGAAACTAAAAACCAATTCAATAATTAAAAAGAAAACACAAATAGAAAAAGACCTCTCTTTTTGTGAATTATGCAAAGAAACGCAGAAACGCTTGGCACAACGGATCTTCTTCTGAATATTGGAGGCCGGATCCACATCAACAACATCCCTTGCTACAGGCAGCGGCTACAATGCTTTTCGAATCCTCGCCGTACTTCACATCGAAATCGATAGAAGTTACAGAAGGCTGATTAGAAGCCTCATCGACTGGTTCTTCCTCTTCTTCTTCTTCAAGGTGATGTGGTGGGCGATCTGATCACTTACTTCTTTCTCATCTAAGTTTTGGATTTTGATTTCAGGGAAAGGAAATGGTTTTGATTTTTGGGTTTCTAAGAATAGAGAGGAGTTCCAAGTGTTAAAATTATTTTTTAGAAGAGAATTGGGTTTTGTTTTATGATAAGCGATGTTTTAGGTCTGCAAAATCGTTTTTTTGAAACTTTTTGACTTCATCGCCTCTCATTTTCTCTGTTACTCTCCGTATCCTCATCGCCCCTCTATTTTTATCTTGGTGAAAATCTAATTTTAACTGGTTAATTTTTTTATTTATAATGAGAGGTTTTTAAACAGTGTTGTAGCATTATCAAACAATGTAATTTATCACTTTTTAACTTAAATGTGTCTGAATTTTAGATGGGTTTTTTTCCTATTTGTCAATACCTCTTTAACTGTAGGAATCAACTTTCTCTCAGCTTCTACTATTATATATAGTATATGATTTTTTAAAAACTGAATGGTGAAGTATTTTGATAGGGTAAACTTTTGGAAGTACCTTACACATAAAAAATAAAAAGGAAAAAAGTGATTATCATGGAATGCCCCTTCTCTTTTTTTATTTATTTATTTTTACATTATTTTTTATGTTTGTCTTTTTGATTGATCTAATAATATTGTTTTACATCTGCTCTTTTTTTTTTTTTTTTTGGATAATTACACTTTACCTACCTGTGGTTTACCTCTAATTTGACTTGGCTATCTGTGGTTTCAATTTTGACACTTTACCCACCTGTGATTCCCTCCGTTACTAATCCATAACCCACCTCTCCTTTAGTCGTTACTCTAACACATAATATGTCAAAAACAAAAGCCCAAACAAATCAAAACACTCCTCACTCCCATCCAACTTGCTCACCAAACTAAGATCCTAGATGCTACAATGCAACGTGCTTGAGATTACTAGGTTATGATTGCGCAAGCAAACCAAGCCGAGGAAGAAAGAGACACAGTTGCTCCTCTGTTCAGCTGTTGCAGGTAGATCCTTTTAGTTTTTGAAACCTAGGTTGAAGGACAAACATGAGAGATCAAGAATTGGGCTACTTGAAGGACAAATATGGGAGATCAAGAATTGGGCTACTTGAAGGACAAACATGGGAGATCAAGAATTGGGCTAATTAGAGATAACATGAATAGATGGTTTTTTTTTTTTTTTGGTCCATTTTATTTTCATCTGTAAGTGGGTCACTACCCTAACATTGATGTGCGTTAGCTGTGGTTTTCCTCGATCTTGGAAACAGGGTCTCCACAATTTGATTGTTGAGTGAGTAATATTGTAGGACCTCTTGGACCCACAGCTCTTTGGTGATTGAAATACATCCACTGTGGGCTGAGGACAGTGAAACCTTATTATCAAACAATGAAGCCAACTACCGGTTCACAATGTGATGTGAAAGACAGTTAACAAGCTTCTCCTACGTGTTTCCTTTACCAAATGCAGAAATCATGTGAAGTGCTTATGGCAAATGTTGTAACCTTTTTTTCAATAAGGTTGCAACAACCCATTTTGTTCTTTGTATATCATCTTCTTTATTAAAGACAACAAAAAATGTTGGTGTAAACCATTATATACGATGGTTCCATTGTTGCAGTAATTTTGTTATTTATTTTTATTTGAAGTCATTTCTATATGCATTAAGATGGATCAAATTCTGTGAAGTCGTTTCCATTTTCTTTTTTGGTTGAGAGAAGTCTTCTATTATTGCCTCACTCAATGGTGTGTGATATGAACATCTATATGAAAAACTTTCTTCTATCATCTTCCATTTTGATTAATTTTTGGGCCTTCCTCTTATGGATCTAACAACATGATATGTCAGTTTAGGGTGCCCCAAGAGGTCATTTCTAATAATGGTTCCCACTTTAAGGGAGAAGTCCAAAGGGTCATGGAAGAATATGGCATCGAGCATCACAAGTCTTCACCATATCGACCATAAGCTAATAGGGCCGTAGAAGCAGCCAATAAGAATGTGAAAATATCCTAGCCAAGATGGTAATGACATACAAATATTGGGCCGAGAATCTTCCATTTGTCCTATGGGGTTTTAGAACTTCTATATGAGTATTGACTGGGGCAACACCTTACTCTTTGGTTTATGGTAGTGAGGCAGTACTTCCTATTGAGGTGGAGATACAATCTTTGAGGGTCTTGCTAGAAACTAAGGTCATAGAAGAGGATTAGGCTAAGGAAAGATATGAACAATCAGATTTAATAGATGAGAAGAGGGTTAGGGCACAATACCATGCACAAGGGTACCAAAAAAGGATTGTTAGAGCATTCAATAAGAAAGTGAAACCAAGAAACCTCAAAGAAGAGGACTTGGTCCTAAAGGTGCTTAGAGATGATACTTTTTATCATAGAGGAAAAATGAAGCTTACGTGGTCTGGGCCATTTATCATTAAGAAGATCATGTTTAAAGGTGCTACAAAAATCACAGATTTGCATGGAGAAAAGATGCTTCACCCCCATTAACATGGATAGACTCCATAAATACCACATTTTATAAAAAAAAAAAAAAAAAAAAAAAAAAGCCTGCTAGGTTGAAAACCCAAAAGGGTGGCCTAGGCAAAAATTAAGGCAAAAGAACCCCGCTAGATTGAAAACCTAAAAGGGCAGTTTAGACAAAAGTTAGGGGAAAAGATCATGGGCATGGCGAAAATTCCATAAAGGACAACATGGTTAAAAATTACATGCAAAAGGAAAAATAAAAGAAAAAAAAATGAATAAATGAGATGACAATAAGCAAAGATAATAAAAAAAAGGGAATTCTTTCATTGCCCAAATTAAAAGATAATAAGTTTGTTTTCATAGGGGATTTGGAACATTCCAATCCTTTATTAAATTCAAAAACAAAAACATGAGAATCATAAAAGTGCAAAAAAGTAAAACATGGGGCCCCTCAAAGTTTGTCACTTAGTCCTTCTTATCTTCTTGCTAGTTTTTATGTAAGCCTTTACATCCTTCAGAATCCACTTCATGTCATCCTCTAACCATTGCTTGTAGCTTGTAGTAGGGTAGATGTGTTTGGGAGGAACAATTTCTTTCGTCACCCTATGGTGTGGCCAAGCTTCACTAATCCTACCCAAGATCCTATTTGTGAACACCGTGGTATGAAAGGCACCCTTATCATTAGGAGCTCCTTGACGCTCTCTAAATTTCCTTGAGATACGACAAGTGGAGTAGTAAGAGTAGCATCAAAGCTCATCTAGAGTCACACAATAGTCCTTGCAGCAACTATGGACCACGCTTGAGATATGCCACCATTCTACAACCCATTAAATGTCAGTCTCCTTTAGGTAACCCATAAGCTCCACATATGCTTCAAAACTCAGGACATCTCAAAGCTGGTGGTCCCTAAGATGCCTAGAAAGGTAGGTGTTGAGGGGCACAGTAGGAGGATGAAGCAACTGAAGCCTCTCTTGTAGCCATATTTGGAAAAAAAATATGAAAAAAGAGTGGAAAGCATGAGTGAAAAAATATATATAATAATAAAGAGACAAAAATGACAAACTATATAAGGTGCATCGATGGGTTCAAAACTGCAAGGCAATCCATGCAAAATTAGAGGGATCCTGCTAGGCTGAGAACCTAGGCAAAAATTGGGGATCATACCTAAAGAAGAAGAGGACTTCCCACAAAGAAGCTTGTTTCCCTTCTTTGAAAAGCATCCAAACCATTGAGAGTTTCCACCAAGATCAAGCCCACCGGATTCCCCCTCTTTAACTTATAAGCCACCATACACATCCGAAGGTCCACACAGTATGACTATTGAAACAAGAAATACCTAATCGTGGCCTCTCACCCTCAGGAAGGCCCGAACCAAAAAAGTAATCAAAGACCAACCTAAGGTTGAGTTTGCCAAAAACATGCCACCTGTTTGACTGTGGTTTCATGGATGCCCAACACAACTCATAGTAAGGAAGGAAGATCCCCACCCATGGTGGGAAAGATGAGATCATCAATCTCCTGCTCCCCCTTGATAGCAACAAATTCCTCAATAGTGGAGCATAGTTCTATTCCATTGAAGTGAAATACATGACGAGGAAGAGCCCAATAGTTGCTAGTAGCACGAAGAAGAGGCTCATCCACCCTGATTTAATGGTAAGGGAAGATGCAAGAAAGGCCATAAGAGGAAGCAACAGAATCCTTGAAATCGGGACCAAGCTTCCTAATCCAAGTAGAGACATTAAGAGGAGAGTTTTTTGCCATTAGGAAACCTCAAAAAGTGTTCTTTGGTTAGGAAATACATTAGTAAGGATTTTGGACTCAAGCGGGTATTTTTATACCTAAGTAAGTCAGCTAGGGTTTTTCTGATTCGCAGCCCACGTACGCAAAATCAACCTTATGTACACAAAGTCAAAGCTGCGTACATAAGATTATACCCACGTAAGCACGACGCTTGGCAGAAGTCCATGTTCCCTTGTTTTGAGTAGAATTTTTCCACTCCTAAGCATTCCTAGGGTTCCTGTGACCTAAAGAATTATTCAAGACATATTCCAAGCACAAGATTACAAGCATCAAAGAAGCAAAGTTGTATAGAAACATATAATTTATCATTATCTTGTAAATTAACTGCTAGGTTCAAATCAAAGGCATAAATGTAAAAGATGTTCTTAATTCAATCCTTTGTCTCAAACCAAACCCAAATGTTTGCTAAAAGGAATAAAGAAAAACATTAAAAGCGAAAAAAGGAAAAGAAAAGGCTGTGTGTTGTCTGTTGTATATATGTTATGACTGCAAGTAATCAACGATGACGCCTCTTCCTTGGTTGGTAGCTAGGAGTGCCCTTTAAGTCCTCCTTCTCTCCACCATCATCATCACCCCCACTGCCTGGTTGGGCCATTCCTCCTGGACCATACAACTCCTTTGAGTAGTTGGTCACCTCCAACTTGAGATTCCCGGCCAGCCATACCAACTCCTCATGCTCTTAAATAGTGGGTTGCAATTTAAAGATAGAAGGGTTAGTGATTGAAATAAGAAGAGAAATTGAGCAGAAAAAGAAAAGAAAAGAAAAGAACAAAAGGAAGAAAGAACTCACCGCGCAAGTGTTAGGAGGAAAAGGATAGCCCATGACATTAGGGTTGCATGGCATGACATACTCCCGAGCAAAATGATCCGGGCCATAGGCATAGATCGTCCAAGGTATATATGGAGGATCAATGGGCTCACTAGTAGTAGGTCCCCCTATTATAATTCCCCACATTAGTAGTCATGACAAACAAAGAAAGAAGAGAGTGAAGAAGAACAAGAGTTTGAACATATACTTGGACAGGAGAGAAGGAATGAGGTGAGTGAGTTTGAACTCCTCATAGGCCACCCCCTCAAAGAGCCGCTCGATATAGGAAATATCTCTATCCCATGAGTTGTACTCAGCATCAGTCATGGAGTATGGGGTAAGCATGAACTTAGATAGGTCCCTCAAAATCTGTGGGTCATCCATACCTACCAATTGGCACCTTATCCTCTCTGCAAGATATAGAGCCCTCAAACTCGCTCCTTCAAGAGGTCGGGTAATCTCCAAAGCAACAAGGGAGGCAGGCTCTAAGTCTCGAGTAGTAGGAAGGGGCTAGCCAGTCCATGGGGCCTAGTTCATCTACAAAGGCACAAGGTTAGGAGGAGAATATTATAAGGAAAATACATGGAAAAGCATGAACAACTAGAACTCCTAAATTGACCTTATCTGAAGTCAACCTAGCAAGATGTCTTTCACTTGGTGAAAATCCCTCAGAACTAGGTCAGCGCCTGGAGTTATGAGGCCACTACAAAAAGGAAGCACAAACCACAGGTTAGATACAAGATGACAGCTTGCATGATGACAAATACAAGATGAAAATTTGCAAGATGGCAGATGCAAGTTAATAATTTTTTAGATAGTATAGTTTGCAAGACTACAAGCTACAAATAAAAATGAAAAGAATGAAAAGAGAACTAACCTCTAGGAGCTTCCAAGGCCCCACAAGCTATCGCAAAGTGCTCTAGCTGAGAGTGTCGAAAGTGGAGTAAAGATAAGCAAGACATGCTTGCCCCCTAGTTAGCCCTCTGTGCCTCCCCAAAGTCCTAGAAGAGGATTAGCCACCTCAAAGACACCGTTTTCCCACCATTGGCAAAGAGGTAGGCCCCCAGCAAGTGGAGAAGTAAAGCCCTAGCCATATGGACACACTTTTATATGGTCCTCTATGGGAGGAACATGTAATCCAACACCGGGTTGATGTAGCAGATGGTCTTAGTGGAGTACTTCCTTCCAAACATATCAATGCTAAGTTGAACACCTGACATGCTGTCCAAACTGATGATGTCCCCCTCAAAGCTAAGGCCAGTCATGCGGTAAAAATTGTAGGGAGTCACCGTCATCTCTCGCTCGACGATGTGAAAAGTGTGGGTAGTGTCCCACCACCTCTTAATGAGGCACTGCACCAGGGTGGCACTCGCAGACTTCTCTGAAAGGAGACCGATGATAGGCTCAAAGCCTATCTCTCGAATATAGCCTCTAGCTTTAGGGGCAAGTAGGTTGAACCATTTCACCACCTTATTGGTGCTTCCCTTGCCAGTATAAAGGGATGATGATTGCAAAAAGAAAATTTTATTAGATTCATGATTCAAGTGAAATTCAATAAATATGGTGTTGTGGTGCATGAGTGGAGAAAAAAAGGATGATACAGTGATATTCGGATGCAAAAATGACAAAAAGGTGTATGCAAATTGCATATAGAAGTGAAACAGTTGAAAAAAGAGTAAAAATGGGCAAAGCACGGCTTTTGTCAGGCGTCTCACATACACAGGTCAAAATCCATGCATGTAGACAAGACCCCGCGTATGCAGGTCCATTCTCACACACACAGAACCTCAAGAACATACCTACGTATGCAAGAACAGAGCTACGTACGCATGAATGTAGGCTATGTACGCAAGCCCAAGCCCAAGCCCATGCACGCAAGAACACAGATAGAAATAGTTCTTCGACATTTTCAAAGAAGTATCATCCAAAATCGATCCTAGACACGTTCCTATCCCTCTCTTTTTTCTTTTTTTTTTTTTTTTTTTTTTTTTTTTTGAAGGCGTTCCTATCCCTCTTAAGACATCGGGTTTTTGTCTAAACCTATCCTATAGCAAAAGCCAAGCATTCACATAGCCAAAACACATTTAAACCAAAGATCAGAAGGAAACTTGAAAATGAGAAAAAAATGAAAAACTTACAGATTCACCCATGACAATGTGATTCTTTGGCTGGTATGTCAATGGTGGAGGTCCCACCAACCTCGTGGCTTCACTCTAGCGGGTGAGATGGAAGGCATCAGAAGATAGGACGTAGAAGGATTTCTTGGCCTTGGGAGCCATTGGAGAAGATGACGAGAAAATGAAAGAGTTTAAGAGAATGAGAGAATAAAAAGATGTGAGGAAAAGAAAGAGGGGACTTAGGGGGAGGGAGTTTTTTGTGGAGAGAAAAGAAAGAGAAGTTATTGTTAGGATTAGTGCCCTTAAATCCTATTGTATGATGCTATGTATGACTTAATGTTGTATTAATAAAGTTGTTTTATTATAATCTAAAATAATGGTAACATGAATATTAGACATTATCATATAGTCCATGAGATGTATAGTATGTGATTTATATGAAAAGTCACAGATGATATAAATCACAAGTTTTTTGTAAACTCAAAATTGCAATTCGTATTCGGTGATGAAATTGGGCATTTCATCTGTAAAAACTAACATATCAACTACGATGATTTGTCTTGATCATGGAAGTGGAGACTTCTAGTGGTATGCTGATATGTTTTAAGAGTTCAGACATATTAAACTAAACCGCTGTAAGATTTGTTATTCTCCTAATGACTGTCAATTGAATACTAAATCTCACGACTTATATTTACATAAACTTTTAATCTTGAGAGAATAATGGACCTAATCATGAAGTGTAGGTTGTTTGCATATATCAGGAGTGAGATCTAAACTTACGGTCAAAACCTTAATATGTTGGGTAACCACATTTAGTGTTGATGGAACATATATTCTCAAAATGGAATTCATAGTCTCTTAATAAAGATACAATATATTCCCTTGAGATAAGTTTAATGGGTTTGTTATTTAGAATGTTAGGCCTAACTACTTTAGTAAATAGTTACTAAACTATATATTTATGAAATTGGATTTCATAAATATATGATGAATAACTTAAAGGATTAAACCAGGTACTCAAGGATTAAGATATAGTAATCTACCAAGTGGTAGTCTAAATTAATGATTTTGTATTACTACGAATATTTTATGAAGGAGTTGCATGTATAATAAAGTCTTGGGATATAATTTATTAATAAGGCCTAGAGTGCAATTATATTTATAGAATGGTATTAAATATAATTAATGGTAACTTTATACTTGTCAAGAGTTGACTGAAAAGCCCAATGCCTATTATAGCTAGTGTCTTCTTTGTTCCCTTCTGGTCCCACTCCAAGCCACATACTAGAGCCCAATTGGAAATGCCCTAAAGGCTAGCCCAATTAGATAATCAGTTATAAGGAGAGAAACATCCAAAATTTTAATGAGATGAACATGAAATGTTTGTATGTAAGAGTTAGACACTCTCTCATTCTCCCCTAAACAAATTCATAGAAACTGATTGAAAGACCACACATCTTGGGCCTTAGTAGAATTGGAGTGAAGATTAAAAGTGTTCCTAAGTACTTCTAATATTTGTTTTGAAATTCATCACACCAAGGTACACTCTCTTGTTCTTATATTCTAAAATTTACATAGTACATGTTATCAATTACGAAAGAAGTAAATCCGTTAATTTTCCGCTGCGTATGTTTTGTATGTGATACAAACATGTAATTTTCCATCAGTTATGAAGAATATGAAGAGGTGAGGGAGATGAAGAGAATGAAGAAAAAGAAAAGAAACAGTTGGTAAAAGTTGAATGAATAGAAAAGGTGGGAATACACCTGATGGCTAAACTACATGTAGTTTAGGTCTCATCACTAAACTACGTGTAGTTTAGTCATGAACAGTAAAAGAAAAATTCCTTCTTTAAAAAAAAAAAGAGGTACATCTCAAGACTTCCACAATTAGACATAAATTATATATATAAAAAATCTTTAGCGAATTAAGCACATCAAATAACACCCCAGTAAATCAATTGAGCACATCAAAAGGCCCCCCGGTGGATCAAGCACATCAAGAATCATCCCCAATGATTCAAGCGCATCAAAGAATCTTCCCCAGCAAATCAAGCATATGAAGCATCATCCTCAGTAAGGAAGTAGAAGACTTTGCATCTCAAATATCTCAAGCAATACCCCCAGTGAAGGAAGCAGATGATTCTTCCTCAAATGGATCAAGCATATCAAACATCACCCCCAGTAAGGAAGAAGAAGATTCTTCTCAAATGTATCAAAAAAATCCCCACGAAGGAAGAAAATGACTCTTCCTAAAAAATTCAAGCATATCAAGCATCATATCTATGGAAGAGGTAGAAGATTCATTCCCAATGGACCCAAGTACACTAAAGCAAGTCCCTAGTAAGGAAGCAAAAGATTCTTCCCCAAAGTAGAAGATTCTTCCACAAAGTCATCCATGAACCATGAAAGAAGCAAAAGATTCTTCCTTAGTGGATCACACATCTACACTACTCCTCAGCGAGTTTCTCATCTCCAAGCAAGTCGTGAGAGGCAGAAGATTCCTCCCTATGCACATTCATTCCTCAACAAGTTTTTCATCAACCTTAGTATATCCTACTCGTGCACATATCCTCCGGGAATTGAACATGAAGATATGGTAGAAAAAGGTAGAGATAATGGTAGAGAAAGAGGCCGAGGCCAAGGCAAACCCAAGGCAAAAGCCTCACCAGAAAAGAGGTACAAGTCACTCAGAGAAGTTTGACGCAAGAGCACCCTTGTTTATTTTCTTTTTTCTATTTTAATGGCTCTAGGATAGTGAGTCACTCCCTATTTGCTTGCAAGTGAGTCACTATAGGATAGTGAAGCTATTGTTGCTCATTTCCTGAGCAACAAAGGTGGGACTTCGAACATACAAATCCCAAGCAGCTCTTCGAAGTTGCACCTGTTAGGATATGTGCCCTTAAATCCTATTGTATGATGCGATGTATGACATTATGTCTAACTTAATGTTGTGTTTAATAAAATTATTTATTTTTATCTAAAATAATGGTAACATGAATATTTGGATATTATCATATAGTCCATGAGATGCATAGTATGTGATTTATGTGATTTAGTCACAGAAGATATAAATCACAAGTTCTTTGTAAATTCAGAATTTATAATTCGTAGTCGGTGATGAAATTGAGCATTTCATCTGTAAAGACTATAACGTATCAACTAAGATGATTTTTCTTGATCATGGAAGTGAAGACTTCTAGTTGATATGTTGATATGTTTTAAGAGTTAAGACATATTGAACTAAACCGCTGTGAGATTTATTATTCTCATAGTGTCTTATTGGTCCCTTTTGGTCCCACTCCAAGCCACACACTAAAGCCTAATTGGAAAGGCCAAATAGGCCAACCCAATTAGATAATCAGTTAGTTATAAAGAGAGAAACATACAGAATTTTTTTTTTTTAAAAGAAAGAAGCGTAGAGAAAAAGATAAAGAGAGAGTGTGAGACACACTTTCATTCTCCCTTTGGAAACTGATTGAGAGACCACATATCTTGGGCGTAAAGTGAAATTAGAGTGAAGATTAAAAATGTTCCCAAGTACTTCTAATCTTTGTTTTGAATTTCTCCACACCAAGGTACGCTATCTTATTCTTAAATTCTAAAATTTACATAGTGCATATTGTCAATCATGTATGAAATAGATCCTTATTTGTTGCTTCCGCTGTACGTTTTGTATGAGATACAAAACAAAATTTTAACCAACAGTTCCTCCTCCTCACCGCCGATTCAAGGGTTTCCAAATAGGAAAGGTTCTTCCAAGGTGTGGAAGGAAAAGGGTTCCAAGTGATTTAATCACTCTTTCTCTCTCTCGATCTGTTTTTATTTTTGTTTTTGTTTTTGTTTTACTTGTGTGTTTTGCATTTTTGTTTTGAGTTAGTCTAGTATTATGCATTGCCTTGTTTTGTTTTACATGTTTTTGGTTGTTTTGTTTCAATTTTAGTTTTTTTTTTAATTGAAAACTTCAAAAAAATACAAAAACAGTGGGTGTTTTAGCTTAAATGAGCATATTTATGCACAACTAAGCAAGTGAGCTTTGTGGCTCTTTGTTTGTGATGAGTTAGGTTAAGTGATCTCTTGTACTTAACACTCGTATCACTCTTTTTTATGGGAAGGACTAAAAAATCCTAAGAGAAAGGCATAAATAACCATCTCACCACTGTTACTCGCCAATCATGAAATGACATCGGTATGCTTCGACATAGCAAAAGTGCAATGTCAATGACATCTGTATACTTCAGCATAGCAAAAGTGCAATGTCAAAAGGCTTAACATAATTGGGTATTTCTTCTCTCTCTTTTATATACCCATGCATGGTTTGCTCAATAAAAGAAAATATGCAAAGAAATAAAAGCAAGAAGAACAAAATGCTTTAAAATATGATTGCAAGCGTGTTTTCTAGGAGATGTGGGAGTTATAGGATGTACCTCAAAGATGATAGTCCCTATTAAACAGTTATGATTATGGGTGATTTAAAGTGATTTTCTCATATCTCAAATCATCATAACAATGAGACACTTATGTAATCTTGCAATGTTTTTTCACACACAACACACAATATTCTTTGCTACTTTTGATACATGTACAGGTACAATGTGATTTAGCCATCACAAGGTTCACATGCATTGATGTATACTCACTAAACTGTCTTAACTTGTTTTTAAAATAAAAATTGGTTAGACTTATTTAGTGTGTGTGTGTGTGTGTGTGTGTGTGTGTGTGTGTGTGTGTGTGTGTGTGTGTGTTTTAGGATCTATATCCTTAACTTTTTTTTTTTTTTTTTTGTGTTGAGAGATGTTTTTGAGAGGTTAAAATGTTGTTTAGATCTTTAGCTGAGTTTCATGCTTGATTTCATTCATATTTGTGTTTTTCCTGTTGGGATATATGTCCTTAAATCCTATTGTATGATGCTATGTATTTTATTATGTTAGATATTATGTATGACTTAATGTTTTGGTTAATAAAGTTGTATTATTATTTGAAAATATTGGTAACATGAATATTGGGACATTATCATATAGTCCATGAGATGCATTGTATGTGATTTATGTGATTTAGTCACAGAAGATATAAATCACAAGTTCTTTGTAAACTCAGAATTATAGTTCGTAGTCGGTGATGAAATTGGGCATTTCATCTGTGAAGACTATAACATATCAACTAAGATGATTTGTCTTAATCATGGAAATGGAGATTTCTAGTTGATATGTTTTAAGAGTTAAGACATATTGAACTGGACCGGTGTGAGATTTATTATTCTCCTAACGACTATCAATTGAATAATAAACTTACGACTTATATTTGCATGAACTCTTAATCCTGAGAGGATAATGGACCTGATCATGAAGTGTAGGTTGCTTTGATATATCAGGAGTGAGATCTATAGTAACGGTCAAAATCTCAGTATGTTGGGCAACCACATTTAGTGTTGATGGAACATATATTCTCAAGATGGAATTCATAGTCCCTTAACGGAGATACAAAATATTCCCTTGAGATAAGTTTAATGGGTTTATTATTCAGAGAGTTGGGCCTAACCACTTTAGTAAGGAGTTACTAAAGTATATATTTATGGAATTGGATTTCATAAATATATGATGAATAACTTAAAGAATTAAACCAGGTACTCAAGGAATTAAGATGTAGTAATAAACAAAGTGGCAGTCTTCTTTCATGACTTTGTGTTACTATGAATATTTTATGAAGGGGTTGCATGTATAATAAAGTCTTGGGATATAATTTATTAATAAGACCTAGAGTGCAACTATATTTATGTAGTGGTATTAAATATAGTTAATGGTAACTTTGGACTTGTCAAGAGTTGACAGAAAAGCCCAAGGCCCATTGGAGCTAGTGTCTTATTGGTCCCTTTTGGTCCCACTCCAAGCCACACACTTAAGCCCAATTGGAAAGGCCCAAAAGGCCGGCCCAATTAGATAATCAGTTAGATACAAAGGGAGAAACATACAGAATTTTCAGCTAATGAAAAAGAGATTTCATAGGAAATTGTATGAATACTCTTATGAAAAGAAGTGGTGTAAAAGTGTTAGACACTTTTTGACATTCTCCCTTTGGAACTGATTGAGAGACCACACATCTTGGGCATTAGTGGAATTGGAGTGAAGATTGAAAGTATTCCCAAGAGATTCTCATCTTCAAGTTTTGAAATTCACCGCTCCAAGGTTTACTCTCTTGTTCTTATATTCTGAAACTTAAATAGTACATGTTAACCTTTATGTATGAAGTAGATCCGTTTCTTTACGCACTAGTTTTTCTTCCGCTGCGCTGTATGATTCCATCATTTCCCTCATTGAAAAACTGTTTTTAAAGCATCTCGACACCTCCTCGATACCTCTCAATACGTGGCTTATCTGTCGAGATCTTCTATTGCATCTTATCGTAATCTCGATAGCTTCTCGACAGTTGGTGGATCGATCGAGCTTCTTTTATGTGTTTAATATTGTGTTCCTCGACAGCTTCATCTGTCGACACCTATTTTGCTCAACACCTACCTCAACACCTGGCTCGATACCCCTCGACACCTCATCTGTCGAGCTTTACTGAGGTTCTATAAATAGGTTCTTTGTGATTCAGACTTCATTTCTCTAGATCTCTTTCTCGATAGCTTTGTCTGCCCCCTTCCCTTTTCACTTTCTCTCACTCAAATTCTCTCCTCAAGGTTTCTTCAAGATTTTTCAACTTTCTCTTCCCTTGGTAAGCTTCTTATCTTTCATTTTACATGCATTTCATGTTTTTGAAACCTAGGTTTTTAAGTTTTTGAAAATTTTTGGGGTTTTTCAAAATTGTTGAGTTTTTGTGAAAACTTGGGATGGGTTTTTGCTTAGATGAGTTTTCAAATCTCATACATTGCATCACATAAGGATAATAACTGTATTTTCATGCATTTAGATGTGTGCTGGTAGGATTGGATTGGGCGGAGCCTATGATGTCTTTTATTTAGCATATCACATGCTCATGCATTTTTCATGCATAAGTTCTTTTCTTTCAATATACTTGTTATATTTGAACTATGATTGGAACTTTTCTAAGTTTTTCTCTCTTCGCCCTTTCTCTCTAGTTTACGTTAGTGCGTTAATGGCACTAAAACGTAAGTCTGTTCCATCCTTGAACCCTGTACGTTCTAGGGCCTCTTCGTCTTCTAATCCTACTCCCTCCTTTGTTCAGTTCCTTGATAAGAAAGCCCAACAGGACTTCTTGGAGAACTTTTCTAAACGAGGTGTTCATTTGAACGCCAAGTTATTTTGTCAGATTTTGCCGATACTAACCTTCCCGATGTCATTCACAAACGGGAATGGAAGTCACTGTGTGACATCCCGGTCACATGTCCTTCCATGCTAATCCAAGAGTTCTACTCCAACATGCATGGAATTGATACTTCAGTACCTCTCTTTCATACTCGAGTTCGAGGTACGCGCATAGTAGTTACACCGGAGTTGGTATCCGATGTATTTCATGTTCCGAGGGTTGTGCATCCTGACTACCCCAGTTGTGAGCGTCTACGAACTGTGTCCAAAGACAAGATGATTTCTGCTTTATATGAGCGCTCAGCTGATTAGGGTGAGCGTCAGTTTACATCATGTCGGCCTTTTGCTAAAGGTCCTAGATTTTTGAACATGGTGATGACTTCTGTGTTGTATCCTCCCTCGCACTACAACTCTATCACAGAGCCTTGTGCTCGATTTTTGTTGTCCCTTCGTGAGGATATTTCCATAGATTTTTCATCACATTTTACCATCTCTATAATAGATGTGTATAGGGATACGGCAACCCGTCATAAGCTCATCTTTCCTTTTGCTATCACGAGAATCTTACGCCATTTTTCTGTTCCTTTTCCCTCATCTGACCCTTTCTCCGTTATGTGTGCCATTGACTACGCTACCGTTAAATGGAGCGAGGTGCAATTTCATTTGAGGCGGTCAGGTTCAGTAACTCCTCCTTCTACTTCAGCTCCTTCTACCTCTGCTCCTTCTACTTCAACAAGAGGTGCGACTTTGGATGCGATCATAGCGCAACTTCAACGCATGGATGCTCGCCTTGATACACTTACTACTGAGTTGTATCAAGTGAACACTTGTGTTGGCCGCATTGCTAGATGGCAGGCTCACCTTGGTGGTTTTATGGAGTCTCCCTTTCCTCCTCCCGAGGCATCCGCTGATGATGGTTCCGACGACGATGATGATGATGATGATGAGGATGATGCTAGCTCTTCAAGTTTTGACGAGATGTCTACTTGACCTTCACACCCTTTGTCCCTCATGACAAAAAGGGGAAGTAGTTTTGGATATAAGAGTAGTCACTCTTAAAGGGACAGTTAGTACATAGGAGATTCATGATAGGGGGAGAGTTTGTTTTGTTTTAAGGGATGTAGTGAGGATTTCACGTAGCTTTTCTTTCTTGTTGGAAATACATTGTTCTTGTACCTAGATCTTGTGATCATTTTTACATACATGAAGCTTATCTTAGATATATATGTGATGATGTATGTTTTATTCACCTATCTTTTCATGTGTTGTTTCTTTTCTCTTTTTATACACATGTGTCTTAATTTGTATGCAATCTATTTCTATTTCACACTAAGATACCTTGATAAGTTTTGTTTAAAGTGTTTTAGAAATACAAGTTGTCAAAGTCTACTTGTCATGGACTCTCTTCTTGCAAATTTTTTCAAGAGTTTATGTTAGGATAGATTTTATTGTATTCAACAAGTGAGTATGAGTTGAGTAATTTATGACTTCTCTCATATGTTCATTCGTTTGTTGTGGTTTTGTCACGGATTGCTAAAAGGGGAGATTATTAGGATATATGTGGTTCACTTGCTTAGAATACAAGTCATTCTTTTATGTAATTGGCTAATCCTTTAACAAAACACACTTTGCTTGTATTTGTGTAGATCTAGGATGTTTTTAATACTTCAAGAAACCTTGTTTTAAGATCAAGTGTTAAAGCTATACAAGTCTGTCTAAGAATCAAGCTGAGAAGTGCTCATCATTTAATCTCGACAGCTGCATCTATCGAGCTTTAAGAAGTAGTTTTCAACCCTATGGCTTGACAGCTTCTCGACAGCACCTCGACACCTCTATCTATCGAGGTTTAAGAAAACAGATTTTCAATTCTGTTTTGATTCCAATCCGTGGATATGTCTTTGGGCTTTCTGTTCTCATAACCTTAGACATTATTTTAAGGGCTGTCAAAGTAAGCACAAGTTGCACAAGCATTGAGCAAAGTCTGTTCAAGCAATTTGTGACCAGAGACAAAGTTAGCCCTAGTTCATCTCTTTGTGAAGAAGCTGTTGTGTCTTTGCACCGTAGGGTTTTGTAAATAAGCATCTTCTTGATCTTCATTGTGAGGATAAACTAAAGAACTTTGCAGCCAACATCTTTCTCAAGTTGGTGATTGAAGTCGCGTATTGGGATCCCCGCATCTGATTAGTCATGTATTGGGAGCCGTGCATTGAAGAGGGGAGATTGTTACTACAAAACAAGTCCAATTGGGTATTGGGTTAAGGGTTCAACTGTAGGTTGGTATAAGGTACTGGGATTCGTTTACTTGTAACCGCATATTATGATAATAATGGATTTTATGGAGTGGTGACCTTAAAATCACCCGGTGGGGTTTTTGCCTTGGAGGTTTTCCCTATTCGTAAACAAATCACTGTGTCAATTTATTTTTCCGCTGCACTTTAGTTTATTAGTGATTTATTTGTGCTACCACGCGTTTGCATATTAAATTGATTAATTAATTACACTTGTCTAATTAATCAATTAATCCATCATAAGGGATCAATAAGTTTTTGGCCTATCAGTCATCACCATGTTAAGAATCCTCAGACCTTTAGCAAAGGCCGAACAACGGGTGTTCTGACGATCACCCCAAGAAGAAGGAGTCTCACAAAACAAAGACATGAGCTCATCTTTGGACACAATCCCAAGATGATCACAACCGAGGTAGTCAGGATGTGCTACCCTCGGGACGTGGAGCACCTTGGATACAATATCTGGAGTGACCACTATACGCGTACCTCGAACTCAAGTGACAAAAAGAGGTAGTGAAGAATCAAATCCGTGCATGTTGGAGTAAAACTCCTAAATGATCACAGAAGGACAAGTGATCGTGATGTCACATAGTGACTCCCATCCCCTACTATGGATGATAGTGGGAAGGTTAGTATCAGAAAATTCCAATAAGATGACTTGGCATTTTGAATAAATGCCTCGTTGAGAAAGTTCTTCGAGAAGTCCTTACGCGCTTTCTCATCACAAAACCGAAGATGAAAAGGACTAGAATCAGAGGAAGATGCCCCAGAATGAAGTGGATTCCTGGACGGAGTGGATTTAAGCTTAGGTGCCATGATACAGACTGAGAGAAAGAGAAGAGAGAGGGAGACAAGTAGAAAAGCACCAAAAAATTTAATATCAATATGATAGAAAATGCAAGGTACGTATGCATGAAAAATGCATGAGCATGTCACCTGCAACAATAAAAGCATCATGAGTTCAACCCAATCCAAACCAACTAGCACACAAGCTTGCAACAAAGTGAACACACATCTAAAATGCATGAATCATTGTTAAAATGCAAATGTGATACAATGCATGATCATTTAGGATCATTTACACAAAACCCATCCCAAAATTTTGCAAAAACCTCTTTAATTTTGAAAAACCCCAAATTTTTCAACAAACCCCAAAAGTTAGGTCACAAAAGATGAAATGCATGATAAATGAATGAATAAGAGACATACCAGAGGAAGAAAATGCTCTAGAGACCAAAGAACACTTGGGGAAGAGGTTTGGAGTGAGAGAGAGAATTTTGGGAAGGTGAGAAGACAGAGAGGATCGAGAGAGATCGAGAAAAATGAAGGAGAAATCGTATTGACCCTTTATATAGAAATTGATAATTCTTGACAGATCGAGAGGTATCGAGAGGTGTCGAGATTTAAAGTTTGACAGATATATCTATCAAGAAGCTATTCGAGGTGTCCACAACAAAAGAGGCTCGATCGATCGAGAAGCTATCGAGGAGATAGAAACTTTCTCGATGGATCAAGAAGCTATCGAGAAAACAGAAACTTTCTTAATGGATCGAGAACCTATCGAGACAAATTCTCAAAAACTTTGATGGATCGAAATTGTGATAGTAGCTGTCGAGAAAGGAAGCTCAAAAGGCTCGATAGATAGCCTAGCTGTCGAGAGGTATCAAGAAGCTGTCGATATTGCTTAAAAATAGTTTTTCAAAAAAAAGAAAAATACATACATAAATGCAATCAAGCATGCTACTCAACCAAAGATTCAAACAACATTTTAAGCTCTCAAAAATATCTTTCAACAAGAAAAATGTCAAGCATTTAGATTCAAAACACTCACACACACTAAACAAGTCTAACCAATTTTATATTTCAAAAACAAGTCAAGATAGTTTAGTGAGCATACATTAACACATGTATTCCTTATGATGGTCAAATCATATTTTAGCTACACATGTATCAAAAGTAGCAAAGAATATTGTGTGCTGTGTATGAACAAATATCGCAAGATTGAATAAGTGTCTACATGCTATGACGATTTGAGATATAAGCAAATCCATTTGACTCACACACGATCATAACTGCTTGATGGGGATTATAATCTTTGAGGTACATCCTATAACTCCCACATCTCCTAGAAGACACGCTTGCAATCATATATAAAGCATTTTTATTCTTTTTTCTTTTAATTTTCTTTGCATATCTTCTTTTTAGTATATCATGCACGAGCATATAAGAGAAAGAAAATAAATACCCAATTATGTTTAGCTTTTGACATTGCACTTTTGCTATGCCAAAGCATACAGATATCATTTCATGATTGGCGGGCAACAGTGGTGAGATGGTTATTTATGCATTTCTTTTAGGATTTTATAGTTTTATCCGTCAAAAAGAGTGATATGAGTGTTAAGTACTCAATCTTACTCAATCTTACTCATCACAAACATGAGCCACAAAGCTCACTTGCTTAGTTGTGCATAGAGATGCTCTTCTAAGCTACAAGAGATATAAAGTTTAGAAAATTTATTCCAATGGTACATAAACACACATTTATTTTGTATTTTTCTGATTTTTCAAATTTTTTTATTAAAAAAGACAAAACTAAAAACAACCAAACAAAAACATGTTAAACAAAGCAATGCATAAAACTAGTCTGACTCAAACAAGAAAGCAAAATATACAAGTAATGCAAGTAAAAATAAATAGGGAGAGAGAGAGAGAAAGAGAAAAGTGACAAAATCACTTTGAGCCTTTTTCCTTCCATACATTTGAAGAACCTTTCCTTTTAGCGAACCCTTGAAGAATTACAATAGTTCAAGTTCGAAAGGAACATGAGGGCTTTGAGTAGATCTCTAAGAGGAGCAAGAGAAAATGGAAACTGGTTCTGGTTTCCTGATGAGATCATAATGTTGCACTGTTGAGTAGCTAGCCATTTATAGCAATTAGGTCAAGTATGTCTAGTTGCTCTACAGGGATTATAGAAATGTTGTTTCTTCTGTTTAGGCTTTTGGGTATTGCCCTTCTTAGCCCTAGGATTTTTTGTTTCTTTCTTAACAAGCTTAGGTGGTGCTCCTAAGATAGATTTACCCTTGTCTATGTTCTTACTAGCTAAAACAGTTTTGACATTAGTGTTCCCAGATTCAACGTTATTAGAAAGAGAAACAAAAATAGTAGTACTAGAGGAAGCAGTATTGAGAGAAGAGAAATCATACCCTAAACCAGTTCTATCATAAGAAAATTTCTGAAGGCTGAGCATCTCATCAAGCTTTGCACTTGAAGTCCTCTCCAGCTGAGCTCTGACTTGGAACAGCTTTGCCTCAAGTTTGTTCTTCTCTACCAAGAAGTTATTCTCAAATCTCAGTGCTCTAAGAGTCTGATTGGCTTCATCAAACTTTGTGGAGATTTTTTCTTATTCAAGCTCCACATCACTAAGCTTCTTGGTGGCCAACCTATTTAACTTCTCATGCTTTTCGGAGACCTTGTATAATTTTATGTAGGCTGTGTAGATGTCATATTGTTCATCCATCTTCTCAAACTTAAACTCCACCAAGTCCTCTTCTTCATCCACATCTTCTACAATCCCCTCAGTAGGATCAGTGGCGATAAAGGCATTCAAGATTCCATCATTCTTATTTTCCGAATCAACCTCAGGTTCAGTGTCCCTCAATGTAGCAACAAGTTCCTTGCTCTTCCTAATGGTCATGAGATACGTAGGGCATTCTTGTTTCATGTGACTGAAACCTTGACACCTAAAACACTTGGGTCTTGAAGGAACAATGTACTGACCACCTTCCCTAGCATCCTTTTTCCCTTTGTCTTAGCTCTTGAACTGAGACAAACTGGACTGCTTGTGGTCTTTGTCAAATCCTTTGGCATTAGCATTCTTCATAAACTTTTTGAACTGTCTTGTAATGTAGGATTTCATTTTAGAATCTTCATTATCAGATTACTTATCGGTGTCACTGCTTTTGGCCTTTAGTGCCATGCTCTTACTTTTGCTAGATTTCCCGATCCTAGACAAACCTAACTCACAGGACTTCAAATTGCCAACCAACTCTATCAAAGGAATTTTATCAATATCCTTTGATTCCTTAATTGTGGTGATCTTGGCATGAAATATCTTGGGTAGAGATCTGAGCACCTTTCTAATAATCTTGGGTTCGGGAATGATTTCCCTAAGATTAAAGGATGAGTTCACTATGCCTTCAGCTTGGCATAGAACTCATCAAATGACTTATCCTCCCCCATTATGATCTCTTCGAAGCTTGTAGTAAGCCTCTAAAGCTTTGAATCCTTAACAGTCTTGGTTCCTTCATTTGTTGTGTGGAGAATGGTCCATGCTTCCTTCGTATAGTCTGTAGAGGATATCTTCTTGAACTCCTCATTCATGACCACACTAAATAAGGCATTCAATGCCCTAGTGTTGAAATTTGCCACCTTGATCTTAACATCATCCCAATCGGCCAGTGCTTCCTTCGGCTTGGTCCAGTATGCATAGTTAGTACTATCAAATAAAGGAGATACAATTAGTGACTACCCACAATCCATAAAAAACAAGGGTCAATGGATCACACAGCAAATATTTAACCCTAATTAGAGTGTGCCCGCTGTGATACCACTTGATAGGCCAAGAATATAATGACCCCTTGTGATGAATTAATTGTTTAATTAAGCAAGTTTATTAATTAATCAAATTAACATGCAAAATACGTGGTAGCACAAACAAATCACCAAATAGCTAAATGCAGGGAAAATTAAATTTGACACGGTAATTTGTTTACGAATGGGAAAAACTTCTAAGGCAAAAACCCCACCGAGTGATTTTAAGGTCACCACTCTCGAGAATTCACTATTATCACAACAAGCGGTTCAAGTAAAGGAATCTCAGTACCTTATACCAACCTGCAATTGAACCCTTACCCTAATACCCAATTGGACTTGTTCTGTAGTGACAATCTCTCATTTTCAATGCGCGGCTCTCAATATGTGACTAACCAATAGATGTGCAAATCCCAATACGTGACTTAATCACCAACTTGAGAAAGATGTTGGCTGCAAAGTTCTTCAGTTCATCAACATGATAAAGATCACGAAGCTCCTTAGTCACAAAACCCAATGGCATACAAACACAGTAGCCTCTTTAAGAGAATGAAGAACTAGGGCAAATTCTGTCTCCAGTCACAATTTGCATGAACAACACTTTGCTCTACGCTTGTGCAACTGTGCAACCTTTAGCGGCCCTTAAAATAATTCTTATATAAGTTTAGGGTTATGAGAAAAGAAAACCTAAACATATACACATGAATTGGAGTAAAATCAAATCTGAAAAACTGATTTTCATAAATCTCAATAGATAGGGTATCTATTGAGCAGATGTCCAGCATCAAGCTGAAACAGATTTTTAAACCTCGATGGATACTAGCTGTCGAGATTTAAAATTTAGCACTTCTTCACTTGATTCTTGGACAAACTTGCATGGCTTTATCACTTGAACTTAAAACCTTGTTCCTTGAAGTATTAAATACATCTTAGATCTACCCAATTACAAGTAAAGTGCGTTTGTCAAATAATTAGCCAATTCTTAATGACATATGTTCCTAACATGAATCAAATATGTCCTAATAGAGATTTTATATTTTGTTCCATCTTATCATTGCGTATAACAGAAGAAGATTTATCACTGTCAAAGGGGTGATTTTGCATGGTTTGCGCTTGTAAATTCTCTTGACGTGGGGGCTTAGGTGAAGTTATTAAGTTGTCCACCGCAATCTCTCTAGTGATGATAGCTTTTGAGTGCTTAGACTTATTAGAGTCCAATGTGGCTTGCTCATCTTGAATAATCGCTCGGAGAATATGAATGCCACTAGTTGCTATGAATAAACTTAAAATATAAAATATTCATTGCAAAATGTTATTTGAGAATAAAATTACCATCAAAATGAAATAAATAAATTTCACGTCCAAATTACTCATCAAAGTCGAATTTGGTTATTACTAAGATTCTATATGTAACTTACCAGAAAGATATCATGTTAGTTTTGATCTTCATTCTCCTTTTACATATTAGTTATAACTTTTAACTTCTATGTAAATTTTTGCTTCTTTAACTTAACTGTTATCTTGAGATAAATCTATAGTCATCTCATCTTTGCCATTGTCATCCTTTCTTCCATAAAAGTTTTTGTAAAATCCAAAATTGAATAATCCTTTTTTTTTTCTTTTTTTCTTTTTCTTTTTTTTGCCGTTTGTCATCAACAATATTCCTGAAAGACCAAATTTTGGGTGCTCCTTCAAGAAGTCATACATGTGCAAATAGTAATATGTAGTAGAAAGAGAACTCAACATGCAAACACAATTATAGTTAGGATCGAAGGGAAGATTTGAATTCTTAGTAGATCCAAGCAAGGCTCTTCTATCTTGAATTTTAAAGGTAAAAATATATTGTTTTATCTCCGTTCTCCAAATTGTTTTTCATTTTTCTTCTGGTGTGATAGATTAATAGTTTTGGAGGCAATTGCGAACTTAGGGAATAAACTAAAAGTCTAAAATCAAATTAGTCATAGAAATTGAATTCATAAATAACACTATATAACTAAAAATAAATAGAGTAGTTAAATTTTGTTCGTTTCAACAAAAATATCCTCATTTGTTTCCATTGATGTAACTTGTCCTCATGCAAATAGCCATATGATGCTAGCATAAGCATAAAACCATGCATAAAAATTAGATTAATGTCTGTCACGGTAAAACCTAAAATCATACATATTGAAGAAGTAATTCAAAGTAGTACATATGGCACTATACCAACAACATTCAAGGAAAATTCCTTCCTGTGGAGGGAAAAAAAATCAATTGACCATGAAAACAAAAATTCATAAACTGAAGAAGCTCAAGATAATTTTAGAACTTATCAAGATATATAACCACATACCAAAAAATTTAAGAACTAAAGGGGATTATCATATGAAATAAATGTGCTTTAGTTTGTATATGAATTTAATTTGTGGAAAATACATAACCACGTACCAAAAAATTTAAGAACCAAAGAGGGATTATCATAATAAATAATTGTGCTTCAAAATTTGTAGAGATTTATTGGAAATTTAGAATTTAATTTAGGAAAATCACTTGAGAATGGACCTGAAAAAAAAAATTCAAAAAAATGACGAAATAATAGAAAAAGCAAAACATAATAAAGAAATAAACTTTGACATCTCAGCTTTAAAGTTTTAAACTGAATCATGCCAGCTCAAAGCTTCCATCAAATTAAACGGACAATTTCAATATTAAATGGTGGACAACTGAAGAATTCTTCAACGAATATCTCAATCACAAATTAATAGAAAAATTGCCTTAACTAAAAAACAAAAAACATAAATAAATAAAGAAGAAGAAGATGAAAGAAAAAAAACAACAGTTATTTATGAATAGTACACTTGATTATCAAAATCAAATTCCTAACTTCAAATTAAAGGGTTGCATGTTCTCTAACTCAAAATCCTATATCACAAACTAATTATATAAAATTGATACAAACCATGCATAGACAATCAGTAAGCTCTATTTTTTGGTCTTTAGCACTAAGATCTGAATCACATCGTAATCATAACTGCATAATACACATAATTAGATGTCAAGGCTTTTTTAGGGCTTCACATATACTTCTTTAGCAATGCAAAAGTTTTTTTAAAAAAAAAAGTACCAAGCTTGAGAAATTGTTGTATATATAGGTATATACAAGGATAGGTTGTAATAATGATGGTTGAGTTTGTAGAATATGGTTTCATAAAGTGAAAATTCAAATTCTAGAATTCTAAGTGAAAATTTGAAATCTAAATTTTCTGAAATTTTCTAGAATTTTTAGGTAACTATTTAGGGACATTTAAGAGGTTTCAATCTTTATTAACCATTTTATGAAAAAGTAACTAACTCTCCACACGTGCCTTTTCATGAAACATAGCGAGGTTTCAATCTTTGTTAATCGTTTTATGAAAAAGTAACTAACTCTCCATACGTGATTTTTCATGAAACATAACGAGGTTTCATGAAATAACTAACTCTCCACACATGCCTTTTCATGAAACATAACCCTATGGGTATAAATAGAGGCCTATGTTCACTTGAAAAAATATTACTTACTCTACAAAATAGTAAGTTTAAGAGAAATACGAGAAATCCTGTAGTCATTCTCCATAATTGCATCTGTAGAACCCAATATTTTGGTTGTTTCCTGGAGACAAATTTGTGATAACCCTTTAGCAACAAAAGTATTGTTTAAAGAAAATGATATAGTGCCTCCAAGTTATCTATTTTCTGTTTGTCTTCTAGTTCCTTCATTATTACTTTGTGTAATATCCCCAACAATTTTAGACAATATTTGACTATAAGACAAGGAGTAAATGATGGTACAACTTTGAAGATGTTGAACCATGGTTTGGTGAAATTGGATCGGTTTGGTGGAACCAATTTTACAAAGTAGAAAGAGCAATTGGCTTGGATTTGAAGAGTTCTTTAATTGATGAATCGATCATAAAGAAGATTCAATGGAATAAGGCTTTAAGAAACAAGTTTTTTTGTTGGCAAGACAGGTGATGATTCTTTCACATTGTGAATGCATTAAAAGCCATGTTCATAGTTTGAACATTGAAGGTACGAATTTCTTTCTTCATGGGCAATTTGAATTTCAAATTGATTGATGAGTTTTCTTTGTTAGAATATTTGCATGTGTTGTGAATTTATTTGAATTGAGATATATGAATAAAATTTTAACATGTTTAAATGTTATAAAGTGAAGTAGAAAATCTAGAGGATGGGAATTTAAACTCTTAGGTGATAGAGTATATGAATATTTTCCTAAGTGATTTTCTAAACTATGTGAAGACATTAAGGAACATGTCAGAAGATCTCACTTTAAATCATTTCAGATCACATCACTGAATTGAAGAGGAAAGTCTGGTTAGAGGTGTATCTAACACCGATTCTAAAGTGAATGTGAACATTGTTAAAATTGGAAGTTCTAGTAAGAACAATAAACACTTGAATGTGAATAAAAGTGTGAATGGTTTTAGAAGAACAACTTTAAGGATCCTAACGATGACAAGTAGAATGTCATGTTTCCTTTGTAGAAAGAAAGACCATTACATTTGAGAATGTAAGTTCTTAAAGAATAAGAAGGATGGAGATGGAAATGCCAATGAAGCAAATGTCATTAAGGACATTATTGCTATGGTGAGTGATGTATGTAATAAAAATCACTATATTTCATATGGCTGTAATTACAAATCTTTTCCATTGGTGTTTTGATTCAGGTGCAATGTTGCATGTGTGCAACTACAAGGCACATTTCAAGACTTATGAGGAGTCTTCCATAAAACTAGAGGTGCTTGTGGACATCCACGGTAAGACAGAAGTTCATGGAAAGTGCATTGTTAAATTGAAATTGAGTTTTGGCAAGAAGTTCTCTTGACCAATGCTATATATTCATGTACCTAATATTAAAAAAACCCAATTTGTTATTTGAGAATGGTCACTATCTGAGTGTTATTTATCAATATGTTTTGATTATGCTTATATTGTTGATTCTTTATTTGTGGCATGCTAGATTGAGACTTTTAAATATCAAATTCTTGAAATGTATGTCAAAGCATGATATAATTTATATAAGCACGATGATTTGTATGGTGTATTAACTAGAGATGGTGAATATTTCTAAATGTATATTCTTCTTTGTGAGGAACATGTCATAATATACCAAAGTGCAGTCCCTAATACACCCTAATAAAATGGTTTGGCCAAAAGAGACGACTCTATTTGATATGGTGAATGCCATAAACTCGAGTTCAATTGGTTAAGTTTCTATCTGGTTAATGGGAAAAAGCTTTGCTTAGTATATGTTATGTGCATAATAAAGTTTCATCTCAAAGGTATTTCATATGTGTTATAAGATGAGAAAGTGATCAAATGCTTATCATTTTAAATTGTGGGGGTGTTTAACCTTTTGTAAATAATAGACTAAAGAGGACTAATTAGTCAAAGAGCTATATAAAATGTATATGTCGGTTTTGAGTAAATTTGAGGATATGTCGTTTATTAAACTTAATGTCTAATACAAGAGTGAAATCTAAGGATATTGAATTTATTAAGTTTAAATTCAAGGATGATTTCCAGGATACCCCGATGCCTACTTAAACACGAGTAATTGACTATAATATTAAATATCACATCAAGTGATATTAAAGATTTAAATGTCGTTCACCAAATGAAAAAAGGTGGAATCAAAGTTTGAGAAATAAAAAGGATTTTAATCCAAATTTTTATTTCATGTGAAGCTCTTGTTTACCTTGTTAAAGGTAATAAAAGTGTAGTCCTAATTATTTACCCATGGCATTTTTTGAGGGAAGTAATCCTAAAGTTTAAGAAAGGTTTGTGCTTCTAAAAGATGTAGCTTTCTATTGTAAAAGCTACTAATGATGAGATAGACTCAATATTATTTAATAATAATTGAGTCTTAATCGATCTACCTCTAGTTTCTAAACCAATCAGTTGTGAGTGGGTATTAGAATAAATTATAAAATCTTTTGGTCTAAGGTTAATAGTAAAAGGTTTGAAGCAAAGGGAAAAGATAGATTTTGATATCTATACACTAGTAACTATTTGTATTATTAGTTTGATATCTTTAAAACTATTCATATAATTTTAAGGAAATTCACTATATTTTATTATTACATTTTGATATATGTAATTATAGTGTGTGTATATATGTGAATTTTGGAATGGTTCAGAACCCAAATTGTGGGGTTTAGAAACTCAAATTGTGGAATTATGATATCCAAGAAAGTGTGGGGGTATAACCCTTAAACGAGTCATGGACTCATAGGAATTCTAATGTGCATCAAAGATGTGCTTGATAAAGGTATTGAGAATTAACATCGAGGGATTTTAAATTCATTGTGATTAAATTCTGCCATATTTGGTAGATGTCTCAAGTTTAAACAAGCACATATTGTAATCCTATTTTGAAAGTACCTCTTTGTGAAATAAAGAGTGTACAAGTGAGTTCATTAATTGAACATTCAAAGGATCAATAATGAAATATTGGATTGTGTCTCCACATATAATTTGAGTATGCATCATATAGATATGAAGTGACTTTCTTAAAAGGAAGTTTGCTTGAAAGACCTGTGGGTTTTTATTTCCTTATTTAATTAAATGAAAGTTTTTTATAAATGAGAATCACGTAAAAAAATATGGTGGAGATGTGCACTGTATTAATCTCATTTTGAGATTTATGTTATCTCATTCTGTTGAGATTAGTGATTTCTCATTCTTTTGGGAATTGCGTTATCTCATTGTGTTGAGATTGGTGTTGAGAACTTGCTTCTTAGATTTTAATATCTATAAAGAGGCAAAGACACTTTCAAAGTTTTTAAAACTTGAGGTTGATCACTACAAAGTACTTAATTTTTATGAATATCTATTATATAGAAAATTCAAGTTTTATTATATTATTGATGTGAGTGATAATATCTATGTCTAGTTAGATAATCACCACATGTGGTGTGCTATGTGTAAGAATTAAAGAAATAAGTGGTATTTCTTACTCCACTATAGAATTAAATTGAAAGCATTAATTATAATGGTAACAGGCAAGGAAAGAAAATGGCTAACGTTTTGATAAAGTGTCATGGCCATGACCATAGTGAGCCATTCCTTGTACTGTAATTGTGAAACCACAATGCATATGTTATACATGAGTTGTATAAAATGTGAACTTAGACTTAAAAGTCTAAGACAAGAATACGTAAGGCAAGTCAAATGTGGTTGGACTAGTCTATTACCTACGTAATTCTATATATAAAATAGGTCCTTTACCGAAGTGTGTCTCGAGACTTACTAAGGATAACATCCATTGGAATGGGTCTAAAACCCTTCTTTTAAGAGAATCACCAATAGTGGGAACCCAACCTTGAATTGATTATATCTAAGAGGTTTAAAGGGTAACAACAAGCTATTGATACGTGGTTAGTGGCAATGATTTTGTGTCTCATTCAAGATAGAATAGTGTAGACTGATATGATGAAATTGAGTATGAGTTTTAAACTCTTAATGAAGTTCATAAATCATAAATGTCTGTGTAACAGGGACATAAGAAGGAACTTCACCTTTGTGAACATAGGAGTGGTGTCGCTTCTAGCAAGAGTAAAAGGGTTTTCTCTTGTACATGTTCACTAAACGGGGTAGAGGACAAGGCCATAATAGTGCTAACAACTTGGATTTCTAAATGTGTTGTGGATGTTCTCATGTGTGTGTTGTTTCCGATTTCAACGCGTAAGGGTTTTGGTTTAAGCACCAAGCCACCATTAACTCTTTTGATTTCTTGAGCAATTACACTAAAGGGAAGTTTAAGTTGAAAGACACCTTCCATTATGCATGATAGGATATCAATCAAGTGAGACATATATTATTACAACCTAGTGGGGGATTGTTGTAAATATAGGTATATATAAGAATAGGTTGTAAATATAGGCATATACAAGGATAGGTTGAGTTTGGAGAATATACTTTCATAAAGTGAAAATTCAAGTTTTGGAATTTTCTAAGTGAAAATTTAAAATCTGAATTTTCTGGAAATTTCTAGAATTTTCTGCAAAATTTGTTGATAACTATTCAGAAAGATTGAAGAGGTTTCAATCTTTATTAACAATTTTATGGAAAAGTAACTAACTCTCCACACGTGTCTTTTCATGAAACATGACGAGGTTTCAATCTTTTTTAACCGTGTTAGGACATATATGATTGGTTGTTAGGAACATATGTCAACATTTTATGTAATTGGCTAATCCTTTAACAAAACGCATGTTACTTGTATTTGGATAGATCTAGGATGTGTTTAATACTTCAAAGAACAAGAGTTCAAATCTAGTATTGAAGTCATGCAAATCTATCCAAGAAACAAGTGAAGAAGTGTTGATTCATTAAAGCTCGACAGCTACTCGACAGAAAGCTATCTATTGAGGTTTAATGAGGCTTGACAGATACTATCTATCGAGGTATCTATCAAGGTTATGGAAATCAGAATTTTCAGATCTGATTTTCGGCCCATGCTTTTGTATTTGTGTAGGGCTTCTTTTCTCACAACCCTAGACATAAATAAGGCTTATTTTGAAGGTCGTCACATAAGTGAATACAAGGAGAACATATGAAAAAGGTGACCCGAAGCCTTATTCTCTCAACAAAAAGCTACTATGTCTTTGCGCCTTAGGGTTTTGTATCCAAGTACTTCTTGATCTTCATTGTTGATGAAGTGAAGAACTTTGCAGCCAACATTCTTCTTCCTCAAGTTGGTGAGTGAGTAATGTACTGGGATTCGTGCAAAGGAGTTAGTCATGTATTGGGATCCGTGCATCAAAGGGTAGCATTCGTATTTCGAAGAGTTTAGAGGTTCTGAAGCGGTAGAAGGTTTCTTCAGTAAGTTCATCTACAGGGATTGTAGAGTCTAGGGACAAAGATTTTGTACTAGATCTGAAACTTCTCTTTACTATAGTGAATCGTTTTTCAGAAAGGTTTCCCCGCAGGTTTTTTACTATGAAACTGGTTGGTTTCATTAGTTTTCCTAGGTTATCATATCTTGTCTTATTTACTTTTCCACTATATATTATTTGTGACATGATATTAATGTTTGTTTTTTCTAACAAGTTTTATTTATAATAAATCTAATTAACAACTAGGGTTTAAAACTTGTTAATTATACCAACCGGGGTCTAAATTTTCCCAACAAACCGTTTTGTGAAAAGTAACAACTCTCCATACATGACTTTTCATGATACATAACAAGGTTTCATGAAATAACTAACTCTCCACACATGCCTTTTCATGAAACATAACCCTATGGTTATAAATAGAGGCTTATGGTCACTTGAAAAAATAGAGGCTTATGTTCACTTACTCTACAAAATAATAAGTTTGAGAGAAACACAAGAAATCCTGTAGTCATTCTTCAGAATTGCTATCTGTAGAACCTAACATCTTGGTTGTATCCTGGAGACAAATTTATAATAACCTTTATCAACAAAAGTATAGGGGGGCAAATATTGTCTAAAGAAAATGATATAGTGTCTTCAAGTTAGATGAGCATCCTTATGCACAACTAAGCAAGCGAGCTTTGCGGCTTTTTGTTTGTGATGAGTAAGATTAAGTAATCTCTTGTACTTAACACTTCTATCACTCTTTTTGACGGGAAAGACTAGAAAATCCTAAAGGAAAGGCGTAAATAACCATCTCACCACTGTTATCCGCCAATCATGACATGACATTTGTATGCTTCAGCATAGCAAAAGTGAAATGTTAATGACATATGTATGCTTCAGCATAGCAAAAGTGCAATGTCAAAAAGTTTAACATGATTGGGTATTTCTTTTCTCTCTTTTGTATACTCATGCATGATTTGCTTAATAAAAAATATGCAAAGAAAATAAAAGCAAAAAGAACAAAATGCTTCAATACATGATTGCAAGCATGTTTTCTAGGAGTTGTGGGAGTTATAGGATGTACCTCGAAGGTGATAGTCCCCATCAAACAGTTATTATTATGTGTGGGTTAAAGGTGATTTTCTCATATCTCAAATTGTCATAACATAGAGACACTTATGCAATCTTGCGATGTTTTCATACACAACACGCAAAAGTCTTTGCTATTTTTGATACATGTGCAAGTACAATGTGATTTGGCCATCACAAGGTTTACATGCGTTAATGTATACTCACTAAACTGTCTTGACTTGTTTTTGAAATATAAAATTGATTAGACTTGTTTAGTGTGTGTGTATGTGTTTTGAATCAAAATTCATGACATTTTTCTTATTGAGAGATTTTTTTGAGAGATCAAAATGTTGTTTGGATCATTGGTTGAGTTGCTTATTTGATTGCGTTCATGTCTGTGTTTTTCCCTTCTTTGAAAAACTGTTTTAAGCAATCTCGATAACTCCTTGACACCTCTCGGTAGCTAGGCTATCTATCAAGCTCTTCAGTTATTTCTTATCGCAATCTCGATAGCTTCTCGACAACTTCTCAATAACTTCTCGATCCATCGAGAATTTTTCTATCTGCCTGATAGATCCTCGACACTTTCTCAATCCATCAAGGTTGGCTTGATAGCTTTTCGACACCTCTTGATCGATCGAGGTTCTCTTACATGCATTATTTTTCACATGTTTTGAATATTTCTTTGATCTTGTCATCCATAGCATCTTGTTTCATTACACTCATGCATTTATATGGATTCCTTATGCCCCCTGATCATATTTGACCATCTTTATGTTTCTCACATGAAGCTTTTTAGCTTCTTGTACACTTTGTCAATCATGACAAAAAGGGGGAGAAATTATAGTTTCTTTTTAAGATTCTACAGGTTAAGGAGAGAAATACATGCCATTGTAAGGCGGAGATGTGTTTTATCTTGTTAGAGGGAGTTATCACCTTCTTGTTGTTATAGGAGCTACTTTTAGCTTCTTCTTCTTGTACACCAGTCTTATGACCATGTTTACATACATTGTGCTTACCTTTGATATGTGTGTGTGTGTGTGTGTGTGTGTGTGTGTGATGATGTGTGTTTTCTTCACCTATCTCTACATGTGTTGTTTCTTTTTTATTTTTATACACATGTTTCTTCTTTACTTGTATGCAATCTATTATTTCTGTTTCACACAAAGATGCCTTCATGTGTTTTATTTAAAGTGTTTTAGAAATACAAGTTGTCAAAGTCTACTTGTCATAATCTCTCTTCTTGCAAAGTTTTTCAAGAGTTTTTGTTAGGATAGATTTTATTGTACTTAACAAGTGAGAATGAGTTGAGTATTTTATGACTTCTCTTATATGTTCATTTGTTTCTTGTGGTTTTGTCACGAATTGCCAAAGGGGGAGATTGTTAGAACATATGTGACTAGTTGTTAAGAACATATTCAACATTTTATATAATTGGCTAATCCTTTGACAAAACGCACTTTACTTGTGTTTGAGTATATCTAAGATGTATTTAATACTTCAAAGAATAAGAGTTCAAGTTTAGTATTGAAGCCATGTAAATCTATCCAAGAAACAAGTGAAGAAGTGTTGATTCATTAAAGCTAGACAGCTGCTCGACAGATAGCTATCTATCGAGGTTTAATGAGGCTCGGCAGATACTATCTATAGAGGTATCTATTGAGGCTATGGAAATCAGAATTTTCAGATCTAATTTTCAGCCTATGCTTTTGTATTTGTGTAGGACTTCTTTTCTCATAACCCTAGACATATATAAGGCTTATTTTGAAGGCCATCACATAAGAGAATACAAGGAGAACATATGAAAAAGGTGACCCGAAGCCTTATTCTCTCAAAAAGAAGCTACTGTGTCTTTGCACCTTAGGGTTTTGTAACTAAGTACTTCTTGATCTTCATTGTTAATGAACTGAAAAAATTTGCAGCCAACATTCTTCTTCCTCAATTTGGTGAGTGAGTCATGTACTGAGATTCTTGCAAAGGAGTTAGTCACGTATTGGGATCCGTGCATTAAAGGGTGGTATTCGTATATTGAAGAGTTCAGAGGTTCTGAAGCGGTAGAAGGTTTCTTCAGTAAGTTTATCTACAGGGATTGTAGAGTCTAGGGACAAAAATTTTGTACTAGATCTGAAACTTCTCTTTACTATAGTGAATTGTTTTTCAGGAAGGTTTCCCCCCAAATTTTTTACTATGAAACTGGTTGGTTTCTTTGGTTTTTCTAGGTCATCATATCTTGTCTTATTTACTTTTCCACTGCATATTATTTGTGACATGTTATTAATGTTTGTCTTTTTTAATAAGTTTTATTCATAATAAATCTAATTAACAACTAGGGTTTAAAACTTGTTAATTATACCAACCGAGGTCTAAATTTTCCCAACGAACCGTTTTGTGAAAAAGTAACTAACTCTCTATATGTGACTTTTAATGATACATAACAAGGTTTCATGAAATAACTAACCCTCCACACATGCCTTTTCATAAAACATAACCCTATGGTTATAAATAGAGGCTTATGATCACTTGAAAAAATAGAGGCTTATGTTCACTTACTCTACAAAATAGTAAGTTTGAGAAAAACACAAGAAATCCTGTAGTCATTCTCCAGAAGTGCTATGTGTAGAACTTAACATCTTGGTTGTATCCTGGAGACAAATTTGCTATAACCCTTTAGCAACAAAAGTATGGGGGGCAAATATTATCTAAGAAAAATGATATAGTGTCTCCAAATTATCTATTTTCTGTTTATCTTCTTGTTCTTCCATTATAACTTTGTATAATATCCCCAACAGAGAGTAAAGACAATTAATACTTGGTGGTAGAGACTACAAAAAAAGAAGAGAGAACCAAGATTTTGTTGGGTTTTTGTTTCCAACTGTAATTCTTAATAGTAAGTGAAAGGAGTAGGCTATGAAGCCTTACAGTTTCAGTCGGATGGAATTTTATATTTTTAAATCAGATTTAAAAATTAAAAAAAAAAATCATAACAGAATATAAGGGCCTAAAACAAAATTGGAGTAGAAAATTAGTAATTTTGTAAGACCCAAAACTGTAAGTAATCTTTTTTGTAATTTTTGTAATCTATAAAATAGCTTGACTTGACTATGAAAAGAGAGAAACAAAATCATATGAAATCAACATGTTCTCCAGAACCAAATTGGATTACAAAAACGTACCAAACTTTAGAGTCCCAGACTTGATCTAGCAAAGGCTATGAATAGAGAGAGCAAGACTAAAAAGACAGATGCTTTGCATTTAAGCCAAAGAAAAAGGAATGAAGGGCAGCGTGAAGAGACAAGAGTAAACCTACGTGCTAATTTGGTGTTTGTGTCTATCGGGTTTTGTTTATTTTCAAAGATAAGTATCAGGTTTTGTTTTGAGAGGAATATTTTGTTTTTAATTTTTTAAAATATTGTGTTGTTCTGACGTGGAAAATTGTGGTGTCAGCAGAGGCTTCAATTTTAAATATATACTAGTATTATGCCTGTGCAATGCACGGCTTAATCAAAATTCATATGTCAATAGTTTTTTTTATTAATTTAATTAAAATTTGATAATAGTGTAGATAATAAAAATATATGAATATTTTATTTTTAAGTTATATAATGAATGCATTGTTGGATAAAAATCTAGTTTTGTATCTCATACAAAACACACAGCGGAAGCAACAAACAAGGATATATTTCATTCATGATTGACAACATGCACTATGTAAATTTCAGAATTTAAGAACAAGATAACGTACATTAGTGTGGAGAAATTCAAAACAAAGACTAGAAGCACTTGGGAACACTTTTAATCTTCACTCCAATTCCACTTTACGCCCAAGATATGTGATCTCTCAATTAGCTTCCAAAGGGAAAATGAAATTGTGTCTCACACTTTTTTTTTTTTTTTTCTTTTTAAAAAAAAAAAATATGTATGTTTCTCCCTTTATAACTAACTGATTATCTAATTGGACTGGCCTATTGGGCCTTTCCCATTGGGTTTTAGTGTGTGGCTTGGAGTGGGACCAAAAGGAACCAATAAGACACTAGCTCTAATAGGCCTTGGGCTTTTCCGTCAACTCTTGACAAGTCTAAAGTTACTATTAATTATATTTAATACCACAATATAAATATAATTGCACTCTAAGCCTTATTAATAAATTATATCCCAAGACTTTATTGTACACGCAACCCTTTCATAAAATATTCGTAATAATACAAAGTCATGAATATAGATTGCCACTTTCAAAATTACTACATCTTATCCTTGATTACCCGATTTAATCCTTTAAAGTTATTCATTATATATTTATGAAATCGAATTTTATAAATATATACTTTAGTAATTTCTTACCAAAGTGGTTAGGCTTAACTCTCTGAATAACCAAACTCATTAAACTTATCTCAAGGGAATATTTTGTATCTCCGTTAAGAGACTATGAATTCCATCTTGAGAATATATGTTCCATCAACACTAAATGTGGTTCCTAACATACTGAGATTTTGACCGTTACTTTAGATCTCACTCTAGATATATCAAAGCAACCTACACATCATGATCAAGTCCATTATTCTCTCAGGATTAAGAGTTCATGGAAATAAAAGTCGTGAGATTTATTATTCATTTGACAGACATTAGGAGAATAATAAATCTCACAGCGGTCCAGTTCAGTATGTCTTAACTCTTAAAACATATCAACTAGAAGTCACCACTTCCATGATCAAGACAAATCATCTTAGTTGATACGTTATAGTCTTCGTAGATGAAATACCCAATTTCATCACCGACTACGAGCTATAAATTCTGAGTTTACAAAGAACTTGTGATTTATATCTTCTGTGACTAAATCACATACTATGCATCTCATAGACTGTATGATAATGCCCAAATATTCATGTTACCATTACTTTAAATAAAAATAAACAACTTTATTAAACACAACCTTAAGTCATACATAATGTCATACATAGCATCATACAATAGGATTTAAGGGCACACATCCTAACAATATCCCACTTGCCCTAAAGAGTGCACTAATCTAACTCCCATTCCCTCCAAATGTGACTCGAAAGTCCTTTGAGGCATGGCTTTGGTAAAAGGATCTGCTAGATTATTTGCACTTTCAATTTTTGCTACCACAACATCTCCACGAGCAACAATGTCTCGAATGATGTGGTACTTTCTCTCAATGTGCTTTCTTTTCTTGTGATTCCTTGGATCTTTGGATTGTGCAACCGCTCCACTATTGTCACAAAATAATATGATGGGAATTTGCTCCATTTTTACAACACCAAGATCAAAAAGGAATTTCTTGTGCCAAGCAACCTCCTTTGCTGCTTCACAAGCAGCAACATACTCAGATTCCATGGTGGAGTCCGCAATATAAGATTGCTTAACACTCCTTTAACTTATGGCTCTACCTCCCAAGGTGAAAACACATCTTGAAGTGGATTTTCTGAAATCTAGATCCGATTAAAAATCTGAATCTGTATAGCCAATAGGAATCAAATCCTCACAATGGTAAACAAGCATGTAATTTCTCGTTTTCCGTAGGTACTTGAGAATATGTTTTACAGCTTGCCAATGTTTTGGTCCTGGATTTGATTGATATCAGCTGACCATGTCAACTAAATAACAAATATCTGGTCTAGTACAAAGCATGGCATACATTAGACTTCCCACTGCAGAAGCATAAGGAACTTGTCTCATCATATTTTCTTCCTCTTAAGTCTTAGGCCTTGGGTCATCAGACAAAGGAACTCCATGTCTAAAAGGAAGCAATCCCTTCTTGGAGTTTTGCATGTTAAACTGTTCTAGAACCTTATCTATATATCCAGCTTATGATAAGCCTAACATCTTGTTCTTGTGATCTCGCCAAAGCTTGATCCCTAGAATAAAATTAGCCTCACCCAAGTCCTTCATATCAAATTGGCTTGACAATCAAACTTTAACCGATGACATTACCCTTACATCATTCCCAATGAGTAGAATATCATCAACATAAAAGCACTAGGAATATTATTACTTTGTCTCGATGTCTTTTGTACACACATGGTTCATCAAGATTTTGTTCAAAACCAAATGATTTGATTGCTTGATCAAACCTGATGTTCCATGACCTAGATGCTTGCTTAAGTCCATAAATGGACCTATTCAACTTGCATACCATATGCTCTTGGTTCTTTGCTATGAAACCTTCTGATTGCAATATGTATATTTCTTCTTCAAGATTGCCATTAAGAAATGCAATCTTGACATCCATTTGTCAAATCTCATAATCATAATGAGCAGCAATGAATAAGAGAATTCTGATAGACTTAACCATGGCTACTGGCAAAAAATTTCATCATAATCAATACCTTCTTTTTGTGTATACCCCTACACCACTAGTCTTGTTTTAAAGGTATCAACCTTTCCATCTATCCCTCTCTTCCTCTTGTAAACCCATTTGCAACCAACAGGTTTGATGCCGTTAGGTGCCTTTACAAGATCCCATACATGATTGGAATACATAGAATCCAATTCAGATTTCATAGCGTGGACCCAATGATGTGCATCTATATCATTCATTACCTCCTCATAAGTGTAGGGATCCAATTCAGCCTCTTCTGAGATAGCTTCATAGGTTTCTCCTAAACCTATAAACCTTATAGGAGGCCGAATAATTCTCCCACTACGATGAGGCATCTGTGTACTAAACATCTTATGAGTAATATCTTGTGGTGTATCTAATATAGCCACATCATCCCTAGTTTCATTCATTGGTTGTTCAACTACAGGTTGATTCATTTCAGCCAAGACAACTCTACTTCTAGGAGTAAAATTATTCATATAGTCATTTTTCAAGAATTTGACATTTGTACTAACAAACACTTTATTATCCTTATGACTATAGAATAAACCTCCAACAGTTCCTTTTGGATACCCTACAAAGAAAACCCATTTTATTTTAGACTGTAACTTGTCAAACTTTCCTTTCAACACGTGCTGGAAAATCCCAAATGTGGAGATGTCTCATACTAGGCTTACACCCATTCCATAACTATACAGGTGTTTTAGGAACAGACTTCGAAGGTACTAAATTCAGAAGATACATTGCAGTACTTAAGGCATATCTTAAAAGGAAATTAGTAGAGTCGAATAACTCAACATGGACGTAACCATATCTAAAAGAGCTTTATTCCTTCTTTCTGCTACACCATTTTGTTGTGGAATTCCAAGTGCAGTCAACTGGGATATAATCCCATTTTCAGTCAAGTAATCCTTAAAGTCACCAAGAAGGTATTCGCCACCTCGATCAAATCAAATGGCCTTTATGTGCTTACCCAATTGATTCTCAACTTCAACCCTAAACTCTTTGAACTTTTCAAAAGCTTCAAACTTCCGTTTCATTATGTACACATTACCAAATCTAGAGTAATCATCAGTGAAAGTAATGAAATACTCATAGCCACCTCTTGCTTGGATTGACATAGGACCGCATACATCTGAATGTACTAGTTCTAGCAAATCTTAGGCTCTTCTACCCTTTGCATTAAAAGGACGTTTGGTCATTTTACCTTCCAAACAAGATTTGCAAACTAGAAAACCATCAAAGTCCATGGGCTGTAAAAGTCCATCTTTGATTAGTCTTTGAATCCTACTTGAACTAATATAACCCAAACACAAGTACTAAAGATATGCTTCACTAGTAAAAGGAAACTTTCTCTTTAATGATTTTACATGTGAATTATTATCTAATTCAGAATTATATAAGTCATTCTTATCAGGAGTTAAAATATAAAGACCATCCACAATATTGCTAGAACAGATAAACATTTTATCCTTCTTTATTACAACATTGTCTTTTAGAATAACACAATATCCATGTTTACCTAAATAAGTTGCAGAAATTAAATTCCTACGAACATTAGGTACATACAAACAGTCTTCTAATATTAAAACTCTAGACTTAAAGCATAAATTAAACACTCCAACAGCTACAACTGGAATCCTGCTCCCATCAGCCAAAGTAAGAAATAGTTCTCCCTCATTCAACTTTCTAGTCTTTTGGAACCTCTGCAAAGAATTGCAGATATAATTAGTACAACCTGAATCCACACACCAAGAATCCGTTGGATTTTATACCAAACATATTTCAAGAAGAAAGGAACATTTATTACCCTTATTCTTGGCAGCCTTGAATATTGGACAATTCCTCTTCCAATGTCCTTTCTCACCATAATGGAAACACTTTCCTTTAATTTTCTTTCCTTTAATTTTCTTTCCTTTGTCAGCAACCCCTAAGGCAATTTTCTTACCATCTTTCTTACTAAAGTCCTTCTTTTTCTTCTTTTTCTTCTTACCCTTGCCTTTCAACTTAGGTTGAGAAGTAGAAGCTTCACCCACATTGGCTTCAACACTAGAAGTACCAAGGATGCCTTCCACCACCACCAACTCAACCATTAATTCAGACAAAGAATAAATCTGTTTGTTCATATTATAATTGAGTTTGAATTTGTTGAATGATTCTGGTAGTGACTGGAGTATCATATCCACTTGGGATTCTCCATCAATGTCAGCACCTAAAACTTCTAATGTGTTCAGATTAGCAATCATCCTAAGACAATGCTCCCTCACTGAACTTCCTGCAGCCATTTTGGTATTATAAATTTGCCTCATAGTTTCTTGTCTTGCAGAACCGCCTTGCTCACCAAACATCTCCTTCAGACTAAGCATGATGTCTGAAACTAGTTCTACATCTTGCATTTGATGCTGTAGAACATTTGAGATAGATGCTAGGATGTAGCACTTGGCCATCTCATTAGATTTCTGCCAACGATCATATCATTGTTTTTCCTCAAGAGGAGCATCTAAAGAAGGAAAGCTAGGACATGGTTGAGTAAGCATATATTTGTGCTCTTCAGCATTAAGAACAATATCCAAATTTCTTTTCCAGTCAACATAGTTGGATCCAGTCAGTTTGTTTTGGTTAAGAATAGCAACAAGTGGGCTAAATGATGCCATTATTTAAATTTGAAAATAATAAACATGAATATAATAAGTAAACTGGACATGATCAATTTTAGCATATAAGCACATAATATGGAACCTTAATAAAACCATAAAATAATATATGCAACGACAACTCAATCTATGTCTATAATTCCTTGGTAGCAAGTTTATAATAAACACATTAATTGGTTGAGAACTATTCTCATTATTAGTACTATCATGATAACTCTTATCAAACACTAACAATATGCCGTATTACCTTTAGCCTCTAAGTAATAATGATATAGCTCCTTTGGGAGGTTAACATTACACTTAGTTTAGTGTACACCAATATCTACAGTCATGTGTACCCACATTTCATCTCCCTTTTATAGTGTTTAAACTTGTAGTACCATGGAACAAAATACCCTCCTTTGGGATCGCAAGGCATATACGCCAAGACGAGGTGTTTGTCCACACTACTTTAAACGAGTAAGTTCAATCTTGCAGTACTATGAAGTAAACACCCTCCTTTGGGATCGCGAGGCATATACACCAAGACAAGGTGTTTACCTACCATACTATGAACCGATAATGGAGGCCATGAGATCCAACCCTTGTATCTCTCTCCCACTAGAAATTTTAAAAATAAAGGCTTTTAAGGTCAAGAACCATAATAATGCTAGACACTTAGAAAGCATAATCCTAATCTCATTAGGAATAAATTTCATAATCCTAGCATTAATATATATAATTATATATAACGTACTATAAACCCATATTACATTTAAAAATTCATATTATAATATATATAATATAATATATGGATTAATATATGTAATATATAATTATTATATTATATTATATTATATATATATATAACCTTGGAAAAGTTGAATCCGCACAATAAGGATTCCAACCATTTGTACCCTACGGATTCAACTTTTTAGGCTTGGATTCTTTTAATATCAATTGCATGCAAGTTGACCATCAAATTCGTACAATAAGACAAATGCATGATGGCCAAGCCATGCATTAAAATTAAGCCATGCAATGCATTCAAACCATGCAATTAATTTCCAAACGTACAAGCATAACTACCCCATTTCAATAACCACATACCCCATTCGAATGAGATATATCGAATTGAATATGTAGTCATCATATGAATTCGTACAGATTGCGTTAAATGGTTTGCAATTTGTATGGCAACAGTAGCCAAATCATTGTCATGAAAAATAAAAACATGACACAACACCATAACTTGATGCAAAAAATTGAAACGCAAAGATAACTATTTTCTTAAATTCTAAAACTCAATCACATATTATACAATCATGAGATAAAAACATGGCTCTAATACCAATTGTTGGATAAAAATCTGGTTCTGTATCTCATACAAAACACACAGCAGAAGCAACAAATAAGGATCTATTTCATTTATGATTGACAACATGCACTATGTAAATTTCAGAATTTAAGAACAAGATAGCATACCTTAGTGTGGAGAAATTCAAAACAAAGATTAGAAGCACTTGGGAACACTTTTAATCTTCACTCCAATTCCACTTTACACCCAAGATGTGTGGTCTCTCAATTAGTTTTCAAAAGGAGAATGAAAGTGTATCTCACACTCTTTTTTTTTCTATCTTAAAAAAAAAATTATGTCTGTTTCTCCCTTTATAACTAACTGATTATCTAATTGAACTGGCCTATTGGGCCTTTCCAATTGGGCTTTAGTGTATGGCTTGTAGTGGGATCAAAAGAGACCAATAAGACACTAGATCCAATGGGCCTTAGGCTTTTCCGTCAACTCTTGACAAGTCCAAAGTTACCATTAATTATATTTAATACTTCTATATAAATATAATTACACTCTAAACCTTATTAATAAATTATATCCCAAGACTTTATTGTACACGCAACCCCTTCATAAAATATTTATAGTAATACAAAGTCATGAATATAGACTGCCACTTTGAAAATTATTACATCTTATCCTTGAGTACTCGATTTAATCCTTTAAAGTTATTCATCATATATTTATGAAGTCCAATTTCATAAATATATACTTTAGTAATTTCTTACCAAAGTGGTTAGGCCTAACTCTCTGAATAACCAAACTCATTAAACTTATCTCAAGGAAATATGTTGTATCTCCGTTTAGAGACTATGAATTTCATCTTAAGAATATATGTTCCATCAATACTAAATGTGGTTGCCCAACATACTGAGGTTTTGATCGTTACTTTAGATCTCACTCCTGATATATCAAAGCAACCTACACGTTATGATCAGGTCCATTATTCTCTTAGGATTAAGAGTTTATGTAAATAGAAGTCGTGAGATTTATTATTCATTTGACAATCGTTAGGAGAATAATAAATCTAACAGCAGTCCAGTTCAATATGTCTTAACTCTTAAAACATATCAACTATAAGTCACCACTTCCATGATCAAGACAAATCATCTTAGTTGATACGTTATAGTCTTCGCAAATGAAATGCCCAATTTCATCACCGACTACGAACTATAAATTTTGAGTTTACAAAGAACTTGTGATTTATATCTTCTATGACTAAATCACATAAATCACATACTATGCTTCTCATGGACTATATGATAATGTCCAAATATTCATGTTACCATTATTTTAGATAAAAATAAACAACTTTATTAAATACAACATTAAGTCATACATAATGTCATGCATAGTATCATGCAATAGGATTTAAGGGCACATATCCTAACATGCATATTGTGTGAAACTAAGGTATTATAAAATGCACACACACACACACATATATATATATATATATATATATATAAAATGTGCATGCACACACACACATATAGAGCTTTAAGGCTCATTTAATCACCAATGAATATTTAAATAGAAAAATTTTAATTTAATAATTAAAAACTATCCAAAATCATAATTGAAATCATATTTAAGTGGAAACCTCAATTCAATAATTAAGAATAATCTAAACTTCTATACATTTAAAATAATTACAAATTTTGTAAACATTTAAAATAATGACAAATTTTGCAAAAATATTAATGACAAATCAAATCCACATAAGTTTGAAGCAAAGCTTAAAAATTTTTCTTCATAATATTTGCAAAAAATAATATACAAAAAAAAAAAATCATCTTTTGCATTCTAAAAACAATCATATTTATTGCATTCCTTTAATAAGTTATATATAAATATATATAATGGTAAATATGTTTATGTCATGAATAAGATATTTTTTTTTCTTATATATAATTTTGAAATTGTTTGTTAGGACATATGTGAATGGTGTTAGGAACATAAGCTATTTAGAATTGGTTAATTCTTTGACAAAACGCACTTTACTTGTAATTGGGTAGATCTGGGATGTGCTTAATACTTCAAGGAATAAAAGTTCAAGTCCAAGTATTGAAGTCATGCAAATCTATCTAAGAAACAAGTGAAGAAGTGCTATATTTTAAAACTCGAGAGCTATCTCGACAGATAGCATCTATCGAGGTTTAAAATGCTACTTTAGCCCAACACTCGACAGCTACTCGATAGATACCCTATCTATCGAGATTTATGAAAATCGGTATTTCATATTAGATTTCACTCCAATCCATGTATGCATGTTTAGGGTTTCTTTTCTCACAACCCTAAACATTTATAAGGATTATTTCAAGAGCCGTAAAAGGTTGCGCAAGTGTGAGGCAAAGTTTTGTTCATGCAAATTGTGACCGGAGACAAAATTTGCCCTAGTTCCTTTTTCTCTTGAAGAAGCTTCTGTGTTTGTACGCCGTTGGATTTTGTGACCAAAGAGCTTCGTGATCTTCATTGTGTTAATGAATTAAAGAACTTTGCAGCCAACATCTTTCTCAAGTTGGTGAATAAGCCGCATACTGGGATCCGCACATCTATTGGTTAGTCACGTACTGGGAGTCGTGCATTGAAAATGAGAGATTGTCACTACAAAACAAGTCTAATTGTATATTGTGGTAAGGGTTCAACTGCAGGTTGGTATAGAGTATTGAAATTCTTTTACTTGTAACTGCTTGTTGTGATAATAGTGGATTCTCGGGAGTGGTGACCTTAAAATCACCCGGTGAGGTTTTTGCCTTGGAGGTTTTCCCCATTCATAAATAAATCACCGTGTCAACTTATTTTCCGCTGCATATTAACTTAGTTGGTGATTTGTTTATGTTATCACGTGTTTTGTATGTTAATTGAACTTAATAATTAACTTGTCTAATTAATTGATTAATTTATCACAAGGGGTCAATACATTCTTGGTCTATCATTGTTTATTAAAAATAATAAAAATGTTTAATTATCTTAATCCAACAAAAAAGTAACTAATTTTATTTCTTCAAGGTGGGCTTCAAATAGTGAACTAGCTTGGTTCTTCAATTTTACTATTTCTTTTATATTTCTCAAAAATTTCTCTCTAATTTATATTCATGGAAGAATACATATTACCACTTAAAACTCATAAAATACATATTGATAATCATAGTGAAATACCATATCAAACCCTCAAAAAAAAAATAGCTATCATAAACTTTATAAAAAAAAAAAAAACAAGCAATAAAATCAATGCCTTACAATGAATAAGAAAATTAAATGCAAATATATGTTAATTCACGAACCTGGTTTCAAATCGTATTACAAATATATATATATATATATATATATATATTAAAGCTATGCAATTTTCACAAAAAGAAAAAAGAGATTGAAAGATTAAACTTGCTTAATTACCCAAAAAGATCAACCAAATAAAAAGTAACTTGAATGAAGCATCAAAAAGAAAGAAATATAAATGTCAAAAGTAACTTAAATGATGTATCGAAAAGAAAGAAATATAAATCAACGTATAAACTCAAAGTTAAAAAGAAATTCCTATTAAAAAAGAAAGTTACAGAGAAGATATTGAAAATAATAGTTATGGAGAAGAAATTGAGAGAATGAAGTCTAATATATGTGCAATGTTGGCAAAAATAGTGAAGGAAAAAAACAAAAGATAACAATAACTAAGTTTTTGTTTTTATCTAAAAAATTGATAGAGATGTATAGAAAAAAGTTTACAAGAATAATTATAATTTTGTGTCTATCGTGAGGTGTTTTTAAAAAAATAAAAATATGTTTTTTACAAGAAACTAAACATTAAAGAATTTGGATAAAGTTAATGTTAACTAAAAAACACGTAAGCCCAACTAAATGTTATGAGATTGTTATTTGAATTTTTATAGTTTAAGTTAAATTTAATACATATCAGCTATTTTTTTGTTATTTATTCTAAAAGAAAACAATTTTGAGAAAAAAAATAATACTTTTAAATTTGTTACTTTATTATTAGGAAAATAGATGATGTAGGATAAATGTTTATCCAAAAAAAAAAAAAAAACTCTAACGTAGGCTAGTAAATTGTTACTTTATAAAATTTTAAAAAAAAATAAAAAAAAATAAATAAAAAAAGAAGAAGAAAGAAGAAGTTCATTGGAACACTTATTGTTACTTTATCCAAATAAATTGACAAAGATCCAAAAAAAAAAAAAAAAATTTATCTAAAAATTTAAGTGAATGAACTTATTGAAAAATCTAAAAAATTTCTTAATTTGTTTACTATCCAAATTCTTTTAGTTGTAAAGATGTTAGATTTTTAGTAAATTAGAAATTATAGATAACTTAATAATAAATTGATTAAATGAAGAATTTGGGTTGTATTTATTATTAGTATTATTATCTAATGGAGTATTATTATTTAATTAAACTTGGACGGATTATTTGGTTTAGTTAAAAAATATTTGCTAGATAGATATTGTTCCTACTTCACCGTCCTTTTGCTTCTCATTCATAGCATTTATTGCACTGTTTGACTCATCTAATAATTTACTGCAAACAATGTACACAAAAGGGATTAGATGAAGAATTTGGGTTGTAAGCAAATTAAAATTTCTATCAACTTAGAAATTATAGAAGAAGAAGATAAGGACAAAAATATATTTATTTATTTGTAAAACAATTTGACAAAATTTCTGTAATTTGGTTAAGTCACTGCGCAACCACGGCTTCTAAGCCCAACTTTTATTATATAGTATATGGTGTATATATATATAAAAGGAGATAAATGGATAGGATTGGAGTTATTTCCTTTCGGTGCTAGGTTGCATGGATATGGACATGGACATGGGTACAGAAGTACGACAATTTTTGAAAAACAAGTGTACGACAATTAATTAATATTTATATTTAGGTATATTTTATAATAATTAGTGGTATTTCAGTTATATCACCTACAATATTTAACTTTAATAAATAAAAAACAGTAGGACACACAAAAAAAAAAAAAAAAAAAAAAACACTAAACTCATAAACAAGTACACAATATAAGGCAAATTTCAAGAAAAAAAAAATACAGATATTACTATAAGGTTGATAAAATTGTAAAACTAAACAAAATAAAAAATACTAAACCTATAATATATAAGAACACAGTAGGCAAATAATTCATAAGTGTAAACCTAAAGTAAAATTTTTTTGAAGATGATTCAGATGAGAAGAGTTGAGGAGTGAAGATTGAATTTTGAAGATGTTTGTGTGTGTGTGTGTGTGTGTGTGTGAGGCATCAGTCCCAGAAGATAAAGGCAAGCAAATTTTTAGGGTTTTAGTCAAACAAGATCAACGGTAACTGGTTGTCCAAATGTCAAAATCTTGAGCTTTTGTTTTTTTAGATTTGTCGTGTTCGTTGTGTCAACGCTGTGTCGTAATTTCCAAAAAAAGAAGAAGAAGAAGAAGACACTACTAGACACGGATTTTGAGAATGTATTACTAGTACCTGTGCCCGACATGTGTCAGAGACAGGTACTAGGCCAAAATTCAGTGTCCGTGCAACACAGATTTGGGGGAAAAGTTATCAAAATGGGCCCTAGTTTTGAGTTGATCTCTTTAGTCATGCCACGTGGCCTAGGGTGCTTAGTTTAAATAGTTTTCTATAGGGTATTCCAATGGTCATGATCTACCACCTGTGGAAGTTCCATTGGGTGGAAATTTGTATTTTCAGTTGTAGATGGTTTAGAACAATGTGTTTCTTTGTGTCCAATTTTCTATGTCCTTCACAAGAGCATCAGAGACAACCTTCGCATAAGTTGTTTTGCGAGAATTGAGCCAGTTCATCAAATATTTGAGGAAATTAAGCACAAACCTTACTTTTGATGGCCAAGTAAGATGGGTGGGGTGCATCATGAAGAAACCAAACCTTACATTATTCCTACCATTAAGTACGGGGACATATAACCAAGGACTACAAAGTCCTGCAAGATCATCTAAGTCACTTGGTGAAGATGGGGCATTTGAAAGTGTTCCTGACACCGAATCAAACTTTCAATTCTATCCCACAATGTATTGAACAATCAAGGAACAACTGCCCATTCTTAAGTTTGATAGAAGTAGTCCCTGAGGCAAGGAGTTAAGGCCCTCCACAAGGATCAAGGGTAATGACCATGGTACCTCAGTCAGGGCTTGAGTCCAAAGATGAATTGAATAAAAGGAGGAGATGCAAGCCGTAATTAATGATAAGTTTCATTCGCTGAGATAAGGAAGGAACTATTCAACCACATCATGATGCTCTAGTGGTCATTCTACGGATAATTGGATTTGATGTCAAAAGAATTATGGTTGATCAAGGAAGTAGGGCTATGATTATGTACCTAGACCTATACTAAGGATTAGGGCTGACTCTAGTGGATCTAATTAGGTATGACACTCCGCTAGTGGGTTTTGATGGCAAAGTAGTATGCCAGCAAGACAAATCAGCCTCTCCATGGTTGCAGGAGGAAAGATGGTGTTAGTAGATTTCATAATAAAATATGCCTACTCCCCCTATACAGCAATTTTAGCCTGACCTTGGCTCCATGCCATGCAAGCAGTGCCTTCCTACTAAGTAGGGAGTAGTGGAAACCAAGGGAGACCAAGAAGCAGCTCGGCAATGTAGAAACCTCATTTTGTACCCTTTACGACCCGAGCCCCCGTTCCCCAATGATGACATCATTCAGAAGTCCAAGGTTGATTTAGGGCTCAATCTTGTAAATTTTTTACTTGAAGGATGATTTGGTAAATAAAATATGCAAGAATACCCTAAGCATGCATACACATACAAGCGTATATGCACGAACGCTTTTAAGTATGCATACACATACACAGAGCATGTGCATGCATGCCACAAGTATGCACATGCATGTAGGTTTCAGAATACCTATTAGGGAGCCACCCTACGCCCCTCTACGATCACTATAAAAAGCCTCAACCGATATATGACGAATTCACTAGAAAATAGTGAATCAAAGAGGGAGTTTTTATACAAAAACACCCTCAAGTAAAATTTTACTTGGTTGGGACTTATTTTGGTCGTGACCTTCGAGTTTTAAGCTTACTAACCTTCTTAATTTGGTTCTTGATTAGATTGATTAAAGGGAACTGTCAAATCAAAACTCTAAAGAGTTCTAATGTTGAGGTTGTAAAGTTATGGTTTACAACTATTTTGTGTTGGCTTTAATTCCATGCCAAATTTGATTGTAATTTTGTTCAATCTTATGTACCCTATATTTTATGTGGGATTCTTTGTAAGGGTTGTGTGCAAGAGAGAGTGTGAAGACTCACGACAAATTGAAGATCAAAGGAGTTTTTGCGGGTAGCTCGCGAGAAGCCTTCCCGCGAAGTGAAGCTTGTGCTCAACACATGATTGAAATGCGAAGAGTCATGACAAATGGTGATAGCTGGTTTTCATGAGTGTCTGGTGGGTAAGGTCATCTCACGAGATACCCACGAAAAATTCTGTTTTGCTATTTGTCATATCTGAAACACCATGTCTCTACCCATACTATATATACCCACATTACCTATATACTGAAAAGAGTGCTTTTCAGAGAGAAAACCCTAGCCACAAACCCTTAAGAGCTAGAGATTGCTATACCCACAATCTTCTACTCAATCTTGTGAGGTTTTCTTCAACTCCTACCTCTCCATATCCAAATCCTTGAAAGGTTGATAGCTCAAACACTTACCACACCCATCCTAAGTGTAAAGTGAGGTTTTGGTACTGCTAGGAAGCATTGGAAGAAGCCATTTGTTTGGTGGATGCAAACAGGCTGAATTGCGTGATTCGGAGAGCTAGAGAAGGCAAGGCTTGGCGAAGTCAGTTAGTAGCAGGAGCTTGGAGGGCTCAAGTAAATAGGATAGACTAGGCTTGGAGGGTCTTTTGTTATTCGTGTATTCCAACTTATTCTCTGTGGGATCAATTTACTGCTTGAAGGGTGGCAGAGAGGTTTTTCACCGAGGTCTTCAATTTCCTCTTCGATAACACATCAGAGTGTTATCTTGTTTTTGCATTTTTCTTCCCTACCCTTTAGCTCTCATTTTACTACTATGTTGTGATGAATATGGCTTAGAGTAGTTTATTGTTTTGTTCGCTTGCATTTACTCTATTTTGCACTTAGCTTAAGTTAGAGTAAAATCAATCGAGCCGTAAGTTTTAATTTGGGGGTCTAAACAGCTCTTGTATTTTCATACATTTTTTAGCTTTCAATTAGTATCAGAGCAAGTACACTTACTGTGGTTTCATTACCTAAGTGTGATCCTAGACCCCTTGGCTTGCTATGGATAGTGCTATGGCAAAGGCCAACATGAAACATACTTCATGTGTTTGTGATAATGAATCTATGAGCATCTTTGGAGATTGTCCTAGCAGTGAGATTTTAGACTTATTCAAATCAAAGAAACATGATAGAATATTTGTTTACATGTTGAAATCTTTAGAGCAAAGGAACCATGATATTCATAATAGCTTATGTGAGTTGATGTTGGATAAAAATCTGGTTTTGTATCTCATACAAAACACACAGTAGAAGCAACACACAAGGATCTATTTCATTCATGATTGACAACATGCATTCTGTAAATTTCAGAATTTAAGAACAAGATAGCGTACCTTGGTGTGGAGAAATTCAAAACAAAGATTAGAAGCACTTGGGAAAACTTTTAATCTTCACTCCAATTCCACTTTACGCCCAAGATGTGTGGTCTCTCAATCAGTTTCCAAAAGAGAGAATGAAAGTGTGTCTCACACTCTTTCTTTTCTCTACAAAAAATCGCATTAAAAAAAATTCTGTATGTTTCTCCCTTTATAACTAACTGATTATCTAATTGGGCTGGCCTATTGGGCCTTTCCAATTGGGCTTTAATGTGTGGCTTGGAATGGGACCAAAAGGGACCAATAAGACACTAGCTCCAATGGGCCTTGGGCTTTTCCGTCAATTCTTGACAAGTTCAAAGTTACTATTAATTATATTTAATACCACTATATAAATATAATTGCACTCTAGGTCTTATTTATAAATTATATCCCAAGACTTTATTTTACACGCAACCCCTTCATTAAATATTCATAGTAATACAAAGTCATGAATGTGGACTGCCACTTTGTAAATTACTACATCTTATCCTTGAGTACCCGGTTTAATCCTTTAAAGTTATTCATCATATATTTATGAAATCCAATTTCATAAATATATACTTTAGTAATTTCTTACCAAAGTGGTTAGGCCTAACTCTCTGAATAACTAAACCCATTAAACTTATCTCAAGAGAATATTTTGTATCTCCGTTAAGTGACTATGAATTCCATCTTGAGAATATATGTTCCATCAACACTAAATGTGGTTGCCCAACATACTGAGGTTTTGACTGTTACTTTAGATCTCACTCCTGATATATCAAAGCAACTTACACTTCATGATCAGGACCATTATTCTCTAAGGATTAAGAGTTCATGCAAATAGAAGTCGTGAGATTTATTATTCATTTGACAGTCGTTAGGAGAATAATAAATCTCACAGCGGTCCAGTTCAATATGTCTTAACTCTTAAAACATATCAACATATCAACTAGAAGTCACCACTTCCATGATCAAGACAAATCATCTTAGTTGATACGTTATAGTCTTCGCAGATGAAATGCCTAATTTCATCACTGACTACGAACTATAAATTCTGAGTTTACAAAGAACTTGTGATTTATATCTTCTGTGACTAAATCATATAAATCACATACTATGCATCTCATGGACTATATGATAATGTCTAACTATTCATGTTACCATTATTTTAGATAAAAATAAATAACTTTATTAAACACAACATTAAGTCATACATAGCATCATACAATAGGATTTAAGGGCACATATCCTAACAATCTCCCACTTGCCCTAAAGACTATTGTGCACTAATCTAACTCCTATTCCCTCCAAATGTGACTCGAAAGTCCTTTGAGGCAAGGTTTTGGTAAAAGGATCTGCTAGATTATTTGCACTTTCAATCTTTGCCACCACAACATCTCCACGATCAACAATGTCTCGAATGATATGGTACTTCCTCTCAATGTGCTTTCCTTTCTTGTGATTCCCTGGATCTTTGGATTGTGCAACCACTCCACTATTATCAATAAACAATGTGATGGGAACTTGCTCCATTCTTACAACACCAAAGTCAGAAAGGAATTTCTTGAGCCAAACAGCCTCTTTTGCTGCTTCACAAGCAGCAACGTACTCGGATTCCATGGTGGAGTCCGCAATACAAGATTGCTTAACACTCCTCCAACTTATGGCTCCACCTCCCAAGGTGAAAACACATCCTGAAATGGATTTTCTGAAATCTAGATCCGATTGAAAATCTGAATCTGTATAGCCAATGGGAATCAAATCCTCACAATGGTAAACAAGCATATAATTTCTCGATCTCCTAAGATACTTGAGAATGTGCTTTACAGCTTGCCAATGTTTTGGTCCTGGATTTGATTGATATCGGCTGACCATGCCAACTGAATAACAAATATTTGGTCTAGTACAAAGCATGGCATACATGAGACTTCCCACTGCAGAAGCATAAGGAACTTGTCTCATCAAATTTTCTTCCTCTTGAGTCTTAGGCCTTTGGTCATCAGACAGAGGAACTCCATGTCTAAAAGGAAGCAATCCTTTCTTGGAGTTTTGCATGCTAAACCGTTCTAGAACCTTATCTATATATCCAGCTTGTGATAAGCCTAACATCTTATTCTTACGATCTTGCCAAAGCTTGATCCCTAGAATAAAGTTAGCCTCACCCAAGTCCTTCATATCAAATTGGCTAGACAACCAAACTTTAACCGATGACATTACCCCTACATCATTTCCAATGAGTAGAATATCATCAACATAAAGCACTAGGAACATTACTACTTTGTCTCGATGTCTTTTGTACACACATGGTTCATCAAGATTTTGTTCAAAACCAAATGACTTGATTGCTTGATCAAACCTGATGTTCCATAACCTAGATGCTTACTTAAATCCATAAATGGACCTATTCAACTTGCATACCATATGCTCTTGGTTCTTTGCTATGAAACCTTCTGGTTGCATCATGTATATTTCTTCTTCAAGATTGCCATTAAGAAATGCAGTCTTGACATCCATTTAACAAATCTCATAATCATAATGAGTAGCAATGGATAGGAGAATTCTGATAGACTTAAGCATGGCTACTAGCAAAAAAGTTTCATCATAATCAATGCCTTCTTTTTGTGTATACCCTTTCGCCACTAGTCTTGCTTTAAAAGTTTCAACCTTTCCATCTATCCCTCTCTTCCTCTTATAAACCCATTTGCAACCAACAGGTTTAATGCCGTTAGGCGCCTTTACAAGATCCCATACATGATTTGAATACATAGAATCCAATTCAGATTTCATAGCTTGGATCCAATGATGTGCATCTATATCATTAATTGCCTCTTCATAAGTGTAAGGATCCGATTCCGCCTCTTTTGAGATAGCTATATAAGTTTCTCCCAAACCTCTAAATCTCATAGGAGGCCGAATAATTCTCCCACTACGACGAGGCACCTGTGTACTAGTCATCTCATGAGTAATGTCTTGTGGTGTATCCAATACAGTCACATCATCCCTAGTTTCATCCACTGGTTGTTCAACTACAGGTTCATTCATTTCAGCCAATACAACTTTACTTCTAGGATTAAAACTATTCATATAATCATCTTCCAAAAATTTGGCATGGGTGCTAACAAACACTATGTTATCCTTATGATTATAGAATAAATAACCCTTAGTTTCTTTTGAATACCCTAAAAACATGCATACTTCAGTTTTAGTTTCCAACTTATCAGACTTCCCTTTTAACACATGTGCTGGACATCCCCAAATGTGGAGATATTTCATACTAGGCTTGCACCCACTCCACAATTCCTTAGGTGTGTTAGGAACAGATTTTGATGGAACTAAATTCAAAACATGCATAGCAGTTTTTAGTGCATATCCCCAAAAAGAAACTGGTAAAGTTGAGTAACTCATCATGGACCTAACCATTTCCAAAAGAGTCCTATTCCTTCTTTCCGCTACACCATTTTGTTGGGGAGTTTTAGGTGCAGTCAATTGGGATACAATCCCATTCTGAATTAGGTATTCCTTGAAATCCCCAAGAAGGTATTCGCCACCTCGATTAGATCGAATGGCCTTTATGTGTTTACCCAATTGATTTTCAACTTCAGCCCTAAACTCTTTGAACTTGTCAAAGGCTTCGGACTTCTGTCTCATTAGGTACACATAACCATATCTTGAGTAATCATCCGTGAACGTGATGAAGTACTCATAACCTCCTTTTGCTTGGGTTGACATAGGACCACATACATCTGTATGAACTAATTCAATCAACTCTTGGGCTCTTCTACCTTTTGCATTAAAAGGTCGTTTGGTCATTTTACCTTCCAAACAAGATTCGCAAACTAGAAATCCATCAAAGTCCATGGGCTGTAAAAGTCCATCTTTGATTAGTCTTTGAATCCTATTTGAATTAATATGACCCAAACGCAAGTGCCATAGATATGCATCACTAGTAGAAGGAAACTTTCTCTTTAATGATTTTACATGAGAGCTACTATCTATTTCAGAATTGTATAATTCATGCATTTCAGGAGTTAAAATATAAATACCATCCACAATATTGCCAGAACAGATAAACACTTTATCCTTCTTTATTACAACATTGTCTTTCAGGATAACACAATATCCATGTTTACCTAAGTAAGTTGCAGAAATTAAATTCCTACGAACATTAGGTACATATAAACAGTCTTCCAATATTAACACTCTAGACTTAAAACACAAATTATACACTCCAACAGCTACAACCGGAATCCTGCTCCCATTAGCCAAAGTAAGAAATAGTTCTCCCTCATTCAACTTTCTGGTCTCCTGGAACCCCTGCAAAGAATTGCAGATATGATTAGTACAACCTTAATCCACACACCAGGAATTTGTTGGATTCTGTACCAAACATATTTCAAGAAAAAAGGAACTTTTCATACCCTTATTCTTGGCAGCCTTGAATATTGGACAATTCCTCTTCCAATGTCCTTTCTCACCACAATGGAAACACTTTCCTTTGGTTTTCTTTCCTTTCTCGGCAACCCCTAAGGCAATTTGTTTACCATTTTTCCTAGTGAAGTCCTTCTTCTTCTTCTTACCTTTGCCTTTCAACTTAGGTTAAGAAGTAGAAGCTTCACCCACATTAGCTTCAACACTAGAAGTACCAAGGATGCCTTCCACCGCCACTAACTCATTCATTAATTTAGACAAAGAGTAAATCTTTTTGTTCATATTATAATTGAGTCTGAATTCCTTGAATGAATCCGGTAGTAACTGGAGTATCATATCCACTTGGGATTCTCCATCAATGTCGACACCTAAAACTTCTAATGTGTTCAGATTAGTAATCATCCTAAGACAATGCTCCCTTACTGAACTTCCTACAGCCATTTTGGTATTATAAATTTGCCTCATGGTTTCTTGCCTTGCAGATAGGCCTTGCTCACCAAACATCTCCTTCAGACTAAGCATTATGTCCGAAGCAAGTTCTATATCCTGCATTTGATGCTGTAGAACATTTGAGATTGATGCTAGTATGTAGCACTTGGCCATCTCATTAGATTTCTGCCAACGATCATATCGCTGTTTTTCCTCAAGAGGAGCATCTAATGAAGGAAAGTTAGGACATGGTTGAGTAAGCACATATTTATGCTCTTCAGTAGTAAGAACAATGTCCAAATTCTTTTTCCAGTCAACATAGTTGGATCCAGTCAGTTTGTTTTGGTTAAGAATAGCAACAAGTGGGCTAAATGATGCCATGATTTAAATCTGAAAATAATAAACATGAATATAATAAGTAAACTGGACATTATCAATTTAGCATATAAGCATACAATATGGAACCTTAATAAAACCATAAAATAATATATGCAACGACAACCCAATCCATGTCTATAATTCCTTGGTAGCAAGTTTATTATAAACACATTAATTGGTTGAGAATTATTCTCATTATTAGTACTATCATGATAACTCTTATCAAACACTAACAATATGCCGTATTACCTTCAGCCTTTAAGTAATAATGACAGAGCTCCTTTAGGAGGTTAACATTATACTTAGTCTAGTGTATACCATTATCTAGAATCATGTGTAGCCACGTTTCACTCTCCCTTTTATAGTGTTTAAACTTGTAGTACCATGAAACAAAACACCCTCCTTTGGGATCGCGAGGCATATGCACCAAGACGAGGTGTTTGTCCACACTGCTTTAAACGGGTAAGTTCAAACTTGTAGTACTATGAAGTAAACACCCTCCTTTGGGATCGCGAGGCATATACACCAAGACGAGGTGTTTACCCACACTACTATGAACCGATAATGGAGGCCATGAGATCCAACCCTTGTATCTCTCTCCCACTAGAAATTTTAAAATAAAGGTGTTTAACGTCAATAATAATAATGCTAGACACGTGAAAAATATAATCCTAATCTCATTAGGAATAAATTTCATAAAACTAGCATTAATATATATAAATATATATAACGTAACATAAAACTATATTATATTATATATATAATATAATATATATATTACGTTATAAAATTATATTATATTATATATATAATCCGTATATTATATATTACATATATAATCTTCAGATAGTGAAAACCAAGGACATCAAGTCAACGTCCATCTTTACAATTACCAAACAATTGTCTTATAATATATAATAATAATATTAACACTTTTGGATGGTTGAAATCCCACAAGTACGGATTCAACTTTTCCAAAACCAAGACAATTATTTGGTGTATGTCATGCCATGTGGTGCAAAAGAATCCAAGCACCAATCCGTATCAACCAAGGCTTTAATATATGCAAGATTATAAAATGGCCAAGCCGTACTCCAAGCCTTGCAATGAACTTCACCAAGCAGTGCATCAACAAAGATAACGCACATACAGTTATTGAATTCAATAACCGTATCCTTGGCATTAATCAGTTACGGTACCGCCAATCTCACTTGCAATATATACATACGGGTTCCATGGAAATTAAAAATCATGACACAATACCATAACTTGATATAGAAAATTAAAACACAAAGACAACGATTTTCTTAAATTCCAAAAATTTAATCACACGTTATACAATCATGATATGAAAACCTGGCTCTGATACCAATTGTTGGATAAAAATCTGGTTTTGTATCTCATACAAAACACACAGCAGAAGCAACAAACAAGTATCTATTTCATTCATGATTGACAACATGCATTCTATAAATTTTAGAATTTAAGAACAAGATAGCGTACCTTGGTGTGGAAAAATTCAAAACAAAGATTAAATGCACTTGGGAAAACTTTTAATCTTCATTCCAATTCTACTTTACGCCCAAGATGTGTGGTCTCTCAATCAGTTTCCAAAAGGGAGAATGAAAGTGTGTCTCACACTCTTTCTTTTCTCTACGAAAAATCGCATTAAAAAAAATTCTGTATGTTTCTCTCTTTATAACTAACTGATTATCTAATTGGGCTGGCCTATTGGGCCTTTCCAATTGGGCTTTAATGTGTGGCTCGAAATGGGATCAAAAGGGACCAATAAGACACTAGCTCCAATGGGCCTTGGGCTTTTCCGTCAACTCTTGACAAGTCTAAAGTTACCATTAATTATATTTAATACCACTATGTAAATATAATTGCACTCTAGGTCTTATTTATAAATTATATCCCAAGACTTTATTTTACACGCAACCCCTTCATTAAATATTTGTAATAATACAAAGTCATGAATGTAGACTGCCACTTTGTAAATTACTATATCTTATCCTTGAGTACCCGGTTTAATCCTTTAAAGTTATTCATCATATATTTATGAAATCCAATTTCATAAATATATACTTTAGTAATTTCTTACAAAAGTGGCTAGGCCTAACTCTCTGAATAACCAAACCTATTAAACTTATCTCAAGGGAATATTTTGTATCTCCGTTAAAAGACTATGAATTCCATCTTGAGAATATATGTTCCATCAACACTAAATGTGGTTGCCCAACATACTGAGGTTTTGACCGTTACTTTAGATCTCACTCCTGATATATCAAAGCAACCTACACCTCATGATCAGGTCCATTATTCTCTCAGGATTAAGAGTTCATGCAAATAGAAATCGTGAGATTTATTATTCATTTGACAGTCGTTAGGAGAATAATAAATCTCACAGTGGTCCAGTTCAATATGTCTTAACTCTTAAAACATATCAACATATCAACTAGAAGTCACCACTTCCATGATCAAGACAAATCATCTTAGTTGATACGTTATAGTCTTCGCAGATGAAATGCCCAATTTCATCATTGACTACGAACTATAAATTCTGAGTTTACAAAGAACTTGTGATTTATATCTTCTGTAACTAAATCACATAAATCACATACTATGCATCTCATGGACTATATGATAATGTCCAACTATTCATGTTACCACTATTTTAGATAAAAATAAATAACTTTATTAAATACAACATTAAGTCATACATAATGTCATACATAGCATCATACAATAGGATTTAAGGGCACATATCCTAACAGTTGAATTCCTTGATTGTTAAATATAAGAGAAGGAATAGACATTTGTGTGATAAACTTAATTCTTTGAAAAGAAAGCTTCACTCATCTATGAATGAAGTAAAGGAAGATGAGTCTTTCTTTAATGGTCAAGAATGCCTATCTCATGCTTTTCTTTTTGTCCATACCGCATTGAAAGTGTTTAATTCGTGCTTATGGTATCTTGACAACGGATGTTCAAGGCACATGACCGAAGATAAATCACTATTCAAAACTCTTAAGGAGAAGGAAGATGGCTTTGTGACATTTGGAGATGGTAGTCACTCAAAAGTTCTTGGAAAGGGAACTGTTGAGATTCCGGGACTTCCCTTATTGACTGATGTTCTCTACATCAAAGGATTAAAAGTGAACTTGCTGAGTATCAACCAAATATGAGATGAAGATCTCCTAGATCAATTCTCAAAGAAAGGGTGTCTAATCCTCAAAGAAGAAGGTATTCAAGTATTGAAGGGACTTAGAACCACCTACAATTGCTATGGCGTTATTCTGAATCCAAGAAATCATGTCGGAGTGCTCAAGTGAATCTTTTGGAGTTATGGCATCAACGATTTGGGCATGCAAATTACAAACAAGTGGCAAAAGTCTCAAAGCTTGAAGCAGTGGTTGGTTTGCCAAAGTTTGGAAAAATAGAGAAGAATGTTTGTGGTCCATGTCAATTGGGAAAACAAACAAAATTCACCCATCCTAAAGTAAATGTTGTTGCTACTTCTCATCCTTTAGAGTTACTTCATGTGGATCTAATGGGTCCAACAAGAATGGAAAGCTTGGGTGGAAAACGTTACATCATGGTGGTCGTTGATGACTTCTTAAGGTACTCTTGGGTGGAATTTCTGAGAGAGAAGTCGGAGGCATGCGACAAGATGGAAAGGTTACGCAAGAGACTCCAAAATGAAAAGGGAGCTCCCATAGTCAAAATCAAAAGTGATCATGGGAAGGAGTTTAAAAATGCAAGATTTAAAGCATTTTGCAATGAGCACGGCATCGAAAAGGAATTCTCAGCTCTAAAGACTCCACAACAGAATAGGGTGGTTGAAAGAAATAACCAAGTGATTCAAGAGATGGAAAGAGTGATGCTCCTCAACAAAAACATTTCACAAAAAATTTGGGCTGAAGCAGTAAACACTTTATGTCACATTGGGAATAGGATTTTCTTCCAAGTAGGAACAAAGAAGACACCATATGAAATTTGGAGGGAAAAGAAGCCGAAGGTGAAATACTTCTGAATATTTGGAAGAAAATGGTACATTCTCAATGATAGGGAGAACCTTGAAAAATTTGATGCTAAGAGTGACAAAGGGATCTTTCTAGGATACTCCACAAACATCCAAGCATATAAAGTGTACAATAAGCGCAAATGCTACATTCTCAATGATAGGAAGAAACTTGGAAAATTTGATGCTTAGAGTGACGAAGGGGTCTTTCTAGGATACTTCACAAATAGTCGAAAATATAGAGTTAATTTATCACAAGGGGTCAATAAGTTTTTGGCCTATCAATTTATGATGGTATACGAGGCCTAGCCATTTCAAACAAAAAGGTCCTAGACTAAATGAAGCAAGCACTACAACAACATGTAACTATACTCAAGAAACAGAAGACTTAGTGAAAGAAGAGAATCTGTCAAGTAGTACGATAGAACCATCTAAAAAGCCTCTAACAGTGCCTAATTTCCCACATGATGTGGAGCTAGAAACCATTAACCTCAGTAATTATCCTAATATCTAGCAATCAACTTCAATTAATGCAACTCTACCACCACTGGAAAAAGCTCAACTCATCTCACTACGAAAGGAATTCATCAATGTCTTTGCTTAGGAGTACCATGAGATGCCTAGCTTGGATCCCAACCTAGTAACACATGCTCTTAATGTGGAACTAAGGGCAAAACTAGTAGTACAGCACATTCAGACTTTCCATCCCTATATTGAATCTCAAATCATTCAAGAAGTCTATAAACTTTTCATGGTTAGGTTCATCAAGCCTATTATGCATTCAAAGTGGCTTTCCAACATTGTACCTATATAAAAAAAAGAACAAATATGATGTTGTGTTGACTTCTTGAACCTTAATAAAGCATGCCCCAAAGATGAATTTCCACTTCCCGACATGGATATGCTCATCAACTCAGCCACTGGACATGCTATATTATCATTTATGGATGGTTTTAGCAAGTACAATCAGATCAAAATGTCACCTAAAGATGAAGCCAAAACAGCCTTTTGAACTCCCATTGGCAACTTTTATTACACCATCATGCCCTTTGATTTCAAAATGCTAGGGCTACCTATCAAAGGGCCATGACCGTAATCTTTCATGACATGATGCATAAAGAAATTGAAGACTATGTGGACGACATTTTTGTTAATTCAAAGACAAGAAATGATCATCTTACTATCTTATGAAATGCCTTTGAAAGGTGTCGACTCTTCAAGTTTCGCATGAAACCACTCAAATGTGCCTTTGGAGTCACTAGAAAAGTTTTAGGATTTCTTGTCCACCAACGAGGCATAGATGTTGATCCTAGCAAAGTGCAAGCCATTTCTACTATAAAGCCACCTACCACACTCACGTAACTCAAAAGTTTTCTTAGTAGACTCTCATACTTCTAGCGATTCATCCTAAGTCTAGTTACTCACTTTCGTCTTTACACCATTGTTGAAAAAGGGAACATCCTTCTGCTAGACTCCTAAATACCAATAGACATGCCTCCAGCTATAGTAACTTATGATCAAACTGTCAACCATACGCGCACCTAAACCTGGAAAACCACTCAAGCTGTATTTGGCTACCAACAATGAAGTAATCAGAGCAATTATAGCCCAAGATGATCAAAAAGGAATTGAGCGACCAGTTTACTATATTAGTAGAAAGCTAAAAGATATTGAAACTTGCTACCTAAGGGCAGTGTGGGCTTATCTTGCCCTAATATATGTTGCCCAGCAGTTGTGTTACCATTTACTAGCTCATACGGTGCAACTATTAACAAAATCTCATGCAATCTAGTCACCCTTGAGACATCCCATTCTTTCTAGAAGGCTATCACAATGGCTTTTGCAATTATCTTAATTTGAGATCACCACAGTCACCCAATAGCTGTAAGGGTTCAAGCCATCACAGATTTGCTGTTAAATTTCATGGAGAAGACAGTTGGAGCATTATTGATGATGTACTTGGTGAGCTACTAGAACTTGTACTTATGGAAACAACTGGAGTTGTTTGAACTTTACGCTTGATGGATCTTCTACCATTGTTGAAGGGGGAGCTAGAATAGTTTACTCAAAAAACACTAGAGAAATAGTGGTTGTCATTCAAGCTTGATTTTCCATGCACCAACAATATGGCTGAACATGAAGTGTACCTTACAAGCCTAGCAATGGCTTGTGAAATGGGTATCAAACATCTTCAAGTAATGGCTCAAAGGTTAGAGGACTCTTTTGAGGAATTCAATATTGAACATTTTCTAAGGTTTGGCAAACACTTCGCTGATGCTTTGGCTATCTTAGGATCCAAAATAAATTTCGAGAGTGCAATCACAGATGTCAATATTATAAAAAGACTCATTCTAGTTATACAAACAAATGCTAAAGAAGAGTTCTTTGATCAACTGCTGGAAAAGACAGATTAGTGGTCATCCCTTAAAGAAGCCCTATTATCAACCCACGAGAAAGATCATTTGAAAGTACTTAAAGATTATACCTTGATGGTAGGAGAGCTATACAAAAAACTTCCTGGAGGAGTTTTAACCAAATGCTTGAGCCCTGATAAGTCCACTAAGCAATTAAAAAAAGTTCATGAAAAATCCTGTGGTTTTAGCAGTTTTGTTAGTCTTTACAGATACCTCTAACGGTCAGGATACTACTAGCAAGAAATGAGCAAACAAGTTGTCACTATCCAAGAACAACATTCTAGCTATCCATATACTCTTAATCAAGTGGAATCATATAAAGTTTTACCATAAGTGATTGGCGTACACCCTTTCTTGAGTATCTCATAGAGGGCATCTTCTTGACAACCATGAAGAGACCTACCACTTGAAAAAATTGGCTACCTTTGAGATGTCTAGAAACCCCCGAAGCATAATTAGTCATGCAAGAGGTACATGCGAGAGAGTGTGGTAACCATCAAGGCAAAAAGCAACTTTTCCAGTAGCTACACAATCTTGGGTATTTCTGGCCCACCATGAAACATGACACAACTAAATGTGTGAAGACATGTCATACTTGCCATGTCCATGGGAATCTCATACACACTCACCCTACCAACCTCTAAAACATGATGACTCCTTAACCATTCTGTACTTGGGAGCTTAATCTAATACGCCTAATCAATCTAGCATCCAAGGGTAATATTTGGATACTAAAGGCTACCGAGTACTTTACAAAGTGGGTTGAGGTCATTCCACTAAAGAAGTCTACAGCCTAGCTATTGCAAACTTCATCCAAGAACACATAATCAGTAGATCTGGCAACCCTCACAAGATTGTAAGTGATAATGGCACTCCTTTCATCAACAAGGATGTTCGAAAGTTACTTGACCATCACCATAGCAAGCATTAGATGTCTACTCCTTATTATCCATAAGGCAATGGTTAAGTGAAAACTACCAACTATGTACTATTGAGAATTCTTAGCAAAATGGTACATGAATATAAAGGCGGCTGGAGCAAATGCTTACTAGAAACCTTGTGGGCATACCGAAACTTAAGTAAAACAGCTAATGGATTATCACCATTCTGTCTTGTATATGGTACCAAGGCTATAACTCCAATTGAGTTATTGATTCCTACCCTAAGGGTTGTTCACGACTAGGAAACAGATATGGATGCTGCCATTTGTGAAGACATCAAAACCATGGACCTCAAAACCTTGGAAGAGACATGAAACCTTGCTTTTAACTTCAACTAGCGATGCCAGCAACAGATGGCCAATGCTTATAACAAGGCCATCAAAGCCAAAGTTTTAGTCAAAGGACAAATGGTTCTAAAGGTAGCAGATCATGTAAGGGGAAATCTCTTAGCCCCCTTCAAGTTTGCCCGAAGTTGGGAGGGGCCCTATCTTATAAAGGAAGCCATTGACAATAGTTACTATCTTGTAGCTATACCAGAAGGTGAAAGCCTCACACAACCTATTAATGGCCAATGGGTTAAGTTGTACTATGCATAACTTAACTATTCTGTTTGTATTAGGTGACTCTCCATATGCAATCATAAACCACTACTATATGAATAAGAATTAAGCACTGTCTTATGCCTCAAATATGAATCTCTTATATTTACAATTACTATAATATTGATTTCCATACATAATCATGCATATTCCAAACTATAAACAGAATAATAGCTTTAACATCTAGTGTTATGGGCGCAATTGGAGGGGAGTATGCCTTGGCTGAGTGGACCATTCTAGCGAAAAGAAAATGGAGTTGCCACCTAGTTTAGGTCTAGGTACCATATATATAGCGCCCTTACATGGAAGGACTAATCTTACTACCAAAGTATAAGTTCGAAGTTTAGGTATGAGGATGGGAAGGTCTTAGGCACCCCATCCCACCCGACTCGTAGGTCGGCTTCTACTCATTATGTCTTACGTCTTAATCTCATTAAAGACATGTTCAATATTGCATCTTGAATTTACACACACACACACACTAACATACATCTAAGCACACAACATGGCATTTTCATCCCTAACCCTATCATATGTCTATCATAGCATCTCATCACATATTTCATCCAACACGGCAAACAAACAAACACAAATCACAAATGCATGTTGAGATCATGCAAACAAGTCATCATAACCAAGGCCAACCTAGATTACCCAACCAATGTATAGCATATCCATCATATCCATAACCAAATGCAGGTTCATGTGAATGCATAACTTACCTCACTCCAACAAAGCACCTATGCATCAATGCATGGACATATAAATTCTTGTTCATAGCAAAGAAAACATAAAAAGGGGAACCCTAATCTAACATATCAAAGGAAAACAAACAAATAAACAGAGAAACAGAAAGTATACATGTGAAAATAGGCTAGAACAAAGACATATTAGAAATAAAATAAAGAAACAGATGTAGAAAGCTACAGACTATGGTTTCTGGGCTTTGGTACATGTACGTATACATTAGGCTTGCGTATGCAGCCCAATTGTATACGTACACATGTAGAATGCATGCATACGCATACCCGCCCAAACCCTAACCCAGAAACAAAAACATAGAAAAATAGAGCAGAATCTAAAAACTATAAATCTAACAAACTAACATGCTTTAAAATAGAAAACTACTAAATCATAGGCTACCTAAACATACTAAAACATAAACAAGACAAGAAAATTGAATAAATTAAAAAATTAAAACAAAGAAAAGAAAATAAAGGGTTAGAACTTAATACCTCAAACACAAAGCTTTTCAAGCTTGATTTTGACCATTCTCCTTAGTCAATCTATTCACAACTAAACAAAATTGATGAGTAAACTTCAAAACTGAAAGATCAAGACCTAAAAAGGTCTCAACCAGAAGAAAATTCACTTGGGGATGTTTTGTAAAAAACCCCCTCTTTTATTCACTATTTCTAGTGAATCTTAGGCTTTCCTTTAAGATTTTCTATTTCTTTTGAGACTCACTCCAAACCTCTTCAATATATGAATGCCACCCTTTTGTACGAATCAAAGTACGTGACTAACCAATGATGCACGACTCCCAGGACATGACTAACTCAAAAACTTGAAGAAGATGTTGGCTGCAAAGTTCTTCACTTCATCAACAATGAAGATCAAGAAGCACTTGGTTACAAAACCCTAAGGAGCAAAAGACACAATAGCTTCTTTCAGAAAGAATAAGGCATCGGTCATCTTTTGCATGTGTTCTCCTTGTATTCTCTTATGTGACGGCCTTTAAAATAAGCCTTATATATGTTTAGGGTTGTGAGAAAAGAAATCCTACACAAATACATAAGCATGAGCTGAAAATTAAATCTAAAAATTTTGATTTTGTAATTCTCGATAGATACAACTATCGAACAGCTGTCGAGACCTCAATAAATAGAATCTGTCGAGAGCTGTTGAGACTCATTAATGAACAACCCTTCTTCACTTGTTTCTTGGTCTAATCTTCATAGCTTTAATACTCTACTTGAACAACATGTTTCTTGAAGTATTAAACACATCCTAGATCTACCCAATTACAAGTAAAGTGCATTTTGTCAAAAGATTAGCTAATTCTATATTGACATATTTTCCTAACATGATTCACATATGACCTAACAATCTCCCCTTTGGCAATCCGTGACAAAACCACAACAAACAAATGAACATATGAGAGAAGTCATAAATCACTCAATTCGTACTCACTTGTGGAATAAAAAAAGATCTACCCTAAAACATACTCTTGAAAAGCTTTGCAAGAAGAGAGATTATGGCATGGAAGACTTTGACAACCGATATTTCTGAAACACTTGAAACAAAACTCATCAAGGCATCTTATTATGAAACAAAAATAAAATATTGCATACATTAGAAACATGCGTATAAAGAGAGAAAAGAAACAATTCATGTAGAGATAGGTGAAGAAAAACATACATCATATATATATATATATTAAAGATAAGCACAATGTATGTAAACATGGTCATAAGAACATTGTACAAGAAGAAGAAGGTAAGCACTGCCCCTAACATGATGAAACACATCTCCCCCTTACAAAGGCATGTATTTCTCCCCCTAACATATAGAAACTTAAAAAGAAACCACATATTCTCCCCCTTTTTGTCATGATTGACAAAGGGTACAAGAAGCTAGAAAACTTCATGCGAGAAACATAAAGATGATCAATGGGGCACAAGGAATCCATATAAATGCATGAATGTAATGAAACAAGATGCTATGGATGACAAGATAATAGAAAGATGCAAAACATGTGAAAAACAATGCATGAAAGAGGATCTCGACAGATCAAGAAGCTGTCGAGAAGCTATCGAGCAGAAGCCAACCTTGATGGATCAAACAGCTATTAAGAATCTATCGAGCAGATAGAAAGTTTCTCGATGGATTGAGAATCTATCGAGAAGCTATTGATACAAAGTCCAGAAAGCTCAGTGGATTGAGATTGCGTTAACTTTATTGAGACAAGAAGAAAAAGCGGCTCGATAGATAGAAATTTGTCGAGAGATGTTTAGAAGCTGTCGAGATATAGTTTTTCAAAGAAGAGAAAAACACAGACATGATTGCAATCAAGCATGCTACTCAACCAATGATCCAATCAACATTTTAAGCTCTCAAAAACATCTCTTTGCAAGAAAAATATCAAGAATTTAGATCCAAAAACACACACATACACAACAAGTTTAAACAATTTTATATTTCAAAAACAAGTCAAGATAATTTAGTAAGCATACATTAACACATGTATTCCTTGTGATGGTCAAATCACATTGTACCTGCACTTGTATCAAAAATAGAAAAGAATATTGTGTGTTGTGTGTGAGAAACATCACAAGATTATATAGGTGTCTACATGTTATGACGATTTAAGATATGAGAAAATCACTTTACTCATACATAATCATAATTGCTTGATGGGGACTATCACCTTCGAGGTACATCCTATAACTCCCGCATCTCCTAGAAGACACGCTTATAATCATATATAAAACATTTTGATTCTTTTTGCTTTTATTTTCTTTGCATATTTTCTTTTGTTAAGAGATAAAAAAAATACCCAATTATGTTAAGCTTTTGACATTGCACTTTTGCTATGACGAAGCATACAGATGTCATTTTATGATTGGCGGGTAATAGTGGTAAGATGGTCCTTTCTCTTAGGATTTTCTAGTCCTTCCCGTCAAACAGAGTGATATGAGTGTTAAGTGTAAGAAATTACTTAATCATACTCATCACAAACATGAGTCACAAAACTCACTTGCTTAGTTGTGCATAGAGATGCTCATTTAAGCTACAAAAGATACAAAGTTTATAAATCTTTGTTTCACTGGCCATCCAAGGTACACAAGTACCAATTTACACAAAACACACATTAATATTTGTATTTTTCTGATTTTTCATTTTTTTAATTTTGAAAAAAAAACAAAAAAAAAAAAACTAAACAACCAAACAAATACAGACAAGCAACATGAAAACATGAAAGAAAGATGCAGATGCATGAAAGCATGATTCCAAAGCAGATAATAAATTAAGCAAAAAGGATCCTACTTTAGATAGAAAGAATTAAAGTAGAGGACAAACAAAAAAGACAATTAAGTCTTAGGCTCCTTTCTCACCCACACAACATGAGTCTTTGACCGTGAAGATGAAAAGACACGTGTCCTAATATGTCTACTAAAGGACATAGAAGAATTAAAATTCTCCTGAAATTGAGTTAAAAAAGCTCAAAGCTTTTAATAACTCTCTAAACAAAGGTACAGATCCTTGAAAGGAAACTTGTGACCGTTTGGGCACTTGCTTTTGCGGATATAACTTAAAGCAATTAGGAAGAATGTGTCCAGAAACATCATAATGCTGAAAAACATGAGATCTAACAATGGATTTAGAATTTACCAAATTAGTTTTGGATTTCATACCTTTATCACCTTTCTTAGATTGGGGCACAAAGACAGTCTTTGATCCAGAAGCCGTGGAAGAGGAAGGGCCAAAGGAAATAGCATATCTTAAGGCAGTCATATCAGAACTAGGCTTTTGAGCTCTCAATACCTCATCAAGCTTTGCACTAGACATCCTCTCTATTTTAGTTCTAGCTAGACTAAGCTCAACTTCGAAATTCTTGATCTTCTCTTTTAATGAGGTGTTCTCCACAACAAGAGTTTCAACTAACCTTGTAGTCTCATCTAGTTTGACTAATAGATCATCTTTTTTAGTTTTTACCTTATTAAGCTCTTTTCTACAACGATGAGAAGTCTTTTCAGATTTTATAAATTCAGTGCATAGCTAATCATAGGCTTCTTGAAGGGTCATCTTCTTGGGTACTTTATCATTAGAAGAATTCTCACTGTCACTAGCACTCTCCACAATCACCTTATTAGTTGTGGTAGCAAAAGTTATAAAGTGACCACATTCATCCATATACTCATCAAAAGAGTCATCCTTAGTATCACTCTAGTTAGCAACCAACCTTTTATCTTTTGAATTCTTGGTCTTTTCCTTTATAAGATAGTTTGGGCACTTTATCCTCATATGACCAAAATCTTTGCACTCATGGTACTGGATAAGGGGTTTCTCATTCTTACCCTTCCTAGAGGATTTAGATTTCCTAGGAGGTTTGTCCTTATTCTCAACCTTATCTTCATCTTCATCTTTATCTTCACTTTCATCTTCATCTTTAGAGTCATCAATCTCTTCCTCTATACCCTTAAGAGCCAAGTTTTCACTCTTTCCACCTTTTCCCATTAAACCTAGTCTCATCTCATAGGTTTGAAGGTTCCCTATAAGCTCAGTCAAAGGAATTTGATCAATGTCCTTCACTTCTTCAATGAAAGTAATCTTGGCATGGAATCTTTCACGTAAGGACCTGAGGATTTTTCTAATGATTTTGGATTCTACTATAAATTCTCCAAGGTTGAAGGCATAATTCACAATATTCTAGAGTTTAGCATAGAACTCATCAAAGGTTTCATCCTCCTCCATCCATATTTCTTCAAAACTACTAGTGAGTCTTTGAAGCTTCACAATCTTTACTGCCTTGGTACCTTCATAGGTGGTCCCAAGAATGGTCCATGCTTCCTTGGCAACTTCCGTGGATGATATTTTCTAGAATTCCTCATTGGTCACCCCACAAAACAAAGCATTCAAGGCCCTACTGTTGAAATTTGCCTATGATTGTTGCTTTATCCCAATCCATCGGCACTTCCTTTGGCTTAATTTAGCTAACTTCAACAACTTGCTATACTTTTTCACCTAAAGCCTGCAAAACAATTTTCATACGAACTTTCTAGAACGCATAATTATTGCCATCAAATAAAGAAGGAATCAAAAGAGATTGTCCACGATCCATGACAATAGGGGTCAAGGATCACACTCAAGAAATTAATCCAATCATAGTGTACTGCTCTGATACCACTTATTGGGAAATTTAGACCCCGATTGATAGAATTAACAAATTTTAAACCCAATTTGTTAATTAGATTTATTATGAATAAATCTTGTTAAAACAAACTAACATCAATATCATATCAATATCATGCATAGCAAAAAAGTAAATAAGACAAGATATGATGACCCAAGAAAACCAACGAAACAAACTAGTTTTACAGTAAAAAACCTAGGGGGAAACCTTTCCAAAAAGCAATCCACTATAGTAAAGAGAAGTTTCAAATCTAGTACAAAACCTTTGTCCCTAAACTCTACAATCCCCATAGATGAATTTACAGCAGAAACCTTCTACCGCTTTAAAACCACTGAACTCTTCAATATATGAACGCCACCCTTTTGCATGAATCCTAGTACGTGACTAACTAATGATGCACGGCTCCTAGTATATGACTAACTCACCAACTTGAAGAAGATGTTAGTTACAAAGTTCTTCACTTCATCACTTCAAGTTTTTCCATTTTCAAGTTTTGCTTTGATCTTCCATTTTAATATGTTTTTGGAAATGTAAATGCTTGGGTTTTTCTTTGGGATGGGTTTAGATGAAAACCTGACACTTTAGGAGTGGTAGGAATATTTTTAGGATGAGTTTCGATCAAAATATGTCTGAGAATGTCTAAGAACACTTATTTGTATGTGCCCATGTGTATATGGATATCAGCCTGTGCACGCAGCTTATATCCATGCGTATGCATACATAACTCATGCATACACAGGCTCCATTCATGCGTATGCATCTGTGTTTTTTAGTTCGCAATGATGCATGGTCCAACATGCGTACATGTGTAGAGTCCCTACATACACAGGCGTGGGCCTGCGTGTGCATGCTAGCACTCAAAAACCTTATTTGGACTGTTTTAATTCCTTTTTCACTTATCTTTCGACTTGTCATTTTAATGCTTTATTTTTATCTTTTTGTAGGCCTTCCCACTTTCTCAAGTAGGGCAGCACCAACTGTGTTGCTTCATGGTACTGGGTCTTGATCGGGGAGATTAAGGGCCATATAAGTGTTGTAGGCTTTGAGCCCATCATCTACTTGTTGTCGGAGACCTTTACTAGTGCCATTTTGGTGTAATTCTTGGCTGAGAGGTGATGGGATATGGTGACTCCTCATGACTTTCACTGCATGACTGGCCTTAGGTGCGATGGGACGCTCATCAACCTATGGGGTGGGTCAAGCATATATCTAGGTGTTGACACCCGACCTCGATCAAGAAAGGCAGTGGAAAAAATGCTGCCGCCATCGCGGGCACTCATTTAACCACCCGTTGTGGCGATAGCTCCCATACGCAGAGCCCCTTTGGAGGGTCCCTCTCAAAATAATGGTGTGGTGCACATGCGTGTGCGTTGCGCAGAGCTTCGAGTGCTCTCTCTCTCTCTCGATGGAGGAAGGTAGGTCTACCTTTGGCATTATGGCAAGAATCTGGGCCAAATTTTAAGGGATTACCAAAGGTAAGTGGAGTAGCCATCAATCATTAGGTAATTCTAAGGTGTGATTGGTCACCTATTTCTAGTTAATTTTATTACCAATCCTAGTCTAAGAAAAGGGTCATTTTTTCTAATCTAATGTGGATGGCAAGAAATCTTAATTCTTAGGTCTGGAAGTTTGGTTACGTGTGAGGAATGTGTTAGGCACCCTACAACACCTATCCAAGGACAGTAATTTTTTTTTTTATAAAACTTAATTTTCGGAGATTGGTAGTAAAAATATAATTTCAGCATTGGCTTTCGAGGCTTTGCATGCATGGGGGCTTTTGAGGTTTGGATTTTGAATAGGTTTGGTCCTAATCTATGCTTTCCTAAAATGTTCGAGCGAAGTGCAAGATTCCAACGGGGAAAATCTGGAGACAAGTCACCTTACTTTCGTGGCAGAAATTAGGCATCGCTCGACTTAGGTGACATAGACTGTGATAGTCACACCAGAGGGAGGGGTGGCGAGCAGGTATATATATACATACATCATGCACAATGCTAGTGAACAGAGCAGGATAGTAAATGCCTACATACCCAGAGCATGGCCCAAAATATAGGTGCAGAAAAATAAACAAAGGTGTCCATACTCTAGAGATTAGGACGAATGATACAAAGCATGATATACCTAATACAAACCATCTAAGAAAGAAAGGGAAGAGGAAGAGAGGGGTTTAAAATAGTACATAACCAAAGGGAAAGGCTAAACTCCTAAATTTACTGACTGTAGCTGCTTGGCTTATATCAACGTGCATGCATACTCGCCCTTTTTGCTTGCGCTTGGTAGATCGTACCTTAGCTCCATGTGTCCTCACTCCATGTGTGTACATGCAAAGGCAAAGAAAAGAGAACCAACAGATAAGCAATGGAAGGAAAATGCTTAGATAATAGATAATAGCAAAAGGACGCAAAGCGAACAAGCAAGATAGATATGGAAAGCATAGCATGTGACAAAGGCAAAAAGGCTAACCAACAAGAAAGAAAGGAAACTAGCAAGGAAACAAACAAAAGGAGGTGTCCACGAGGGATAAATGTAGGTTTGGATTGAATGTCCATTGCTTCATTATGTTGAAGTATGGACCACACACTAGCAAGCAAGACTCATGCATGGACATGTAAGCAAGCGTGTAAAGATGCACATAAAGCCAATGGGTGGCACAAACAAGCATGGTAAGCATATTATCGCATGGAGCAGAATGGGAAAGGTATGCGCAAAGCAACCGGCATCATGGAGATGCATCCCAAATGGTTACATCCAAACAAGGTCTTATGGGCGTCGAATGTAACCATACAACCACAAACCAGCTAAGAGCGTTAAACGTGGCAAAGCCTAGAACAAGAGAGGCTAACACAAGCATAAAACATAGGAGCAAGCAAGCATAGACATGCGAATAGGTGATCCAAACACTTTGATATAGGCCTCAGTGTATGGATGATGACATAGACCATAGGGTCTAGATTGGATCCTAACCAATAGGTCAAAACACAACAAAGAAAAATAAAGTGACAAAAGGGCTAGAATAGCACGTGGCTTTAAAAACATAGCCTAGCTCTAAGCACACAAACATGGCATGGAGCGTACAAGCACATGAGAAATAGCATAAAGCATATAGAACGTATAAGCAAGGAAACAAGTATGTAGAAACATAGATCCAGGCACACGAGCATGCAAAAGCATAGTTCTAAGCACACAAACATGTGAAAACGTAGATCTAGGCTTATAAGCATGTGAAAACATAGATCTAGGCATAGGCATGGCAATACGCATATGCTCATGTGAAAACTTAGCACATAGACATAGAAGAACATGAGTCCAAGCATATAGATATGTACAGATGCAGATCTAAGCATGAAACATGGAAATAAAAACACACGAACACATAGATCCAAGCAAGGCATAGCCATAGACATGATATGAAGCATGTGAGCATATAACCCTAACATCAACATAGAGCAAAAATAGAAACAAAACAAAGGAAACATGGCATAAAATCCTAAGCATGTAGATCTAAACATACAAGCATGTAAGGATGTAGATCTAAGCATAAACATGGCAAAAAGTACATAAACACATAGATCTAAGCAAGGAACACACATAAAGTAAAAAGCATGCTAAAGAAAGCAATAAATCATGTTATTCAAGCTAAAAAAGATAGGCAAAAGCTAGAAAGAGATTTATAAGGTTAAGGGTGTGGATGATAGCTAAAAAACTACATCCACACCCCTAAACCCTAAATCCAAAGTGTAGAACCAAAGGAAGGAAGATTGGATATAAAAATAATACCTTGTATTTGTTGGTGAAGAGAGAAGAATCAAGAAGCTTTGATGTGTTTTTTAGGTGTTTTTGGAATTTTGAAGAAAGAAAAAAATGCCTAGAGAAGCTGGCAGAGAGCAAAACTTAGCAAAAAAAAGCCTTTTCATTCTGACGGGTGTCTAAGGCTATTTATAGCCCCGAGCGCTTTTTTGAGGCAGCGGCACTTGGAGGGCTACCAGCCACAAAGGGCCCTAAAACAAATTCATCCTAACATCCCTAAAAAGATCTTAACTTCCTATTTCTGAAAATTTATGGATCTTGAAAATCCAATGGTCAGATCGACAGTTATGGCTCTCGTAAGTTATGGCTCTCAAATGTTTATGGTGCATCGATTGGTGCGTCATCCCAGTTTCCGCGATATCTCGGCCGTTCTAACTCCGATTTCAACCCATGAATAGTCATTGGAATTGTAATTTGATAATATTTGCAATGGCATTCGTTTCAACCCGTTCTGACAGCCGTATCAAAATTAGGGCTTTTGGGCCCACTCGAGATCGACTTCGACTTAAACTTAGTCAAACTTGGTCAAAGTTGTCAAAAATCTTTGAGAAGCTCAGGATAAAGTAAAAATTTGAAAAACATTGTTTTACGAGAGTTTGTACCTCATTTGGCCTTCAGTCAAACCCAGGGTTGACTAGGGGCATTTTGGTCATTTTAGCTAAAAAAGCACTTTGGATGCTCCGACACTTGAACGGGCTATGCCATGTTGTTCTGGATGCTCTCGTGGACCTATTGAGAGAATAATATTTTTTTTTTAATTTTTTATGGTTTAGCACACAAATCAAGGGCGGACAAAATACGGTATCAGCATTAGGTATTAAGCTGCTCGGAGGAGGAACTCAGCGGATACAATTCGTTACTATGACATCGAGATGGGTCATAGGCCTCTCCCATAGATGACTCACAACGAATGTGCCCAAATGGCGAGGGCCTTTTTGTCAATTTTTAGGGGCCTATCTCTTCACCAATGGGGGGTAGATAGTTTCTCTGAGGTGGTTATCCCTCTGCTGTGAATTTGAGGAGGCTTAGGGGGCCAATTGGGACTAGAAATGTTTTGCTTACCTATACTCATCTTTGGACACACTCAGAAGAGGGACTCTATGTCAACTAGTGGGGCCTTGGAATCTCCTTAAGGTTAGTTCTCTCATCCTTTCAAACATCTTACAAAGTATTTGTTTCTCATACATGTAATTGTGCTTATGCATATGTCACCTAGGCTTAAAAACTGTGTTTGATACTTCTTGCAAACTATATCTACATCTACATCTTACAAATTGCATTCATATTTATATACCTTGCAAACTTTACCTATTCTTCTTGCAAGCAGTCATCTTGCAAACTATACCTATTCTTCTTGCAAACTGTCATCTTGCAAACTATACCCATTCTTCTTGCAAACTATCATCTTACAAACTATGTTTTCTCTTTTCAATGTTGGGCCGTGAAGTACAGTCTTATTGCCCATGGAAAAGAGGTGGATTTGAAGATCTTTTCCTCGATTAAGACTCACTTTGACAAACTTTCTTCTGAGTTGTTGAGTTTAAACATTCACTTTCCTTGTTACTTTTTCTTGCATGCCCTTAGGATTCTTCATCTAACCCTACATGCTGTTCAAATCATTTGGAGCCCATAGGCAGGTACTCATACTGTTGTGGACTTGAACTTGGAGGCTGCTGCCATCATCACTTTTGAGATCATCCAGCATTTTGAGGGTGCCTGTCTGAGGGTTATTTACTTAGCAAAGAGGTTATTCTACCAGTTGGTAGGTGAGGATGTATTGTAGGTCCCATGGGTCTCGTTGGATCCTCCACAATTCATGCTTACCCCTGCTTTCCATGTCAAATGTTGAGTACCATTTATAGAGAGCCGACATTCCCTACGCCGAGAGTCTCATGGATGATATGGAGTATGATAAATTTAGTGAGACTTGTCTCATGCCCACTTTTATTCAGGAGGTATGTATCTCTTCCTCTCCATTTCTCTTCATTCTTTTTTTCTTGTATTTCTGCACATAGTGATATCCAAAAGTGATGCTTATATCAGGCTGCCTGTGCTACTGCTGGTCTTGTTGACCCACCCTATCCACCTTGGTCAGTCTATATTTACGGCCCTATAGGCTTTGCTTGGGAGCGTTCAGTGGGATGTAATACCAACGCCATAGGCTACCATTTCCTTGAAGGTACACGAGCAGTGAGCTCTCCTTCATCCCTATCTTGTTTTCTCTTTTCTTGCATCTCTCAACACTTGTTCTAACACTGTCTTCTCTTTAAATTCAGCCCACTATACAGGAGCACGAGGAGCTTATCTAGCTTGCTAGGAACCTTAATCTGGAGGTAACCAAGTATTTTAGATGGATCTACGATCTTGAAGAGTTTGCCTACCCGAGTGATGGTAATGGTGATGAAGATGATGATAATGGTGGTGGTGGTGATGGTGGTGCTAGCGGTTCTGAGACCATTCCTAGCTATCAGCTAAGGAAAAGGCACCACTAGTGATGAACCTGTAAACAGACACACAGCATATTCCTTTTTTTTTTTTTTTTTTCCTTTACCTTTTTATTTAGCATGTATTTATGCTTTCTTCATTTCATTTGGGACATTGGACTTTATTTTAAGAACATCTTTAACATTTCTACTTTTATCTTGGACATGTACTAAATTTACAACTTATGGGGATATTTATATTTATTTTCATGCATTTTTATTTTCCTTGGTCCTTAATGCTTGAAACCTATGCTTGTTTGCACCTTGAGTAGTCCTTTTGGTTGTAGGAATCGTAGGGGGGCTCTGATGGAGGAATCACACTCCAAATAGGAAAAGGGATTTGATTTTGCCTTCCTCCTTAAGAGCGTGTACACGGGCCCATGTACGCAGGTGTTGACCATGTGTACACAGCCTTGACCCTACGTACACATGCCACGGGCCAAAAAACCCTAGCTGATTCTTTTAACTATAAAATAGTCGTCAGGGGTCCTCTAAACCCTCACAAAACATGTTCTAAGTTTAGAAAACACCGCTCAAGGCTTCCCAATGGCAAAATTCACTCCTTTAGCGGTTTCAACATGGATTAAGAAGCGTGGAACAAGTTTCAAGAATGCCCTCATCCCTCTCACTCTCTCTAGCATCTTTCCTTACCATCAAATCAAAGTGGATGAACCTCTCCTTCGTGCTGCTGCTGAATTTTGGATCCTAACCCGGCATGTCTTCCAATTTAATGGTATGGAATTATGGCTACTCTTGAAGAATTTAGTGCAATCATGGGTGAACTAGATGTTAGTGTTGGAAAATCTGGTTTTGTATCTTATACAAAACACATAGCAGAAGCAACAAACATGGATCTATTTCATTCACGATTGATAACATGCACTATGCAAATTTCATAATTTAAGAACAAGAAAGCGTACCTTGGTGTGGAGAAATTCAAAACAGAGATTAGAAGCACTTGGGAACACTTTTAATCTTCATTCCAATTCCACTTTACAACCAAGAAGTGTGGTCTCTTAATCAGTTTCCAAGAGAGAATAAACGAGTGGCTTTACTCCCACATATACACCATTTCACAATGATGTTTCTTTCTTTTCTCATTTTCTTATATTAAAAAATTCTGTATGTTTCTCCATTTATAACTAACTGATTATCTAATTGGGCTGGCCTTTTGGGCCTTTCCAATTGAGTTTTAGTGTATGGCTTGGAGTAGGACCAAAAGGGACCAATAAGACACTAGCTCCAATGGGCCTTGACTTTTCTGTCAACTCTTGACAAGTCCAAAGTTACCATTAATTATATTTAATACCACTATATAAATATAATTGTACTCTAGGCCTTATTAATAAATTATATCCCAAGACTTTATTGTATATGCAACCCCTTCATAAATATTCGTAGTAACATAAAGTCATGAATATAGACTGCCACTTTGTAAATTACTACATCTTAATCATTGAGTACACGGTTTAACCCTTCAAGTTATTCATCATATACTTTAGTAACTCCTTACTAAAGTGGTTAGGCCTAACACTCTGAATAACCAAACTCATTAAACTTATCTTAAGGAAATATTTTATATCTTTGCTAAGAGATTATAAATTCCATCTTGAGAATATATGTTCTTTCAACACCAAATGTGGCTGCCCAATATGCTAAGGTTTTGACCGTTACTTTAGATCTCACTCCTGATATATCAAAGCAACCTACACTTCATGATCAGGTCCATTATCCTCTTAGGATTAAGAGTTCATATAAATAGAAGTCGTGAGATTTATTTTTCATTTGGCAGTTGTTAAGAGAATAATAAATCTCACAGTGGTCCAGTTCAATATGTCTTAACTCTTAAAACATATCAACACATCAACTTGAAGTCTCCACTTCCATGGTCAAGACAAATCATCTTAGTTGATATGTTATAGTCTTCACAAATGAAATGTCCAATTTCATCACTGACTAAGAACTACAATTCTGATTTTACAAAGAACTTGTAATTTATATCTTCTGTGACTTTTCACATAAATCACATACTATGCATCTCATAGACTATATGATAATGTTCAAATATTCATGTTACCATTACTCTAGATAAAAATAAAACAACTTTATTTATCATAACATTAAGTCATACATAATATCATACATAGAATGATACAATAGGATTTAAGAGCATACATTCTAACAGTTAGTGCTCTTAATCTTCCTACAACTGACAAGGATTTCCCTATAATGGCTCAGCAACCCTTGGGGATTCCTCTTGCTATGGCTCAAAGGTAGTGCATTCTTAACAAAATGAACATCTGAATGGTTTTCTCGTAGTTTTCTTAGTAGAACGTTCCCTTGGCTGGGGCATAGCACTCCCACTATCTCGATGCCTTCTGCTTATGCATTCTCATAAGGTACTTCTTGGTGCATGAGATTCTTTGTGTAGATTAAAGGATGCTTTTAATGGTCCTCAATCTAGAGAGCCAAAGTCCCGTAGGTCTGATCCTGGTCGAGACTCTCAATGATTTGGATGCTATTCATAGAAAGGAAACAACTTTCTTTTTAAGGAGCCCTCTCCTCCTTCAGGTATGATCCCTAACTTTTGCCTAAGTTCTCAACCTAGTAAGATTCCTCTAATTTTTGCATGGATTGCCTTTTGCTTTTCAACCCATCAAGGCTCTTTTATATCATCTTTGTTCAATATTTTTCTCTCCTTTCTCCACTCAAAACTCATGTTCTCTCTCTCTCTCTCTCTTTCTCTCTCTCTCTCTCTCTTCTTTATTTCTAGATATGGCTATATGAAAGGCTTTGATTGCTTCAACCTCCCCCTATCGTTCTTAGTCAATATCAACCAAAGCATTATCATGACCGTAAGCATAAAGACAAAGATATGAGCCCCGCTAAGTTCACTGAGTTCTTGGAGTGTCTTTCCCCCTTGTATGTCCAATGAGTGGTAGAATGGTGGTGCATTACAGGCATTGTCAATCGTGTCTTCAAAGACAACTGTGTTCCTTTGATTAGGCTGCACTATTGCTTTTATTATTCCCTAGGCCGCATTTCAAGGCAATTTGGTGATTGACAAGGAGTTCCTAATGATGATGGCATCTTTCACATCTCAGTTTTCACTGAGAAGGTCTTAGGCAGGATTCGTGAGACTTGGTTAAAGAGAATGGTGGCTAAGGACATCTGTCTTCCTCGGTTTCTCCATCCTACCTTAGGTTACAAGACTTGGTTGACTGCTGATATGAGGTTAGTTCATATGGAAGAGAAAGATTACCATAAGTCCAACAAAAGAAAGAGGACTGATTAACTACCTTGATATGCCCCAATTTTACTTTTTGAATTTAATAAAGGGTTGGAATGTTCCAAATCCCCTATGAAAACAATTTAGTATCTTTTAATTTGAGCAATAAGAGAATCAACCATTTTATTATCTCTGCATATTGTCTTTATTTTTTTTTTCTTTTCTTTTTCTGTGCCATGTAATTTTTTCCCATGACGTCCTTGTGGGAATTTTTGCCATGCCCATAGTTTTTTCCCCTATCTTTTGCCTAGATCATCCTTTTAGGTTTTCAACGTAGCGAGGTTATTTTGCCTTAATTTTTGCCTAGGCTATCCTCTCGGGTGTTCAACCTAGCAGGTTTTTTACTCTTTCAAAGATTATACTTTCAGAGCCTATCGAGGTTGATTAGGAGATGCATATCTTCCCCATCCAAGTTTGTAATTCTTGTAGAACCACCTGAATGATCTTCTTGATAATAAAAGGACCAAACCATCTTTTCTTCATCTTTCCTCTTGGGTCGAAAGTCTCATCTTGTACAATACACCAGCCAAGGCATGGGAGAATGTCGATGTGGCTAGATCCAGACCTTACATATGGAGTGGCTCTGAGCAAGGGAGAGGAAGTGTTGGCTACAAGATATTAGCCCGTGCCAAGGGCATCACTACCTTGGGAAGAAAGTAAGATATGCATCTGATATGGGTACACAAGCACTCACAAAAAGGGAGATAATGACCTCCTAAGGTCAACTACTATAGAAACTCCCTTCATTGGTTGAGTGCATGTTAGACCACTTCAAGGACACGTGTATCACCTTTAGAACCTCTGATGTCCCTTTTATTGCTCAAGAGTTGTTCAACATGCAGTGGTAAAGTTACCTATCCTCATGCCACAGTGCTAATGTTGGCGTTCTCCCTCTCTCCTCTAGTCACGAAATAGTACCTTAGCTATAGTAAGGTTCAAATAAGAAAATGATGAAACCTGTTTTTATACTCAACCATATTTCTAATACTATAAAAGGAACATGCAACTGGACTATTAGGGTAAGAACCCAAGTAGATCTTTTGAGAAGAGAGTAGAAAGTTGATAAGGAAGTAAGGTAGAAAATAAGGTCTCTCTTTTGAGGAAGAGCATCCTTATTGTACAAGAGATACCTCTTTTCCATATAATAGAAAGCTTATCAAAGCAAGAGTGATTCTTTCTTGCTCAAACTATGGTTTTTCATTCATTTCTTAGGATTTTCCATGTACATCCTTTGTCCACTTTTCATTCTTGCAATCACTTTCTTTTTCTCTAAACATTATGATATCAAAGCTTACATTTTTGTCACTCATAAGTTTTCTCATTGAAATGGGGATCTTCTCTAGTTATTCCCCTTTTTAAGTTAGTGTTCTATTGGTTTACATATTTCTGTTTACTATCATCTTCTTCATGCCTCCGAGGAAGAAAGGTATGGGAGTATTAGCTGGTTCAGGTGAAAACCAGCAAGTAGGGCCAAGTACAAATCATATATCCATGCACACCAAAGGCACAGAGTCTTCTGATGAAGCTAGTCAGCTTGAGAATGGGAATATAGTGATAGCTATTGAGGTCCTCTAGTGCTCTTAAGATGCAGTTTGGGCAGAATTCCAGTCTCTACGTTAGGGGATGTTCATACCTCAAGTCCCACAAGGTGGTCAAGGTCCTCGGGGATCTCCCTATCTAACTAGGGAGGATATTACTGTTATCTTGTTCGAAACCAAGAAAGCAGAGACTACTTTTTATATTGATACCAGGCCTCCCTATTCTAAGGAAGTAGCTGGTAAGCCTTATCCTATCAACTATACTCCTCCCATCTTTCCTAACTATAATTGGCATGGCAGGGAATGCCAGAGAGCACATTAAATGGTACATAGATGCATTAACATGTTAGGATGTGTGCCTTTAAATCCTACTGTATGATGCTATGTATGACATTTTGAATGACTTAATGTTGTAATTAATAAAGTTGTTTTATTATAATCTAAAATAATGGTAACATGAATATTGGACAATATTATATAGTCCATGAGATGCATAGTATGTGATTTATGTGAAAAGTCATAGAAGATAAAACTTACAAGTTCTTTGTACACTCAGAATTATAGTTCGTAGTGGATGATGAAATTGGGTATTTCATCTACGAAGACTATAACATATCAACTAAGATGATTTGTCTTGATTATGGAAGTTGAGACTTTTAGTTGGTATGTTGATATGTTTTAAGAGCTAAGACATATTGAACTGGACCTCTGTGAGATTTATTATTCTCCTAACAACTGTTAAATGAATAATAAATCTCACGACTTTTATTTACATGAACTTTTAATCCTGAGAAGATAATGGACCTAATCATGAAATGTAGATTGCTTTGATATATTAGGAGTGAGATCTAAACATATGATCAAAATCTTCGTATGTTAGGCAGCCACATTTAGTGTTGATGGAACATATATTTTCAAGATGGAATTCATAGTTTCTTAACAGAGATACAAAATATTCCCTTGAGATAAGTTTAATGAATTTGGTTATTTAGATTGTTAGTCCTAACCACTTTAGTAAGGAGTTACTAAAGTATATATATATATATGACATTGGATTTCATAAATATATGATGAATAACTTAAAGGATTAAACTGAGTACTCAATGACTAAGATGTAGTAATCTACAAAGTGGCAGTCTACATTTATGACTTTGTATTATTACGAATATTTTATGAAGGGGTTGCATGTACAATAAAGTCTTGGGATATAATTTATTAATAAGGCCTAAAGCGAAATTATATTTATATAGTGGTATTAAATATAGTTAATGGTAACTTTAGACTTGTCAAAAGTTGACAGAAAAGCCTAAGGCCTATTGGAGCTAGTGTCTTACTGGTCCCTTTTGGTCCCACTCCAAGCCACATACTAAAGCCCAATTGGAAAGGCCCAAAAGGTAGCCCAATTAGATAATCAGTTATAAGGAGAGAAACGTACAGAATTTTGGTAATAACATAAAATGGTGTGTATGTGAGTGTTAGACACTCTCTTATTCTCCCTTTGAAAAACTGATTGAGAGACCACACTTCTTGGGCGTAAAGTAGAATTGGAGTGAAGATTAAAAGTGTTCATAAGTACTTCTGATCTTTTGTTTTGAATTTCACCGCACCAAGGTATGCTCTCTTGTTCTTGAATTCTAAAATTTGCATAATACATGTTAACAATTGCAAATGAAATAAATCCTTTAATTTTCCACTGCATATGTTTTGTATGTGATACAAACATGTCCTATAATCATGAGCTAAGACTGAAGGAGTTCTCTAAGTCATTAAAAGGTCATGCCTTTACTTGGTGCACTAGCCTTTTACCAGGGTCAGTTCTGAGTTGGAATGATATGGAAACATAGTTTATAAAGAAATTCTTTACTTTGGAAGAGAAGCTCATGTTGTCAACTTTGCAACAAGAAAAGCAGAGGGTATCTGAAGGGCTACTAGAGTACATTAGCAGGTTCAAAGACCTCTCTTTGTTGTGTTATGACCCTGTGGAGGAGGAAAGGCTGGTAGATGTTTGCATCTTTGGTATGTTATATGAATATCGTCCCTATCTTGAGAATCTATAGATCTCCAGCTTTATAAGGCTTGTAAAAGCTTCAAGAAGGACAAGTATGTCTGTAAGGAAGCCTTCAAAGGGCTTGACTTTATAGACTACGAATCTGCCTAGGCAGGCTTGAAGGAGAGAAGACAAGAAGGTAGAAGTTGTTGTGGTGGAAGAGTCCAAAAAGGCAGCCAAGGGTAAGAAGAGGGAGAGAGGTAGAATTCTTCCTCCTTTTACGGTTTTAATTGAAGAATTGTATATCATCCTAGAAGCTTGGGTAAAAGATGGTGTGGCGATGTTTCCTAAATGCAAGTGTGAACTCACAGATAAAGAAAAATGTGGTCCACTTTACTACAAGTACCACAGAAGGTGTGATTACCTTAGAAGAAGAAGTTGAGAATATGACTAGCAACAACTTAGCACCTCTACCTTTACAAGATGAAGAAATGGTTTTTAGAATTCAGAAAGGTGATAAGATACACACATTTCTTAAGGGAATAGGTCTTAGACCATTGGCCAGAAGAGAAGCAGCCCAAACTCTGACTAGGGTGATGGAAACGAATAAAGAAGTGGAAGCTTCTGAGGAAATTTTGATGCATGTGGTATATCAAGAAGCAAAGGATTCAATACCTTGTCAAATAAAGATTTGGCTATCTGAGTTAATGATGGCAACAGGCCTCTGTATCTTATTTCCTTTCTAGGAGCATCTCAAATAAAAAGGGGTTTAGTAAACATTGACGCATCCACCAACATCCTGCCTCCCCAACATTTGATGCTTTGGGTATCTCGAGAGAAAGGATTATTCTAGAGCCACTTCAAGTAGCAGGAATAGGGCATTTGCAACAACGTACCCTAGGCCATGTGTCTCTAGATCTTAGGGTTGGGCCAATTTGAGCACCTACTCTTATGCATGTAGTGGCGGGGAGTACTTCTTGTCATATTATCCTAGGCTGCCCATGGTTGAAGGCGTATAAAGTTGTGGCTTCCACATATCACCAATGTGTGAAGGCTATCTGTAGAAATAGGCAGGTGGTCATTGAGGCCACTAGGATGCCTTTTGATAGAGCAGAACTTGAGGCAGCCCTATATCGGGAGTATGTGCCTAAAGGGGAAAATAGAATTCTCTCCTCTAATTCCATTACTTTGTAAATAGAGGAAAAAAATGATGGCAAGGTTATGGATCTAGAAAGGCCCTCCAAGATAAGGAGAACCACCAGGCCTAATGGCAAGGTAATGTATGAGTTTTGACGGTTAGGAGAAGGGGATAAGAAGGATGGCAACCCTGGTCCCCCCAAACTAACTCATCAGCCAAAAGAGGTTTATGGAACTAAAGAACCTATGAAAGAAGCTCCTGAATACATGAATAATGTTGTCAAGAACATATAAAAGGAGCTTGTTGAGATTGAACTGAACAATAGAAAAGGAGGAGAAAAGTTGGTCAAAATTAGCAAAGGAGTTTTTGCTTAGAGTTATCAAGAAATGCCAAGTTTGAGTTCGAATTTGGAAACACACAAGTTAGAGGTGGATCCCAATACTAAGCGAAGCAACCACCAAGGAAATGTCATTTAGATTTGGAAGAGAACATTAAAGATGAAGTGAATAAGCTTTTGAAGGCAGGATTTGTAAAAGAGATTGAATGTCCAAGTTGGTTGGCTAATATAGTTCCTGTAAAGAAGAAAGGCGGCCAAATAAGAATTTGTATGGATTTTCGAGATCTCAATAAGGCTTTCCTTAAAGATGAGCTCCCACTCCTCAATGTTGATGTTAGGACATATATGGAACATGTTATGAGCATCTGTCATTTAGAATTGGCTTGTCCTTTGACAAAACGCACTTTACTTATAATTGAGTAGATCTATGATGTGTTTAATACTTCAAGGAACAAGAGTTCAAGTCCATGTATTGAAGCCATGTAAATCTATCCAAGAATCAAGTGAAGAAGTGCTATTCATTAATGCTCGACATGTATCTATCGAGATTTAAAATCTGAAGCTCGACAAATAGCTCGACAGCTGTATCTATCGAGAATTACGAAAATAAATTTTTCAGATCTGTTTTTCACACATATCCAAGCTATGTGTTTAGGTTTTCTTTTCTCATAACCCTAGACATATATAAGGACGATTTTAAGGGCCGTCATAAGGTGGTTGCACTTGTTGTTGCATGCATATTGTGACCGAAGACAATTTGTCCTAGTTCATCTTTCTCTTGAAGAAGCTACTGCGTTTGTATGCCGTAGGGTTTTGTAACCAAAGATCTTCTTGATCTTCATCATGTGGATGAACTGAAGAACTTTACAGATTCGTGCATCGATTGGTTAGTCACGTACTTAGAGCCGTGCGTTGAAAGGAGAGATTGTCACTACATTACAAGTCCAATTGTGTATTGGGGTAAGCGTTCAATTGTAGGTTATTATAAGGTACTGGGATTCCTTTACTTGTAACTGCTTATTTTTACTAGAAAGTCTAGTTTTGTATCTCAAACAAAACACACAGCAGAGGAAACAAACATGGATCTATTTCATTCATAATTGACAACATGCAATATGTAAATTTCAGAATTTATGAACAAGATAGCGTACCTTGGTGTGGTTAAATTCAAAACAAAAAATTTGAAGTTCTTGGGAACACTTTTAGTCTTCACTCTAATTCCACTTTACGCCCAAGAAGTGTGGTCTCTCAATCAGTTTTCAAGGAAAAATAATCGAGTGGCATCACTCACACATACACACCAATTCACAATGATGTTTCTTTCTTATAAAAAATTTTGTATGTTTCTCCCTTTATAACTAACTAACTAACTATCTGATTAGGCTGGCCTATTGGGCCTTTCCAATTGGACTATAATGTGTGACTTGGAGTGGGACTAATAAGACACTAGCTCCAATGGGCCTTGGGCATTTTTGTTAACTCTTGACAAGTCCAAAGTTGCCATTAATTATATTTAATACCACTATATAAATATAATTGCACTCTAGGCCTTATTAATAAATTACATCCCAAGACTTTATTATACATGCAACCCCTTTCATAAAACATTCTTAGTAATACAAAGTCATGAATTTAGCCTGCCACTTTGAAGATTACTATATCTTAATCCTTGAGTATCTAGTTTAATCCTTTAAGTTATTCATCATATATTTCTGAAATTCAATTTCATAAATATATACTTTAGTATCTCCTTACTAAAGTGGTTAGGCCTAATACTCTGAATAACGAAGCCCATTAAACTTATCTCAAGGGAATATTTTATATCTCCGTTAAGAAATTATGAATTCCATCTTGAGAATATATGTTCCATCAACACTAAATGTGGCTGCCCAACATACTGAGGTTTTGAATGTGACTTTTGATTTCACTCCTAATATATCAAAGCAACCTACACCTCATAATCAAGTCCAGTATTCTTTCAGGATTAAGAGTTCATACAAATAGAAGTCGTGAGATTTATTATTCATTTGATAGTCGTTAGGAGAATAATAAATTTCACAGTGGTCCAGTTTAATATATCTTAACTGTTAAAACATATCAACATACCAACTAGAAGTCTCTACTTCCATGATCAAGACAAATCATCTTACTTAATATGTTATAGTTTTTGCAAATAAAATGCCCAATTTCATCACCGACTACGAACTATAATTCTGAGTTTACAAAGAACTTATGATTTATATCTTCTATGGCTTTTCACATAAATCACATACTATGCATCTCATGGTCTATATGATAATGTCCAAATATTCATCTTACCATTATTTTAGATAAAAATAAAACAACATTATTAATCATAACATTTAGTCATACATAATGTCATGCATAGCATCATACAATAGGATTTAAGGGCACACATCCTAACAATCTCCCACTTGCCCTAAAGACTATTGTGCACTAATCTAACTCCCATTCCCTCCTAATATGACTCAAAAGTCCTTTGGGGCAAGGTTTTCGTAAAGGGATCTGTTAGATTACTTGCACTATCAATCTTTGCTACTATTACATCTCCTCGAGCAACAATGTCTCGAATAATGTGGTACTTTCTCTCAATGTACTTTCCTTTCTTATGATTCCTTAGATCTTTGGATTGTTCAACTGCTCCACTATTGTTGCAAAACAATGTGATGGGAACTTGCTCTATTCTCACAACACCAAGATCAAAAAGGAATTTCTTGAGCCAAACAGTTTCCTTTGCCACCTCACAAGCAGCAACATATTCAGCTTCCATGGTGGAGTCCGCAATACAAGATTGCTTAACACTCCTTTAACTTATGGCTCCACCTCACAAGGTGAACACACAACCTGAAGTGGACTTTCTGAAATCAAAATCTGACTGAAAATCTGAATCTATATAACCAATGGAAATCAAATCCTCACTATGGTAAACAAGCATATAATCTCTCGTTCTCCGTAGATACTTGAGAATATGCTTTACAGCTTGCTAATGTTTAAGTCCTAGATTTGACTGATATCGGCTGACCATGCCAACTGAATAACAGAAATTTGGTCTAGTACATAGCATGGCATACATGAGACTTCCCATTGCAGAAGCATAAGAAACTTGTCTCATTATATTTTCTTCCTCAAGAGTCTTAGGCCTTTGGTCATCAGATAGAGGAACTCCATGTCTAAAAGGAAGTAATCCTTTCTTGGAGTTTTGCATGCTAAACCATTCTAGAATCATATCTATATACCCATTTTGTGATAAACTTAACATCTTATTCTTGCAATCTCACCAAAGATTGATCTCTAGAATAAAGTTAGCTTCACTTAAGTCCTTCATTTCAAATTGGCTTGACAACCAAACCTTTATCGATGACATTACCCCTACATCATTTCCAATGAGTAGAATATCATCAACATAAAGCACTAGGATCATTACTATTTTGGCTCAACGTCTTTTGTACACACATGGTTCATCAAGATTTTTTTCAAAACCAAATGATTTGATTGCTTGATCAAATCTGATGTTCCATGACCTAGATGCTTGCTTAAGTCCATAAATGGACCTTTTCAACTTGCATACCATATGCTCTTGGTTCATTGCTATGAAACCTTCTGGTTGCATCATATAGATTTCTTCTTCAAGATTGCCATTAAGAAATGCAGTCTTGACATCCATTTGCCAAATCTTATAATCATAATGAGCAGCAATGGATAAGAGAATTCTGATAGATTTAAGCATGGCTACTGGCGAAAAAGTTTCATCATAGTCAATACCTTCTTTTGTGTATATCCTTTCGCCACTAGTCTTACTTTAAATGTTTCAACCTTTCCATCTATCCCTCTCTTCCTCTTGTAAACCTATTTTCAACCAACAGGTTTAATGCCGTTAGGCACCTTTACTAGATCCCATACTTGATTGGAATACATAGAATCTAATCAGGTTTCATAGTTTAGACCTAATGACATGCATCTATATCATTCATTGTCTCTTCATAAGTGTAGGGATTAAATTTAGCCTCTTTTGAGATAGCTTCATAAGTTTCTCCTATACCTATAAATTTTATAGGAGGCCGAACAATTCTCCCACTACGATGAGGCACCTGTGTACTAGTCATTTCATGAGTAATGTCTTCTGGTGTATCTAATACATCCACATTATCCCTAGTTTCATGCACTGGTTGTACTATTACAGGTTCATTCATTTCAGCCAAAATAACTATACTTTTAGGAGTATAATCATTCATATAGTCATTTTCCAAGAATTTGGCATTTATGCTAACAAACACTTTATTATCCTTATGACTATAGAATAAACCTCCAGCAAAGAATACCACTTTATTATCCTTGTGTATACCCTTTGGATACCTTACAAAGAATACCACTTCTGTTTTAGACTGTAACTTGTCAGATTTTCCTTTTAACACATGTGCTAGAGAACCTTAAATATAGAAATGTCTCATACTAGGCTTACGCCCAGTCCACAACTCTATAGGTTGTTTGGGAACAGACTTTGAAGGTACTAAATTCAGAAGATACGTTGCAATACTTAAGGCATATCCCCAAAAGAAAATTGGTAGAGTCGAATAACTCAACATGGATCTAACTATATCTAAAAGAGTCTTATTCCTTTTTTCTACTACACTATTTTATTATAGAGTTCTAGGTGCAGTCAACTAGGATATAATCCCATTTTCAGTCAAGTAATCCTTGAAATCTCCAAGAAGGTATTCGCCACCTCGATCAAATCGAATGGCCTTTATGCGTTTACCTAATTGTTTCTCAACTTCAACCCTAAACTTTTTGAACTTTTCAAAAGTTTCAGACTTTTGTTTCATTAGGTACACATAACCAAATCTAGAGTAATCATTAGTGAAGGTAATGAAATACTCATAGCCATCTCTTGCTTGGATTGACATATGACCACATACATCTGAATGTACTAATTCTATCAACTCTTGAGCTCTTCTACCTTTTGCATTAAAATGTCATTTGGTCATTTTACCCTCCAAACAAAATTCACAGACTGGAAAACCATCAAAGTCCATTGGCCTTAAGAGTCCATCTTTGATAAGTCTTTGAATTTTGTTTGAATTAATGTGACCCAAGCGCAAGTCCCAAAGATATGCATCACTTGTAGAAGGAAATTTTCTCTTTAATGATTTTACATGAGAGTTATTATCTAGTTCAGAATTATATAATTCATGTTTATCAAAAGTGAAAACATAAAGACCATCTACAATATTGCCAGAATAAATAAACATTTTATCCTTCTTTATTACAACGTTGTCTTTTAGGATAACATAATATCCATGTTTACCTAAATAAGTTGCAAAAATTAAATTCCTACGAACATTAGGTACATACAAACAGTCTTCCAATATTAAAACTCTAGATTCAAAACATAAATTAAATACTCCAATAGCTACAACTGGAATCTTGCTCCCATCAGCCAAGGTAAGAAACATTTCCCCTTCATTCAACTTTTTGGTCTCTTGAAACCTTGCAAAGATTTATAGATATGATTAGTACAACTTGAATCCACATGCCAGGTTTCAAGAAGGAATGTACTTTTCATACTTTTATTCTTTGCAGTCTTAAATATTGGACAATTCCTCTTCCAATGTCCTTTCTCACCACAATAGAAACACTTTGACAGGCCACAAATGCGTTGACCCCTTGTGATTAATTAAGTTGATTAATTAGCCAAGTTATTAATTAATCAAGTTAACATGCAATATCACATGGCAGCACAAACAAATCACCAAAACTAAAGTATGCAGTGGAAAAATAAAAGACACAGTGATTTGTTTACGAATGGGGAAAACCTGACAGCAAAAACCCCACCGGGTGATTTAAGGTCACCACTCCCGAAACTCCACTATTATCACAGCAAGCGATTACAAGCAAGGAATCCCAAGTACCTTACCAACCTACAGTTGAACCCTTACCCCAATACCCAATTTGACTTGCTCTGTAATGACAGTTTCTCCTTTCAATGCACGGCTCCCAAGTACGTGACTAACCAATTACGCGGATCCTAGTACGCGACTTCAATTCACCAACTAGAGAGAGTTGTTGGCTGCAAAGTTCTTCAGATCATCTACACGATGAAGATCAAGAAAATGCTCGGTCACAAAACCCTACGGTGCACATTACACAGCAATCTTCTTCATAAGAGATGAACTAGGGCACGAACTTTGTCTTTGATCACAAATTGCATGAACAAGGATTGCTTAATACTTATGCAACTTGCATCTTGTTTGATGGCCCTTAAAACAATCCTTTTATATGTCTAGGGTTAGGAGAAAAGAAGTCCCAAGGACACATTCACGGATTGGAATTAAAACAGAACTGAAAATCTATTTTCTTTAAATCTCGATAGATAGAGGTGTCGAGGATCTGTCGAGAAGCTGTCGAGGCTCGGGCTAAAACAGCTTCTTAAAGCTCGATAGATGCATGTGTCGAGACAGGTGCCGAGCTTTAGTAACTTGCACTTTTCTAGCTTGTTTCTTAGACAGACTTGATGACTTCAATACTTAATCTTGAAACACTATATCTTGAAGCGTTAAACACATCCTAAATCTACCCAATTACAAGTAAAGTGCATTTTGTCTAAGGACAAGCCAATTACATAAAATAGTAACATATGTCAACAACTTGAACTACATATGTCCTAACACACTTTCCTTTGGTTTTCTTTTCTTTTGGAGACAACACCTAAGGCAACTTGTTTACCTTCTTTCTTGGCGAAGTCCTTCTTCTTCTTCTTTTTAACCTTGTCTTTTGACTTAGGTTGAGAAGTACAAACTTCAACCATATTGGCATCAACATTAGAAGTACCAAGGATGCCTTCCACCGCTACCAATTCATTCATCAATTTAGACAATGAATAAACCTTTTTGTTCATATTATAGTTAAGTATGAATTCCTTGAATGATTCTGATAGTGACTGGAGTATCATATCCATATGGGATTCTCCATCAATATTGTCATCTAAAACTTCCAATGTATTCAGATTAGAGATCATCTTAAGACAATGCTCCCTCACTGAAGTACCTTCAGCCATTTTGGTATTATGAATCTATCTCATAGTTTCTTGCCTTGCAGAATTGCCTTGCTCACCAAGCATCTCCTTCAGACTTAGCATTATGTCTGAAGCTAGTTTTACATCCTGCATTTGATGTTATAGAACATTTAAAATAAACGCTAGGATATAGCACTTAGCCATCTCATTAGATTTCTGCCAACAATCATATTGTTGTTTTTTCTTAAGAGGAGTATCTAATGATGGAAAGCTAGGACATGGTTGAGTAAGCACATATTTGTGCTCTTTAGTAGTAAGAACAATGTCCAAATTTCTTTTCCAGTCAACATAATTGGATCTGGTCAGTTTTTTTTATATTAAGAATAGCAACAAGTGGGCTAAATGATGCCATGATTTTAAATATGAAAATAACAAATATGAATATAATTAGTAAACTAGACATTATCAATTTATCATATAAACATATAGTATGGAACCTTAATAAAACCATAATATAAAATATGTAATGACAACCTAATCCTATATTCAATATCCCTCAGCATAGAGTGAATATTAAATACTCTAATTGATTGAGAATTATTCTCATTATTAGTGCTATCATGATAACTCTTATCAAACACTAATAACATGTCGTTTTACATTTAGCCTCTAATTAATAATAGTAAGAACTCAGCATAGAGGATACTATAATACTTAATCTAGTGTATAGAATCATGTGTAGCCACATTTCATCTCCCTTAACAGGTTTATTTTGTAGTACCATGATACAAAACACCCTCTACATGGAATGCAAAGCTCAAGGCTAAGACAAGGTGTTTGATCAAAACACTATAAACAAGGTAGTTCAATCTTGTAGCACCATGAAATAAAAACTCTCTGCATGGAATTCTAAGCTCAAAGCAAAGACAAAGTATACATTTCATACTACTATGAACAGACAATGGAAGCCTTGAGATGCAACCCTTGTATCTCTCTCCTACTAGATATTTTAAATTACAGGTTCTTAAGATAAAGAACCATAATAATGCTAGACACCTTGAAAACATAATCCTAATCTCATTAGGAATAAATTTCATAATCTTGGCATTAGCATATTGTTTGATCATAAAAAATATATATAATGCAAGGCAAGCAACAATATGATGAGTCCTTTATAAACAATTTGCATATAAACCCATATATATATAATATATGAAAATTATCACACGATATATATATATATATATATAATATACAGATTCAATAATTCCAAGGCAATTATCTCATGCTTATAAAATGGCCATCAAGAACTGAAAATGCCACATGGGTCCATGAAACCATGCAAGATGAAAAGCCTTATAATAACCAACAAATCATGCCAACATATATATTTATATCCAAGCGATGCATGCACATGACAGTTATATAACAGTTACATTCAACAATTAATCATCTAGAAGTTTACATTCAATGCAGGCTAATAACATCGAAAGCAAACTGTGCAATCTATTTAACTAAATGGTCTTAAATCCTTGTTATATTACAAAATGCAATCGTGGGCCAACATAAATTCTTTTGAAGCCAGAATTCCATATTAACAAGGAATTCACTTCATATCAAAGCAAAGTCAATCTCCAAAAATAAATTATGAAATCAAAAATCCAATAAACGTGATTATATAGAGCAATCACTGCAGATTCAAGAATCCCATAACACTAAGAAAATAATTTTCTTTGATTCTAAAACTCAAGCACATATTATATAAGCATGATATTTAAAACCTGACTTTGATACCAATTGTTGGAAAATATGGTTTTGTATCTCATACAAAACACACAGTTGAAGTAACAAATATGGATCTATTTCATTCATGATTGACAACATGCACTATGTAAATTTCAGAATTTCAGAACAAGATAGCGTACATTTGTGTGGTGAAATTCAAAACAAAATATTAGAAGTACTTGGGAAAATTTTTAATCTTCACTCTAACTCTACTTTACGCCCAAGAAGTGTGGTCTCTCAATCAGTTTCTAAGGAAGAATTATCGAGTGGCTTCACTCACACATACACACCATTTCACAATGATGTCTCTCTCTTATAAAAATTTTTGTATGTTTCTCCCTTTATAACTAACTAATTATTTAATTAGGCTGACCTATTGAGCCTTTCCAATTGAGCTTTAGTATGTGGCTTGGAGTGGGACCAAAATGAACCAATAAGACACTAGCTCCAATGGGCCTTGGGCTTTTCTGTCAACTCTTGACAAGTCCAAAGTTACTATTAATTGTATTTAATACCACTATATAAATATTATTGCACTCTAAGCCTTACTAATAAATTGTATCTCCAGACTTTATTATATATGCAACCCCTTAATAAAATATTCATAGCAATACAAAGTCATGAATGTAGGCTGTCACTTTGAAGATTACTACATCTTAATCTTTAAGTACCCAGTTTAATCCTTTAAGTTATTCATCATATATTTATAAAATCCAATTTCATAAATATATACTTTAGTATCTCCTTACTAAAGTGGTTAGGCCAAACACTCTAAATAACCAAACCCATTAATCTCAAGGGAATATGTTATATCTCCGTTAAGAGATTGTGAATTTTATTTTGAGAATTTATGTTCCATCAATACTAAATTTGGCTGCCTAACATACTGAGGTTTTGATCGTGACTTTAGATCTCCTTCCTGATATATTAAAACAACTTACACCCCCATAATCAGGTCCATTATTCTCTCAAGATTAAGAGTTCATGCAAATAGAAGTTGTAAAATTTATTATTCATTTGATAGTCGTTAGGAGAATAATAAATCTCATAGTGGTCCAATTCAATATGTCTTAACTCTTAAAACATATCAGCATACCAACTAGAAGTCTCCACTTCCATGATCAAGACAAATTATCTTAATTGATATGTTATAATCTTTGCAGATGAAATGCCCAATTTTATCACCAACTACGAACTATAATTCTGAGTTTACAAAGAACTTATGATTTATATCTTCTATGACTTTTCACATAAATCACATACTATGCATCTCATGAACTATATGATAATGTCCAAATATTCATGTTACCATTATTTTAGATAATAATAAAATAAATTTATTAATCATAACATTAAGCCATACATAATGTCATACATAGCATCATACAATAGTATTTAAGGGTACACATCCTAACAGTTTTGATAATAGTGGATTCTCGGGAGTGGTGACCTTTAATTCACCTAGTAGAGTTTCGCCATGGAGGTTTTCTCCATTTGTGAACAAATTACCATGTCAAATTTATTTTCCACTGCATTTAATTATTTGGTGATTTATTTATGCTATCACGCATATTGCATGTTAATGACTTAATTAATTCACTTGACTAATTAATTGGTTAATTTTCCCGAAGGGTTAATATATTCTTAGCCTATTAAATGGTATCAAAGTAAGCACACTCTAATTATGGTTAATTTTTGCTGTGTGATCCATTGACCTCTATTGTCATGGCTGCAACTAGCATTAAAAGATCTTTTGTTTCAAAAACATATTGCTTTTCTAATCTCTACTTGATTGAGTGTCTCATAAATTTCAAGTTTAAAAGTTATTTGAAATCTATCACGATGATTATGTTAGGATGTGTGTCCTTAAATCCTATTGTATGACGCTATGTATGATATTATGTATGACTTAATATTGTGTTTAATAAAATTGTTTTATTTTTATCTAAAATAATGGTAATATGAATATTTAAACATTATCATATAGTCCATAAGATGCATAATATGTAATTTAGTCACAGAAAATATAAATCACAAGTTCTCTGTAAACTCAAAATTTATAGTTCGTAGTCGGTGATAAAGTTGGGCATTTTATCTGCGAAGACTATAACGTATCAACTAAGATGATTTGTCTTGATCATGGAAGTGGAGACTTCTAGTTGATATGTTGATATTTTTTAAGAGTTAAGACATATTGAACTGGACCACTGTGAGATTTATTATTCTCCTAACGACTGTCAAATGAATAATAAATCTCACGACTTCTATTTGCATGAACTCTTAATCCTGAGAGAATAATGGACCTAATCATGACGTGTAGGTTGCTTTGATATATCAGGAGTGAGATCTAAAATAACGGTCAAAACCTCAGTATGTTGGGCAGCCACATTTAGTGTTGATGGAACATATATTCTCAAGATGGAATTCATAATCTCTTAAAGGAGATATAAAATATTCTCTTAAGATAAGTTTAATGGGTTTGGTTATTCAGAGTGTTAGGCCTAACCACTTTAGTAAGGAGTTACTAAAGTATATATTTATGAAATTGAATTTCATAAATATATGATGAATAACTTTAAAAGATTAAACCGGGTACTCAAGGATAAGATGTAGTAATTTACAAAGTAGCAGTCTACACTCATGACTTTGTGTTACAACGAATATTTTATGAAGGGGTTGCGAGTATAATAAAGTCTTGGGATATAATTTATTAATAAGGTCTAGAATGCAATTATATATATATAGTGGTATTAAATTTAATTAATGGTAACTTTGGACTTGTCAAGAGTTGACGGAAAAGCCTAAGCCCCATTGAAGCTAGTGTCTTATTGGTCCCTTTTGATCCCACTCCAAGCTACACACTAAAGCCCAATTGGAAAGACCCAATAGGCCAACCCAATTAGATAATCAGTTAGTTATAAAGGGAGAAACATATAGAATTTTTTTATTGAGAAGAAGCGTAGGGAAAAATATAAGAGAGAGTGTGAGGCAAACTTTCATTCTCCTTTGGAAACTGATTGAGAGACCACAGCGTAAAGTGAAATTGGAGTGAAGATTAAAAGTGTTCCCAAGTACTTCTAATTTTTATTTTGAATTTCTTCACACCAAGGTACGCTATCTTATTCTTAAATTCTAAAATTTACATAGTACATGTTGTCAATCATGAATGAAATAGATCCTTGTTTGTTTCTTCCGCTATGTGTTTTGTATGAGATACAAAACCAAATTTTTTCCAACAAATGGTATCAGAATCAGGTTTTCATATCATGATTGTATAGCGTGTGATTGGATTTTAGAATTTCAGAAAACTATTATTTTTGTGTTTTCAAATTTCTGCATAAAGATATTGTTCCATAAACCTTGTGTGCATTGATCAATATATGTGATATATTGTTTTTGGCATTACACTAAGAGTGTACGGATGGAATGGAAATCTTAGTTTGTACTCTATATATATATATATATATATATATATATATTTCAAGTGAGATTGAATGGACATTTGGAGTGCCGTGCCTTACAGCGAGTGTAGATTGCAAATGGTGGTTACAAAACAGTTATTCTACCATAAAGCATTAACCACTTGGGCTTAATTGCACCTTTTGGATTATATATGCACGGCTTGGTTTGCATGGCTTGCATGGATGGTTTGCACCGTTTGGCATGCATGGCTTGAATTATATTGCATGGAATAATTTTCATGCCTTGGTTTTGTACGCATATATGTGTTTCTTTTTGGCCATCTTGCATGAATTAAAGCAAGTATTGTCATGTAATAATATAATATATTATTATATAAAATATATATTATATTTTATAATGTAATATACTATATTATATATATATATATATATATTTATATATGTTAATGCTATTTTAATGAAATTTTATTTCTAATGAGATTAGGATTATGTTTTTCACATGTCTAGCATTATTATGGTTCTTGATCTTAAAAATTTTTAATTTAAAATATATAGTGGGAGAAAGATACAAGAATTGGATCTCACGGCCTCTATTATCGATTCATAGTAGTGTGGGTAAACACCTCGTCTTGGCGTATATGCCTCGCGATCCCAAAGGAGGGTGTTTACTTCATAGTACTACAAAATTGAACTTACCTGTTTAAAGTAGTGTGGACAAACATCTCGTCTTGGCATATATGCCTCGCGATCCCAAAGGAGGGTGTTTTGTTCCATGGTACTACAAGTTTAAACACTATAAAAGGGAGATGAAATATGGTTACACATGAATCTAGATAATGGTGTACACTAGAATAAGTGTAATGTTAACCTCCTAAAGGAGCTATGTCATTATTACTTAGAGGCTAAAGGTAATACGGCATATTGTTAGTGTTTGATAAGAGTTATCATGATAGCACTACTAATGAGAATAGTTCTCAACTAATTAATGTGTTTAAAATAAACTTGCTACCAAGGAATTATAGACATGGATTGGGTTGTCGTTGCATATATTATTTTATGGTTTTATTAAGGTTCCATATTATATGCTTATATGCTAAATTGATAATGTCCAATTTACTTATTACATTCATGTTTATTTTTTTTAGATTTAAATCATGGCATCATTTAGCCCACTTGTTGACTAGAAAAGAAATTTGGACATTGTTCTTACTGTTGAAGAGCACAAATATGTGCTTACTCAACCATGTTTTAGCTTTCCTTCATTAGATGCTCCTCTTGAGGAAAAACAGCGATATGATCGTTGGTAGAAATCTAATGAAATGGCCAAGTACTATATCCTAGCATCTATCTCAAATGTTCTACAGCATCAAATGCAGGATGTAGAACTTGCTTTGGACATAATGCTTAGTCTGAAGGAGATGTTTGGTAAGCAAGGCCGTTCTGCAAGGCAAGAAACCATGAGGCAAATTTATAATACCAAAATGGTTGCAGGAAGTACAGTGACGGAGCATTGTCTTAGGATGATTGCTAATCTGAACACATTAGAAGTTTTAGGTGCCGACATTGATGAAGAATCCCAAGTGGATATGATACTCTAGGCACTACTGGAATCATTCAAGGAATTCAGACTTAATTATAATATGAACAAAAAGATTTACTCTTTTTTTGAATTAATGAATGAGTTAGTGACGGTGGAAGACATCCTTGGTACTTCTAGTGTTGAAACCAATGTAGGTGAAGCTTTTACTTCTCAATCTAAGTCAAAAGACAAAGGTAAGAAGAAGAAGAAGAAGAAGAAGAACTTCACTAAAAAAGATGATAAACAAATTGCCTTAGGAGTTGCCAACAAAAGAAAGAAAACCAAATAAAAGTGTTTCCATTGTGGTGAGAAAGGATATTGGAAAAGGAATTGTCCAACATTCAAGGCTGCCAAGAATAAGGGTATGAAAAGTTCATTTCTTCTTGAAATATGTTTGGTACAGAATCCAACAGATTCCTGGTGTGTGGATTCAGGTTGTACTAATCATATCTGCAATTCTTTGCAGGGGTTCTAGGAGATCAGAAAGTTGAATGAGGGAGAACTATTTCTTACTTTGGCTAATGGGAGCAGGATTCCGGTTGTAGCTATTGGAGTATTTAATTTATGCTTTAAGTCTAGAGTTTTAATATTAGAAGACTGTTTGTATGTACCTAATGTTCATAGGAATTTAATTCTGAAACTTATTTAGGTAAACATGGATATTGTGTTATCCTTAAAGACAATGTTGTAATAAAGAAAGATAAAATGTTTATCTATTCTGGCAATATTGTGGATGGTCTTTATATTTTAACTCCTGACATGCATGAATTATACAATTCTGAAATAGATAGTAGCTCTCATGTAAAATCATTAAAGAGAAAGTTTCCTTCTACTAGTGATGCATATCTATGGCACTTGCGTTTAGGTCGTATTAATTCAAATAAGATTCAAAGACTAATCAAATATGGACTTTTACAGCCCATGGACTTTGATGGATTTCCAGTTTATGAATCTTGTTTAGAAGGTAAGATGACCAAACGACCTTTTAATGTAAAAGGTAGAACCCCAAGAGTTGCTTGCATTAGTTCATACAGACGTATGTGGTCCTATGTCAACCCAAGCAAAAGGAGGTTATAAGTTTTTTATCACTTTTACAGATGATTACTCAAGATATGGTTATGTGTACCAAATAAGACGGAAGTCCGAAGCCTTTGACAAGTTCAAAGAGTTTAGAGCTGAAGTTGAAAATTAATTGGGTAAACGCATAAAGGCCATTCGATCTGATTAAGGTGGTGAATACCTTCTTAGGGATTTCAAGGATTACCTAATTCAGAATGGGATTGTCTCCCAATTGACTGCACCTGGAACTCCTCAACAAAATGGTGTAGCAGAAAGAAGGAATAAGACTCTTTTGGAAATGGTTAGGTCCATGATGAGTTGCTCAACTTTACCAGTTTCTTTTTGGGAATATGCACTAAAAACTGCTATACATGTTTTGAATTTAGTTCCATCAAAATTTGTTCCCAACACACCCAAGGAATTGTGGAGTGGGCACAAGCCTAGTATGAAATATCTCCACATTTGGGGACGTCTAGCACTTGTGTTGAAGGGGAAGTCTGATAAGTTGGAAGCTAAAACGGAAGTATGCATTTTTTTAGCGTATTCAAAGGAAACCAAGGGTTATTTATTCTATAATCATAAGGATAATAAAGTGTTTGTTAGCTCCCATGCCAAATTTTTGAAAAATGATTATGTGAATAATTTTAATCCTAGAAGTAAAGTTGTATTGGCTAAATTAGATGAACCTGTAGTTGAACAACCAATAGATGAAACTAGGGATGATGTGGCTATATTGGATACACCACAAGATATTACTTATGAGATGTCTAGTACACAGGTGCCTCGTCGTTGTGGAAGAATTGTTCGACCTCCTATAAGATTTAGAGGTTTTGGAGAAACTTATGTAGCTATCTCAGAAGAGGCTGAATCGGATCCCTACACTTATGAAGAGGCAATGAATGATATAGATGCATATCATTGGGTCTAAGCTATAAAATCTGAATTGGATTCTATGTATTCCAATCATGTATGGGATTTTGTTAAGGCGCCTAACAACATTAAACATGCTGGTTACAAATGGGTTTACAAGAGGGAGAGAGGGATAGATGGAAAGGTTGAAACCTTTAAAGTAAGGCTAGTGGTGAAAAGGTTTATACAAAAAGAAGGTATTGATTATGATAAAACTTTTTCGCCAGTATCCATGCTTAAGTCTATCAGAATTCTCTTATCCATTGCTGCTTATTATGATGATGAGATTTGCCAAATGGATGTCAAGACTGCATTTCTTAATGGCAATCTTGAAGAAGAAATATACATGATGCGACCGGAAGGTTTCATAGCAAAAAACTAAGAGCATATGGTATGCAAGTTAAAAAGGTCCATTTATGGACTTAAGCAAGCATCTAGGTCATGGAACATTAGATTTGATCAAGCAATCAAGTCATCTGGTTTTGAGCAAAATCTTGATGAACCATATGTGTACAAAAGACATCGAGATAAAGTAGTAATGTTCCTAGTGCTTTGTGTTGATGATATTCTACTCATTGGAAATGATGTAACGGTAATGTCATCAGTGAAGGTTTGGTTGTCAAGCCAATTTGATATGAAGGACTTGGGTGAGGCTAACTTTATTTTAGGGATCAAGCTTTGGCGAGATCGCAAGAATAAGATGTTAGGTTTATCACAAGCTGAATATATAGATAAGGTCCTAGAACGGTTTAGCATGAAAAACTCCAAGAAAGGATTGCTTCCTTTCAGACATGGAGTTCCTCTCTCTGATGACCAAAGGCCTAAGACTCAAGAGGAAGAAAATATGATGAGAAAAGTTCTTTATGCTTCTGTAGTGGGAAGTCTCATGTATGCCATGCTTTGTACTAGACCAGATATCTGTTATTCAGTTGGCATGGTCAGCCGATATCAATCAAGTCCAGGACTAAAACATTGGCAAGTTGTAAAGCATATTCTCAAGTATCTATGGAGAACGAGAAATTACATGCTTGTTACCATTGTGAGGATTTGATTCCCATTGGCTATACAAATTCAGATTTTCAATTGGATCTAGATTTCAGAAAATCCATTTCAGGATGTGTTTTCACCTTGGGAGGTGGAGCCATAAGTTGGAGGAGTGTTAAGCAATCTTGTATTGTGGAATCCACTACGGAAGCCGAGTACGTTGCTGCTTGTGAAGCAGCAAAGGAGGCTGTTTAGCTCAAGAAATTCCTTTCTGATCTTGGTGTTGTAAGAATGGAGCAAGTTCCCATTACATTGTTTTGCGGCAATAGTGGAGCGGTTGAACAATCCAAAGATCTAGGGAATCACAAGAAAGGAAAGTACATTGAGAGAAAGTACCACATCATTTGAGACATTGTTACTCGTGGAGATGTTGTGGTAGCAAAGATTGAAAGTGCAAATAATCTAACAGATCCTTTTACCAAAGCCTTGCCTCAAAGGACTTTCGAGTCACATTTGGAGGGAATGGGAGTTAGATTAGTATACAATAGTCTTTAGGGCAAGTGGGAGATTGTTAGAATGTGTGCTCTTAAATCCTATTGTATGATGCTATGTATGACATTATGTATAACTTAATGTTGTGTTTAATAAAGTTGTTTTATTTTTATCTAAAATAATGGTAACATGAATATTTTGACATTATCATATAGTCCATGAGATGCATAGTATGTGATTTAGTCACAGAAGATATAAATCACAAGTTCTTTGTAAACTCAAAATTTATAGTTCGTAGTCAGTGATGAAATTGGGTATTTTATCTGCGAAAACTATAACATATCAACTAAGATGATTTGTCTTGATCATAGAAGTGGAGCCTTCTAGTTGATATGTGATATGTTTTAAGAGTTAAGACCTATTCAACTGGACCGCTGTGAGATTTATTATTTTCCTAACGACTGTCAAATGAATAATAAATCTCATGACTTCTATTTGCATGAACTCTTAATCCTGAGAAAATAATGGACCTAATCATGTCGTATAGGTTGTTTTGATATATCTAGAATGAGATCTAAAATAACGGTCAAAACCTCAACATGTTAGACAGCCATATTTAGTGTTGATGGAATATATATTCTCAAGATGGAATTCATAATCTCTTAACAGAAATATAAAATATTTCCTTGAGATAAGTTTAATGGGTTTGGTTATTCAAAGTGTTAGGCCTAACCACTTAAATAAGGAGTTACTAAAGTATATATTTATGAAATTGAATTTCATAAATATATAATGAATAACTTTAAAGGATTAAACTGGGTACTCAAGGATAAGATGTAGTAATTTACAAAATCCCAGTCTATATTCATGACTTTATGTTACTACGAATATCTTATGAAGGGGTTGCGTGTATAATAAAGTCTTGGGATGTAATTTGTTAATAAGGCCTAGAGTGCAATTATATTTATATAGTGGTATTAAATATAATTAATGGTAACTTTGGACTTATCAAGAGTTAACGGAAAAGCCCAAGGCCCATTGGAGCTAGTGTCTTATTGGTCCCTTTTGATCCCACTCCAAGCCACACACTAAAGCCCAATTGGAAAGGCCCAATAGGCCAGCCCAATTAGATAATCAATTAGTTATAAAGGGAGAAACATATAGATTTTTTTTTTTTAGAAGAAGCGTTGAGAAAAAGATAAGAGAGAGTGTGAGGCACACTTTCATTCTCCCTTGAAAACTGATTGGGAGACCACACTTCTTGGGCGTAAAGTGGAATTGGAGTGAAGATTAAAAATGTTCTCAAGTGCTTCTAATCTTTGTTTTGAATTTCTCTACACCAAGGTACGCTATCTTGTTCTTAAATTCTAAAATTTACATAGTACATGTTGTCAATCATGAATGAAATAGATCCTTATTTATTGCTTCCATTGTGTGTTTTGTATGAGATACAAAACCGGATTTTTTCCAATAGATTATTGGAAAAGATCTTAGCATGACATAAAAGAAGCTAGACTATTTTAGAATGAAAATGTGCAAAGGTGTTCGTCTAAGAAGAGTGGAAGTTAAAAAGTCTTGTTCGTAAATGGCAGATGAGAAAAAACACCATTCCTACTTATTTGTCATCTAGGCATGGGGTGTGCTTCATGATTGGAGAGTTGAATCACCTCCTTGGGTTGATTCAACTCCTTGAGAGAAAACACCATTCCTACAAACATCTTTCAATTGTATCTAAGCATGAATCAGTTTTGGGGATACCAAAGCTCAGTAGAGTGAACAATGTTGTGTATGGACCCTGTCAGCTTGGTAAACAAATAAAAGCTTAACATCCAGGCACTCAAACATCAGCTACATCTAGACCATTGAAGCTGCTACATCTGGATCTCATGGGTCCAACTAGAACAAAGTCACTTTTAGGAAAGAGATACATCATGGTTGTGGTAGATGATTTCACCAAGTACACTTGGGTCATTCTTCTAAGATCTAAGTCAGATGCTCCCAAGCACATTGAAGCCTTGTGTACAAGATTGCAAAATGAAAAGAGCTTGAAAATTGATTGAATTCGAAGTGATTATGGTAAAGAATTTGAGAACTTAAACATGGATTCCTTTTGCATTAAATCAAGTATATCTTAAGAATTCTCTGCTCCTATTACTCCTTAGCAAAATGGTGTAGTAGAAAGAAAGAACTGAGTTATTCAGGAAATGGCTAGAGCCAAGTTGCACAACAAGGATGTGGCTAGAAATTTATGGGGAGAAGCCGTCAACACTGCATGTCATACAGTTAACAGGGTGTATTTTAGACTTAGTACTAAGAAAACTCCCTATGAGTTAGGTAAGGGAAGAAAGCCAAAGGTGAATTATTTCAGAATCTTTGGAAGTACTTGTTTCACTCAAGGATAGAGAAAATATAGAAAATTTTGATTCCCGAAGTGATGAAGGAATATTTTTGGGATACTCCTCTAGTAGCAAGGCTTATCGGGTATACAACAAGAAAACCAAGAAGGTGATGGAAACAGTCAATGTTGTTATCGATGAAGTTTCAGAGTCTGGTTCTATGAAAATTATTGAGGAGATCCTGAAGGAAATTCTTCCTCCCTAGCCTGAGGATGTTCAAGAAATTGTTGATCAAGAGCCCGTATCTCCAAGTACTCCCAATACTCCAAGTGTTGTAGAAGATTCAACAAACATAACTACCTCACCTAATTCTGAATCTCATGAAGAGAAAGGACCTTTCTTAAGGATCAAGTTGAATCATCCTCCTAAATTTATTGTGGGAAATATGAATGAACTTACACTAAGGAAGCATACAGTTTATAAAAGTGCTGCTAACTCTGTATCTTATTCTTGTTATTTGTCACAGGTTGAACCCACCAAGGTTGAGGAAGCTCTTCTGGATGAAAGCTAGGTTGAGGCAATGCACAATGAACTACTTCAGTTTCAAAGGAATGATGTCTGGACTCTAGTACCTAGACCGGAAGGGGAGCACATCATTGGCACAAAGTGGATATTCTGCAATAAGACTGATGAGAAGGGAAATGTGATCCACAACAAGGCACGTCTTGTGGCTCAAGGGTACTCTCAAATGGAAGGAGTAGACTATGATGAGACATTTTCTCCTATAACCTGTATGGAGTCTATCAACATTCTCTTAGCCCTGGTGTGTCACTTGAAGTTCAAGTTTTACCAAATGGATGTAAAAACTGCATTCTTGAATGGGTTCCTTAAAGAAAATGTCTATATGGCTCAACCAAAAGGATTCATTGATCCACACTTTCCGGATTATGTGTTGTACCTCAAGAAGGCACTCTATGGTTTAAATCAAGCACTCAGAGCTTGGTATGATTGGCTTACACAATACTTGGTCTCACTTGGTTTCACAAGAGGAAAAGTAGATCAAACATTCTTCATCAAAAGGGAAGATGGCAAGTTGGTAGTTGCTCAAGTCTATGTTGATGATATCATCTTCGAGTTGACAAAGGATAAGCTTGCTCATAGTTTCTTCAAACTCATACAAGCCGAGTTCGAGATGAGCATGATTGGAGAGTTGAATCACCTCCTTGGGTTGTAGATCCGTCAGCAAGAGTCAGGTATATTTATATCTCAATCTAAATATGCTAAAAATCTTATGAAAAAGGTTGGTTTGGAATTTGCCAGTTTTCTTAGAACCCCTATGAGCCCAAATGTTAAACTCACTATTGATTTGTTAGGAAAAAATGTTGAATCTTCTCTATATAAAAGCATGATAGGTAGTCTTTTTTACCTTACTGTTAGTAGACCTGACATTAATTATAGTGTGGGAGTGTGTGCTAGATATCAGGCTAATCCCAAAGAGTCTTATATGATTTCTTTGAAAAGAATCATAAAGTATGTCAAAACCACTATCGATTTTGGTGTGTGATATAGCAAGGACCCCAATGATGTCTTAGGTATTTTGATGATAGAAAAAGTACTTCAGGGGGTTGTTTTTATGTGGGTAATAATCTTGTCTCCTGGATGAGCAAAAAGCAGAATTTCATCTCTTAATCCACTGCAAAGGCTGAATACATTGCTGCCGGTAGCTGCTGCACCTAACTTCTATGGATGCAAAAACTTCTCCTTAATTATGGTATTCGTCAAGAACATCTTACCATCTATTGTGACAATATCAGTGCCATTAATATCTCTAAGAATCCTATACAACATTCTTGAACTAAACATACAAAGATTTGACACCACTTCATTCGGGAGCTTGTCGAAGATGGTACTCTCACTCTTGAGTTCATTCACATTGATGATCAAAAGGCTGATTTGTTCGCCAAAGCTCTTAATAGCAAACGGTTTGAATTCCTTTGCCAAAACATTGGTGTTATCTCCATGGATTGATCTCCTCTTCTCCCATCCTTCCTCATGCATTTGCATCTAGTATTATGCTATGCTTTGATTTAACATGTTTTTTTTGTTTGTTTTCAGTTTTGCTTTATTTTGATTTTCACAAAAAATAAATTGAAAAATCAGAAAAATACAAAAACAATGTGTGTTTTGTGTACTTTAGTACTTGTGTACCTTGGATGGCCATTGAAATAAAGTTTTCTAAACTCTATATCTTTTGTAGCTTAGATGAGCATCTATATGCGCAATTAAGCAAGTGAGCTATGTGGCTTGTGTTTATGATGAGTAAGATTAAGTAATCTCTTGCACATAACACTCATATCACTCTTTTTGATAGGAATGACTAAAAAATCCTAAGAGAAAGGCATAAATAACCATCTCACCACTGTTGCCTGCCAATCATGAAATAACATCCATATGCTCCGGCATAGCAAAAGTGCAATGTCAAAAGCTTAACATAATTGGGTATTTTCTTATCTCTCTTATATGCTCATGCATAATATGCTCAAAAGAAAAAATATGTAAAGAAAAGTAAATGCAAAAAAATCAAAATACTTTATATATGATTGCAAGCGTGTTTCTAGGAGATGTGGGAATTATAGGATGTACCTCGAAGGTAATAGTCCTCATCAAGCAGTTATAATTGTGTGTGAGTTAAATTGATTTTCTTATATCTCAGATCGTCATAACATGTAGACACTTATGCAATCTTGCGATATTTTTCATACACAACATGCAAATTCTTTGCTACTTTTGATATATGTGCAGGTATAATGTGATTTGGTCATCACAAGGAATACATGTGTTAATGTATACTCACTAAACTGTATTGATTTTTTTTTTTAAATATAAAATTGGTTAGACTTGTTTAGTGTGTGTGTGTGTGTGTGTGTGTGTGTGTGTGTGTTTTGGATCTAAATGCTTGACATTTTGCTTGTTGAGAGATGATTTTGAAAGCTTACAATGTTGTTTGGATTTTTGGTTGAGTAGCTTGCTTGATTGCATTCATTTTTGTGTTTTTATCTTCCTTGAAAAACTGTTTTTGTCAAGCTCGACAGCTTCTCGACAGATAGCTATCTATCGAGACCCTTGGATTGCTTTTCTCGACAGATCTTATAGTATTTTCAATCCATCAAAGCTTTTTGGAATTTGTCTTGATAGCTTCTCGATAGATTCTCAATCCATCGAGAAATTTTCTATCTGCTCGATAGCTATTCGATCCATCGAGGTTCATTTGCCGTCGACAAATTCTCGATAGCACCTTGACAGATTTATTTGTTGAGAATTAGTGCTCGACAGATCCTCGATCCATCGAGCTGCGATTTCTTTAAATAGCTTCAACGCGATTTTAGTCTTCATTTTTTCATATCTCTCTCGACACTAAAGCTATCCAACTTCTCCCAAACACTCTTTTCTCACTCTTTTCATCTTCTTCACTTGGATTTTGGCCTAAACCTTGTGTTTTCCCTCTTAATAGGCCAAAATGTATTAACCCCTTTTGATAAATTAATTGATTAATTAGCTAAGTTTATTAATTAATCATATTAACATGCAAACGCGTGGTAGCATAAACAAATCACCAATAAACTAAAGTGCAGTGGAAAGTAAATTGACAAGGTGATTTATTTACAAATGGAGAAAACCAACACGGCAAAAACCCCACCAGGTGATTTTAAGTTCACCACTCCCAAGAATCCACTATTATCAAAACAAGCGTTTACAAGTAAAGGAATCCTAGTACTTATACAAACCTACAGTTGATCCCTTACCCCAATACCCAATTGGACTTGTTTTGTAGTGACAATCTCTCATTTTGATGCACGGCTCCCAGTAAGTGACTAACCAATTGCGCGGATCCCAGCACGCGACTTCATTTACCAACTAAAGAAGAATTGTTGGTTGCAAAGTTCTTCAATTCATCACATGATAAAGATCGAGAAGCTCCTTGGTTACAAAACCCTACGGTGGATAAACATAGCAACTTCTTCACAAAAAAGATGAACTAGGGTAAACTAGGTCTCTGGTCACAATTTGCTCTTGTGCAATTGTGCTCTTGGCTCCGTAACCTTTGACGGCCCTTAAAATAATCCTTTTATATGTCTAGGATTGTGAGAAAAGAAAGCCCAAACATATAATCACAGATTGGAGGAAAAACTGTCCAGAAAAACATAATTTCATAAACCTCGACAGATACCCTATCTGTCGAGTTGCTGTCAAGCCATGGGCTGGAACAGCTCTTCAAGTCTCGATAGATGCTAACTGTCGAGCTTTAATGAAAAGCACTTTTCACACTTGAATCTTGGACAGACTTGCATGGCTTTAATACTTGATCTTGAAACAAGGTTTCTTGAAGTATTAAACACATCCTAAATTTACCCAATTACAAATAAAGTGTGTTTTGTCAAATGATTGGCCAATTACATAAAATAGTGACATATGTTTCTAATATTGAATCACATATGTCCTAATAATCTCCCCCTTTGGCAATCTGTGACAAAACCTCAACAAAAAAATAAACATATGAGAAGAGTCATAAATCACTCAACTCATACTCACTTGTTGAGTACAATAAAATCTAACCTAACACAAACTCTTGAAAAACTTTGAAAGAGAAGAGTTCATGGCAAGTAGACTTTGACAACCTGTATTTCTGAAACACTTAAACAAAACTCATCAAGGCATCATTGTGTGAAACAAAAAAAATAGATTGCATACAATAAATAAGAAGCATGTGCATAAAGAGAGAAAAGAAACAACACATGTAAGGGTAGATGAAAAACGTACATCAACATATAAAGAAAATAAGTACAATGTATTTCAAAATAGTAACAAGACCAATGTACAAGAGATAATGTATCTAAAGTAGAAAGAAAAGAGTGTCAAGTATGACTACATCCCTCAATATCAACACTCCCCGTAACAAAAATCTCCTATACTAATTTTCCCCTTGACTATGATTACTATCATAACCAAAACTACTCCAATTTTTTGTTACGAGTGATAAAGGGTAAGAGTGTCAAGTAGACATCTCGTCAACACTGGAAGAGTTAGCATCACCATCATCCTCATCATTAGAAGCGGTAACATCATTAACATCATCCTTATCCTCAAAAGCCTCTGGAGTAGGTGGAGGAGAAGCAACAAAGCCACCCATGACCACCTGCTATCTTGCAATACGACCAACACGGGTGTTCACCTAACACAACTCGTCACTGAGAGTGTCGAAGCGAGCATCCATGTGCTGAAGCTGCGCTATGATGTCCTCAAGAGTTACACTGCTAGTAGAAGAAGAGGGAACAGATATGGATGGAGCTAATGGAGTGGGAGTAGCTACTGACCTAGACTGCCTCGACCAAAGCTATGCCTTACTCTGTTTAACAGTAGCAGCATCTATAGCACCTATGATAGAAAAATGGTCGAACACGAGAAAGGAAACAGAAATATTGCGTAAAATCCTCATTATAGTAGAAGGAAAGATGAGTTTATCACGAGTAGTCGTATCTCTATACACATCTATGATAGAAAGAATGAAATGGAAAATCTATACTAAGATGCTCAAGAAAGGAAAGCAAAAACCGAGCACGGGGCTCTGTAATAGAGTTATAGTGAGCTAAGGGATGTAACACAAATGTCATGACCATGTTAAGAAACTGAGAGTCTTTAGCAAAGCTAGAAAAGTAAGTGAACTGACGGTCATCCCAATCAGAAGGTCGCTCACAAAAAGAGGATATAAGCTCATCCTTAGACACGGTCTTAAGACAATCACAACTAGGGTAGTCAGGATGTGCTACCCTAGGGACATGGAGCACATCAGTATAATATTCGGGGTGACCATGATGCACGTACCTCGAACGCGAGTAGAAAATTGAGGTACAGAATAATCGAATCCATGCATGTCGAAGTAAAACTCCTAGATCAGCATGGAGGGACATGTGACCAGGACGCCACACAGTGACTCTCATTCCCTACTGTGGATGACAGTGGGAAGGTCAGTGTTGTAGTAGTCTAACAAAATGACTTGGCGTTTTGAATGAATGCCTTATAAGGAAAAGTTCTCAAAGAAGTCCGATTTGGCCTTCTCATCACGGAACTGGATGTGTGAGGGAGTAGGATCGGAAGAAGAGGATGCCTTGAAAAGAAGAGGGATTCGAGATGGAATAGATTTACGTTTGGGTACCATAGAAGCAAACTAGCACAAACAGAAAAGAGAGAGAGGGAGAGAGAGAGAAAGAAACAATCAGAAAATCCTAAGCTGTTCAAATATATCAAGATATATTAAATAGAAAGAACGTATGTAAAGGAATGCATGAACATGTGACATGGAAAGATAAATGCATCATGGGCTCAGCCAATCCAATCCTACCAACACACAATTCGGTAACATATATAGCACACATCTAAAATGCATGACAATATAGGTAAAATGCAAATGAGATGCAATGCATGAAGTTTTAAGATCAAAACTACAAAACCCATCCCAAAAATTTGGCAAAAACCTCTTCGATTTGGAAAAACCCCAAATTTTTCATCAAACCCAAAAAGTTAGGTCATAAAAGATGAAATGCATGAAAATGAAAGATTTAGACACTTACCAAGTGAAGAAAAACTCGATTAAGTTCAAAGAATCCTTGAGGAAGTTGTTTAGAGAGAGAAAAATGTGTTTGGGAGGTGAAATGGTTGAGAGCAGTCGAGAAAGATCGAGGAAAGTGCGATTGAGATCGCGAAGACCTTATATATAGAAACTTAGTAAATCTCGACAAATCAAGAGGAGTCGAGCTTTAAAAGGTTTGACAGATGTAGCTATCGAGGAGGTGTCCAAGGCAAAATGAAGCTCGATGGATCAAGGATTTGTCGAAGAGTTATCGAGGCGACAAAAATAATATCGATTGATCGACCTAGCTGTAGAGAGGTGTCAAGATTGCGATAAGAAAAAATTGAAGAGCTCGATAGATAAGCCAAGTGTCGAGAGATGTCAAGATTGCGATAAGAAACAACTGAAGAGCTTGATAGATAAGCCAAGTGTCGAGAGGTGTAGAGGAGCTGTCGAGATTGCTTAAAAAAGTTTTTCAAAGAAGAGAAAAACACAGACATAAATGCAATCAAACATGCAACTCATCCAAAGATTCAAACAACATTTTAAGCTCTCAAAATCATCTCTCAACGAAAATGTTAAGCATATAGATCCCAAAACACACACACACACTAAACAAGTTTAACCAATTTTATATTTCAAAAACAAATTAAGACAGTTTAGTGAGCATACATTAACACATGTAAACCTTATAATGGCCAAATCACATTGTATCTGCACATGTATTAAAAGTAGCAAAGAATATTGTGTGTTGTGTGTGAAAAACATTGCAAGATTGCATAAGTGTATCTATGACGATTTAAGATATGAGTAAATCAATTTAACATACACATGATCATAACTGTTTGATAGGGACTATCACCTTCGAGGTACATCCTATAACTCTCACATCTCCTATAATACACACTTGCAATCATATATAAAGTATTTTTCTTTTTCTTTTGCTTTTTATTTTTCTTTGCATATTTTTCTTTTATCAAGCATATCATGCATGGGCATATATAAAAAAGAAAAGAAATACCCAATTATGTTAAACTTTTTGACATTGCACTTTTGCTATGTTGAAGCATACCGATGTCATTGACATTGCACTTTTGCTATGCCGAAGCATACAGATGTCATTTCATGATTGGCAGGCAACAGTGGTGAGATGGTTATTTATGCCTTGCTCTTAGGATTTTCTAGTCCTTCCTGTCACAAAGATATTGGAAAATCTAGTTTTGTATTTCATACAAAATACACAGCGGAAGCAACAAACAAGAATCTATTTCATTCATGATTGACAACAAGCACTATGTAAATTTTAGAATTTAAGGACAAGATAGCGTACCTTGGTGTGGTGAAATTCAAAACAAAATATTAGAAGTTCTCGGGAATACTTTTAATCTTCACTCTAATTCCACTTTACGCCCAAGAAGTGTGGTCTCTCAATCAGTTTTCAAGGGAGAATTATTAAGTGGCTTTACTCACACATACACGTCATTTCACAATGATGTCTCTTTTTTTTTTATTCTCTAATAAAAAATTTTGTATATTTCTCCCTTTATAACTAACTAATTATCTAATTGGGCTAGCCTATTGGGCCTTTCCAATTGGGCTTTAGTGTGTGGCTTGGAGTAGGACCAAAAGGGACCAATAAGACACTAGCTCCAACGGGTCTTAGGCTTTTCTGTCAACTCTTGACAAGTTCAAAGTTACCATTAATTAAATTTAATACTACTATATAAATATAATTGCACTCCAGGCTTTATTAATAAATTTGTATCTCAAGACTTTATTATACATGCAACACTTTCATAGAATATTTGTAGTAATACAAAATCATGAATATAGACAGCCACTTTGAAAATTACTATATCTTAATCCTTGAGTACCCGATTTACTCCTTTAAATTTATTTATTATATATTTATGAAATCCAAATTCATAAATATATACTTTCGTAATTTCTTATCAAAGTGGTTAGGCCTAACTCTCGAAATAACTGAACCCATTAAACTTATCTCAAGGGAATATTTTATATCTCTATAAAAGATTATGAATTCCATCTTGAGAATATATGTTCCATCAACACTAAATGTGGTTTCCCATCATACTGAGGTTTTGACTGTTACTTTAGATCTCACTCCTGATATATCAAAGCAACCTACATTTCATGATCAGGTCCATTATCCTCTCAGGATTAAGAGTTCATGTAAATAGAAGTCGTGAGATTTATTATTCATTTTACAGTCGTTAGGAGAATAATAAATCTTACAGCGATCCAGTTCAATATGTCCTAACTCTTAAAACATATCAACACATCAACTAGAAGTCTACACTTCCATGATCAAGACAAATCATCTTAGTTGATATGTTATAGTCTTCGCAATTCTGAGTTTATATAGAACTTGTGATTTATATCTTCTGTGACTTTTCACATAAATCACATACTATGCATCTCATGGACTATATGATAATGTCTCAATATTCATGTTACCATTATTTTAAATAATAATAAAACAACTTTATTGAACACAACATTAAGTCATACATAATGTCATACATAGCATCATACAATAGGATTTAAGGGCACACATCGTAATAAAAGAGTGATACGAGTGTTAAGCATAGGAGATTACTTAACCTTACTCATCACAAACAAGAGTCACAAAGCTCACTTGCTTATTTGTGCATAGAGATGCTTATCTAAGTTACAAGAGATACAAAGTTTAGAAAACTTTGTTTTAATGACCATCCAAGGTGCACAAGAACCAATGTACACAAACACACACTATTTTTGTATTTTTAAATTTTTTTATTTAATTTTTTATGAAAAACAAAATAAAACAAACTAAAAATAAACAACAAAATCATGTTAAACAAAGCAAAGTATTGCATAAAACTAGACTGACTCAAAACAAGAATGCAAAAACATACAAGTAATGCAATCAAAAATAGAGAGGGAAAGAGAAAAGAAGTGATAAAATCACTTGGAGTCCTTTACTTTAAGCAAAGCCTTGAGCTGGCAGTAAGGGAGAAAAATTGAAATCGTTCAAGTTTGAAAGGAACATGAGGGCTTTGAGAAGATCTCTAAGAGGTGTAAGAGAGGACGGAAACTGATTCTGGTTTCCCGATGAGATCATGTTATTGCTTTGTTAAGTGGCTAACCACTTATAGCAATTAGGTCGAGTATGACCGACTGCTCCATAGTGATGACAGAGATGATACTTCTATTATTTAGGCTTTTGAGTGTTAGCCTTCTTAGCCCTAGGGTTTTTAGCTTTTTTCTTATTCTGCTTAAGGGTTGCTCCTAAGATAGATTTTTGTCACTATCTAAATCAGTTTTGACATTAGTGTTCTCAATATCAACATTATTGCTAGGAGAAACAAAAACAGTAGTACTAGTAGAAGCAATATTAGAAGAAGAGAGATCATACCCTAAACCAGTTCGATCGGAAGCAGATTTCTAAAGACTGAGCACCTCATCGAGCTTAGCGCTTGAAGTCCTTTCCAGCTAAGCTCTGACTTGGAACAGTTCTACCTCAAGCTTCTTAGTCTTCTCAGCCAGGAAGTTGTTCTCAAACCTCAATGCTCCTATAGTTTGATTGGTTTCATCAAACTTTGTGGAGAGTTCTTAACGTTCAGGCTCCATATCACCGAGCTTCTTAGTCGCCAACCTATACAACTTCTCGTGTTTCTTCTAGACTTTGTATAACTTTGCATAGGCAGTGTGAATGTCATCTTGCTCATCCAACTTCTCAAATTTTGACTCCACCAAGTTCTCTTCTATTAGGATGTGTGCCCTTAAATCCTATTGTATGATGCTATGTATGTTATTATGTATGACTTATTGTTATGATTAATAAAATTGTTATATTATTATCCAAAAATAATGGTAACATGAATATTCGAACCATATCATATAGTCCATAAGGTGCATAGTATTTGATTTATGTGAAAAGTCACAGAAGATATAAATCACAAGTTCTTTGTAAACTCAGAATTGTAGTTCATAGTCGGTAATGAAATTAGGCATTTCATCTGCGAAGACTATAACATATCAACTAAGATGATTTGTCTTGATTATAGAAATGGAGATTTCTAGTTGGTATGTTGATATGTTTTAAAAGTTAAAACATATTAAATTGGACTACTGTGAGATTTATTATTCTCCTAACGACTATCAAATGAATAATAGACTCACGACTTATATTTACATAAACTCTTAATCTTGAGAGGATAATGGACCTAATCATGAAGTGTAGGTTACTTTGATATATCAGGAATGAGATCTAAAGTTATGATCAAAACCTCCATATGTTGGGCAACTACATTTAGTGTTGATAGAACATATATTCTCAATATGGAATTCAAAGTCTCTTAACGGAGATACAAAATAATCCCTTGAGATCAGTTTAATGGGTTTGATTATTCAGAGAGTTAAGCCTAACCACTTTAGTAGGGAGTTACTAAAGTATATATATTTATGGAATTGGATTTCATAAATATATGATGAATAAATTTAAAGGATTAAACTAGATACTCAAGAATTAGATGTAGTAATTTACAAAGTGGTAGTCTACATTCATGACTTTGTATTACTACGAATATTTTATAAAGGGGTTACATGTACAATAAATTCTTGGGATATAATTTATAAATAAGGCCTAGAGTGCAACTATATTTATATAGTGGTATTAAATATAGTTATGGTAACTTTGGACTTGTCAAGATTTGACAGAAAAGCGTAAGGCTCATTGGAGCAGTGTCTTATTGGTCCCTTTTGGTCCCACTCCAAGCCATACACTTAAGCCCAATTGGAAAGGCTCAAAAGGCCAGCCCAATTAGATAATCAATTAGATACAAAGGGAGAAACATACAAAATTTTTTGTGAGAGGGAAATAACACCATTATGAAGTGGTGTGTATGTAAGTGTTAGACACTTTGACATTCTCCCTTGGAACACTGATTGAGAGACCACACATCTTGGACGTTAGTGGAATTGGAGTGAAGATTGAAAGTGTTCCCAAGTGCTTCTGATCTTCGATTTTGAAATTCACCGCTCCAAGGTACATTCTCTTGTTCTTGAATTCTAAAATTGAGATAGTGCATGTTAACATTTATGAATGAAGTAGATTTGTTATTTTTCTGTTGCTTATATTTTGTATGTGATACAAGCATGTAATTTTCCATCATCTTCTTGATCCACATCTTCTACAATCCCTTCAATAGGATTAACAGTGGCAGTGAAGGCTTTTAGGATTCTGTCTTCCTCATTTTTGGAATCATCCTCAGGTTCGGTGTCGTTTAATGTGGCAGAAAGTGTCATGCTTTTCCCAATGGACTTGAGATAAGTGGAGCACTCCTGTTTCATGTGTCCGAGACCTTGACATCCAAAGCACTTAGGTCCTGAGGGAACAGTGTACTGACTGCCATCCCTTACATCCTTCTTTCTTTTGTCTTGTCGAAGCCCTTTGCATTGGCATTCTTTATGAACTTCTTGAATTTCCAAGTGATGTAGGACTTCACTTTAGAATCTTCTTCATCAGAAGACTCATCAGTGTCACTGCTCTTGACCTTCATTGCCATGCTCTTGCTCTTGCTTAATTTCTCAATCCTTGTCAAACCCAACTCATAGGTCTGCAGATTTGCCAACCAACTCTGTTAAAGGAAAATTATCAATATCCTTCGATTCCTCAATGGCTGTAATCTTGGCATGGAATCTCTCAGGTAGAGATCTAAGCACCTTTCTCACAATTTTGTGTTCCAGAATGGTTTCCCTAAGATTAAATGCTAAGTTCACTATGTCCTTGAGGCTGGTATAGAACTCATCAAATGACTCATCCTCTTCCATCTTAATCTCTTCGAAATTTGTAGTGAGCTTCTGAAGTTTCAAATCCTTGATAGCCTTAGTTCCCTCATAGGTTGTCTGAAGGATGGTCCATGCTTCCTTAGCAGTTTCAGCGGAGGATATCTTCTTGAACTCATCATTAGTGATTGCACTGAATGAAGCATTCAATGCCCTGCTGTTGAAGTTTGCTACCTTGATCTTAGCATCATCCCAATTGGTTGGCGCTTCTTTTGGCTCGGTCCAGCCAATCTCTACAGCTTGCCACACCTTCTCATCTAGAGACTATAAGAAAGCTCTCATGCATACTTTCCAGTATACATAATTAATTCCATCAAATAAAGAAGGTACAAAAAGAGACTGTCATCTATCCATGACAAACAAGGGTCAATGGATCTCACAGCAAAGATTGAACCCTAATCAGAGTGTGCCTGCTCTGATACCACTTGATAGGCCAAATATATTGACCCATTTTGATAAATTAATTGATTAATTAGCCAAGTTTATTAATTAATCAAATTAACATGCAAAAGCGTGGTAACACAAACAAATCACCAATAAACTAAAGTGCAGCGGAAAGTAAATTGACACGGTGATTTATTTACAAATGGGGAAACCAACACGACAAAAACCCCATCAGGTGATTTTAAGGTCACCACTCCCGAGAATCCACTATTATCAAAACAAGCGGTTACAAGTAAACCTTATACCAACCTACAGTTGAACCCTTACCCTAATACCCAATTGGACTTGTTCTATAGTGACAATCTCTCCTTTTGATGCACGGCTCCTAGAACATGACTAACCAATTGCGTGGCTCCCAGTACACGACTTCAATCACCAACTAGAGAAGGATTGTTAGTTACAAAGTTCTTTAATTCATCACACGATGATGATCGAGAAGCTCCTTGGTTACAAAATCCTACGATGCATAAACACAGCAGGTTCTTCACAAGAAAGATAAATTAGGGCAAACTAAGTCTCCGGTCACAATTTTCTCTTGTGCAATTGTGCTCTTAGCTCCGTAACCTTTGACGGCCCTTAAAATAATCCTTTTATATGTCTAGGGTTGTGAGAAAAGAAAGCCCAAACATATAATCACGGATTGGATGAAAAAAATTCCAGAAAAACTGAATTTCATAAACCTCGACAGATACCCTATCTGTCAAGCAGCTATCAAGCCACGGGCTAGAACAACTCTTCAAGTCTCGATAGATGCTAGTTGTCGAGCTTTAATGAATAGCAATTTTCACATTTGAATCTTGCACAGACTTGCATAGCTTCAATACTTAATCTTGAAACAAAGTTTCTTAAAGTATTAAACACATCCTAGATCTACCCAATTACAAGTAAAGTGCGTTTTGCCAAAAGATTAGCTAATTACATAAAATAGTGACATATGTTCCTAACATTGAATCACATATGTCCTAACACCTCTAGTATGATCTCTTTCTCCTTCTTTACTCATGCATTTCATACATTTAGACCTAGGTTTTGTGTTTTTGAAAACTTTTAGGGGTTTTTCAAAATTGATGAGTTATTTATGAAATTTTTGAGTTGGGTTATATTTAAATGATCCTATTTGCTCATGCATTACATCACACTTAAATGTGTGTTTTACATGTCAGAACCTTATGTGTTAGTAGGTTTGGATTGGGCTGAGCCCATTATGTTATTATTTTTTACACGTCACATGATCATGCATTTTTCATTCATACATACCACTCTCTTCTTTCTCTTTGGTATTATTGTTAATTGGTGCTTTTTTGCTTGTCTCTCACTCTCTCTCTCTCTCTCTCTTGGATAGTCTGCACATGGCACCCAAGCCCAAATCCACTCCATCCTGGAACCCTCTACGTTCCGAGGCATCTCCTTCTTCTAACTATACTCCTCTTCATATTTGGTTCCGTGATGAGAAGGCCTATCAGGATTTCTCTGGGAACTTCTCCAAACGTGGCATTCATTCGTAACGCTAGGTTATCCTTTCGGACTTCATTAATACTGATCTACCCATTGTTATTAATAGTCGAGGTTGAGAATCTCTTTATGATATCCCGGTTAGTTTTTCGACTGTGATCATACAGGAGTTTTACTCCAATATGCACAGTTTTGACTATTCCATACCTTGTTTCATCACTTATGTTCGAGGTATTTGTATAGTAGTCACTCTAGAGCTTATCTCCGTTGTGCTACACGTTTCAAGGGTATCGCATCCTGATTACCCTAAATGTCCTCATCTAAACTTGTATCTAAAGACGAGCTTCTATCTCTCTTTTGTAAGACACCTTCATTATGGGGTGATCATCAAAACACCTCATGCTCGGGCTTTGCAAAAGGTTCAAGGTTCCTGAATATGGTGATGACATTTGTTTTACATCCCTTGTCTCACTATAATTCTATTACTGAGCCCCATGCTTGCTTTTTGTTATCCCTCCTTAAGGGGTATACCATTGACTTTCCCTCTCACTTCATACTTTCCCTTATAGATGTCTATAAGGATACGACGACCCGTGATAAGCTTATCTTTCCTTCTGCTATCATGAGGATCCTTCGCCATGCATCTATCTCCTATCTTAAGTCTACTCATTTCACCATTATGGGTGTCATCAGCAGCATATCCATTAGACAGAGCGAGGCCCAGCTTTGACCAAAGCTGCCACAAACCGAGACTGTGACATTTCAACCTCTTCCGCTCCATCCACCTCCGCTCCTTCTTCTTTCGCAGGTAGTGTGACTCTCAAGGCCATCATGGCATAACTTGAGCACATGAATGCTCTCCTTAACACTCTCAATGATGAGTTATGTCAGGTGAACACTCGTGTTAGTCTTATTGCATGACGACAATGTTGGGATATATGTCCTTAAATCTTATTGTATGATGCTATGTATTTTATTATGTTAGACATTATGTATGACTTAATGTTTTGGTTAATAAAGTTGAATTATTATTTGAAAATATTGGCAATATGAATATTGGGACATTATCATATAGTCCATGAGATGCATAGTTTGTGATTTATGTGATTTAGTCACAGAAGATATAAATCACAAGTTCTTTGTAAACTCAGAATTATAGTTCGTAGTTGGTGATGAAATTGGGCATTTCATCTGCGAAGACTATAACATATCAACTAAGATGATTTGTCTTGATCATGAAAATGGAGATTTCTAGTTGATATGTTGATATGTTTTAAGAGTTAAGACATATTGAACTGGACCGGCGTGAGATTTATTATTCTCCTAACGACTGTCAAATGAATAATAAACTCACGACTTATATTTGCATGAACTCTTAATCCTGAGAGGATAATGGACCTGATCATGAAGTGTAGGTTGCTTTAATATATCAGGAGTGAGATCTATAGTAACGGTCAAAATCTCAATATGTTGGGCAGCCACATTTAGTGTTGATGGAACATATATTCTCAAGATGGAATTCATAGTCTCTTAACGGAGATACAAAATATTCCCTTGAGATAAGTTTAATGGGTTTGTTATTCAGAGAGTTGGGCCTAACCATTTTAGTAAGGAGTTACTAAAGTATATATTTATGGAATTGGATTTCATAAATATATGATGAATAACTTAAAGAATTAAACCGGGTACTCAAGGAAGTAAGATGTAGTAATAAACAAAGTGGCAGTCTCCTTTCATAACTTTGTGTTACTATGAATATTTTATGAAGGGGTTGCATGTATAATAAAGTCTTGGGATATAATTAATTAATAAGGCCTAGAGTGCAACTATATTTATATAGTGGTATTAAATATAGTTAATGGTAACTTTGGACTTGTCAAGAGTTCACAGAAAAGCCCAAGGCCCATTGGAGCTAGTGTCTTATTGGTCCCTTTTGGTCCCACTCCAAGCCACACACTTAAGCCCAATTGGAAAGGCCCAAAAGGCCAGCCCAATTAGATAATCAGTTAGATACAAAGGGAGAATCACACAGAATTTTTCTGTAAGAGAATTAGTAGAGATTTCCATAGAGAAAAAAGAGAGAGTGTGAGACACACTTTCATATTCCCTTTGGAACTAATTGAGAGACCACACATCTTGGGCGTTAGTGGAATTGGAGTGAAGATTGAAAGTATTCCCAAGAGCCTCTCATCTTCATGTTTTGAAATTCACCGCTCCAAGGTACACTCTCTTGTTCATATATTCTGAAACTTAAATAGTACATGTTAACTTTTATGTATGTGTTAGGATATATGCCCTTAAATCCTATTGTATGATGCTATGTATGACATTATGTATGACTTAATGTTGTGTTTAATAAAGTTGTTTATTTTTATCTAAAATAATGGTAACATGAATATTTGGACATTATCATATAGTCCATGAGATGCATAGTATGTGATTTATGTGAAAAGTCACAGAAGATATAAATCACAAGTTCTTTGTAAACTCAGAATTTATAGTTCGTAGTCGGTGATGAAATTGGGCATTTCATCTGCGAAGACTATAACGTATCAACTAAGATGATTTGTCTTGATCATGGAAGTGGTGACTTCTAGTTGATATGTTGATATGTTTTAAGAGTTAAGACATATTGAACTGGACCGCTGTGAGATTTATTATTCTCCTAACGACTGTCAAATGAATAATAAATCTCACGACTTCTATTTGCATGATCTTAATCCTGAGAGAATAATGGACCTGATCATGAGGTGTAGGTTGCTTTGATATATCAGGAGTGAGATCTAAAGTAACGGTCAAAACCTCAGTATGTTGGGCAACCACATTTAGTGTTGATGGAACATATATTCTCAAGATGGAATTCATAGTCTCTTAATGGAGATACAAAATATTCCCTTGAGATAAGTTTAATGGGTTTGGTTATTCAGAGAGTTAGGCCTAACCACTTTGGTAAGAAATTACTAAAGTATATATTTATGAAATTGGATTTCATAAATATATGATGAATAACTTTAAAGGATTAAACCGGGTACTCAAGGATAAGATGTAGTAATTTACAAAGTGGCAGTCTATATTTATGACTTTGTATTACTACGAATATTTTATGAAAGGGTTGCGTGCAAAATAAAGTCTTGGGATATAATTTATTAATAAGGCCTAGAGTGCAATTATATTTATATAGTGGTATTAAATATAATTAATGGTAACTTTGGACTTGTCAAGAGTTGACGGAAAAGCCCAAGGCCCATTGGAGCTAGTGTCTTATTGGTCCCTTTTGGTCCCATTCCAAGCCACACACTAAAGCCCAATTGGAAAGGCCCAATAGGCCGGCCCAATTAGATAATCAGTTAATTATAAAGGGAGAAACATACAGAATTTTTTAAACGCGATTTTTCGTAGAGAAAAGAAAGAGTGTGAGACACACTTTGATTCTCCCTTTGGAAACTGATTGAGAGACCACACATCTTGGGCGTAAAGTGGAATTGGAGTGAAGATTAAAAGTTTTCCCAAGTGCTTCTAATCTTTGTTTTGAAATTCTCCACATCAAGGTACGCTATCTTGTTCTTAAATTCTGAAATTTATGGAGTGCATGTTGTCAATCATGAATGAAATAGATCCTTGTTTGTTGCTTCCGCTGTGTGTTTTGTATGAGATACAAAACCAGATTTTATTCCAACAGTATGAAGTAGATCCGTTTACGCTGTTACATTTCCTTCCGCTGCGCTGTGTAATGATTCCATCAGACAAGCTGTCTTGGGTGGTTTCACCGCATCTCCATCTTAATCTCCACAGGCTTTAAAGGATGAGGAAGATGATGATGGCTTCTGTGATGATGATGAGGATGAGGATGCTAGCTCCGATAACGAGGATATGACTAATTCTCAGTGACTTGCCCTTTGTCATTCGTGACAAAAATGAGGAGTAGTTTTGGGTATGAGAGTAGTCATATACTTAGGGGGAGGGTTAGCATAGGATACTTTTGTTAGGGGGAGTGTTTTTTTTTTTTTTTTTTTTTAGGGATGTAGTGAGGACTTTTGTATCTTTTCTTTTCTTTATCTTTTAGATACATTGTTCTTGTTCATTGGTCTTGTGACCACCTAGTGATAGCAAACCTTGTATTCATTATTGATATATATATATATATATATATATATATTTGACGAGGTTGTTATCACATTTTCACCTATCTCTCCATGTGTTGTTTCTTTTGTCTCTTTATACACATGCTTATTACTTATTGTATAGAATCTTTTATTTCTATTTCACACTAAGATGTCGTGATGAGTTTTGTTTGAAGTGTTTCAGAAATACAAGTTGTCAAAATCTTCCACACCATGAACTATATTCTTGCAAAGTTTTTCAAAAGTTTGTGTTAGGGTAGATTTTATTGTATTCAACAAGTGAGTATGGGTTTAGTGATTTATGACTTCTCTCATATTTCATTTGTTTGTTGTGGTTTTGTCACAGATTTCCAAAGGGGGAGATTGTTAGGACATATGTGAAACATGTTTTGAATATATGTCATTTAGAATTGGCTTATCCTTGAAAAAATGCACTTTACTTGTAATTAAGTAGACCTAGGATGTGTTTAATACTTCAAGGAACAAGAGTTCAAGTTCAAGTATTGAAGCCATACAAATCTATCCAAGAATCAAGCAAAGAAGTGTTGTTCATTAAAGCTCGATAGATAGCTTAACATATGTATCTATCGAGATTTAAAATGTGAAGCTTGACAGATAGCTCAACAGCTGCATTTATCGAAAATTATGAAAATCAGTTTTTCAGATCTGTTTTTCATGCATATTCAAGCTATGTGTTTCGATTTTCTTTTCTCACAACCCTAGACATATATAAGGATTATTTTAAGGGTTGTCATATGGTGGTTACACATGTTGTTGCATGCATATTGTGACCAGAGACAATTTGCGCTAGTTCATCTTTCTCTTGAAGAAGCTGCTGCATTTGTATGAAATAGGGTTTTGTAACCAAAGAGCTTCTTGATCTTCATCATATGGATGAACTGAAGAACTTTGTAGCCAACATCTTTCTCAAGTTGGTGGTTAGTTGTGTACTGGAATTCGTGCATCAATTAGTTAGTCACGTACTTGGAGCCGTGCATTAAAAGGAGAGATTGTCACTACATTACAATTTCAATTGTGTATTGGGGTAAGGGGGGTTCAACTATAGGTTGACATAAGGTACTAGGATTCCTTTACTTGTAGCCACTTATTTTGATAATAGCAAATTCTCGAGAATGGTGACCTTAAATTCACCCGGTGGGGTTTTGTCCAAGAGGTTTTCCCCATTCGTAAACAAATCACTGTATCAAATTTATTTTCTGCTGCATTTAGTCATTTAGTAATTTATTTGTACTACAACGTGTATTGCATGTTAATTGACTTAATTAATTCACTTAGCTAATTAATTGGTTAATATACCCAAGGGGTCAATACATTCTTGGCCTATAAGTTGACATTTTAATGGATGCAACCATTAGTCATGAACGTTTTCCTTCATGGATGGCTATAATGGGTACAATTAGATCTTTATAGTGCTAGCAAATACCTAGAAAACCACCTACAAAACACCTTTTAGGAAATACTTCTATAAGGTGAAGCCTTTTGGGTTAAAGAATGTAGGTGCTACCTACCAGAAAACTATGACTCTGATCTTTGGTGATATACTGCATAAGCAGGTAGAAGATTATGTTGATAATCTTGTAGTGAAGGCAAAGAACCCATTGGAGCACCTGTTTCATTTGAGGCAAGTCTCCGAAAGGTGCAGATTGAATAACTTGAGAATGAACCTTTCTAAGTGTGACTTTGGGGTATCCTTAGGGACGTTCTTAGGTTTTCTTGTCCATCATAAGGGGTTTGATTTGGACCCAACAATGGCCGAGGCAATAGCTGCACTCAGCCACCTACAACTTTGAAAGAGTTGAGAAGCTTTATGGGAAAAGTTTCTTACTTAAGAAGATTATTCCAAGTTTAGCTAAAATTCTGAAGTCTTTGGTGGAACAAACTAAGAAGGAAGTGGCCTTCATATGATGTAATCAATGCCAAAGGGCATTCAAGAAGGTTCAAATGGTTTTGGCGGATCCTCATACAATGGTGGCCCCTTTACTTGGCAGACCTTTTTTGTTATACATAGTCAACATGGAGCAATCTTTGGGAGCATTGTTAGCTCAAGATCAAGAAAGGGTGGAAAAGCCAGTGTACTATATTAGCAAACTTATGAAGGGACTAGAGTTAAGATACTTAACTGTTGAGAAGGTATGTTGGTCTATAGCTTTTGTTGTGTCAAAGTTCAATCATTACTTCTTAGGGCATCATGTACAATTGGTGACCAAGAGCAGTCTTGTGAAATATCTCTTAACCTACCCTTAATTGTTGAGGAGAATGGCATAATGGGCCATCCTAACGTCGTGCCTTGATATCGAGTGCATAAAACCAACTACCATCTGACAGGCCACAAATGCGTTGACCCCTTGTGATAACTTAGATTAATTAATTAGCCCAGTTTTTAATTAATCAAATTAACATGCAATATCACGTGGCAGCACAAACAAATCACCAAACTAAGTTAAGCAGTGAAAAATAAATAACACGGTGATTTGTTCACGAATGGGGAAAACCCTTACGGCAAAAACCCCACCGAGTGATTTAAGGTCACCACTCCCGAAACTCCACTATTATCACAACAAGCAGTTACAAGTAAGGAATCCCAGTACCTCACCAACCTACAATTGAACTCTTACCCCAATACCCAATTGGACTTGTTCTGTAGTGACAGTTTCTCCTTTCAATGCACGGCTCCCAAGTACGTGACTAACCAATTTGATGCGCGGATCCCAGTACGCGGCTTACTCCTTTGCACGAATCTCAGTACGTGACTCACTCACCAACTTGAGGAAGAAGAATGTTGGCTGCAAAGTTCTTCACTTCATACACACGATGAAGATCAAGAAGCACTTGGTTACAAAACCCTAAGGCGCAAAAACGCAGTAGCTTCTTTCAGAGAGAATTAGGCTTCGGTCACCTTTTGCTTGTGTTCTCCTTGTATTCTCTTATGTGACGGCCTCAAAAATATACCTTATATATGCCTAGGGTTGTGAGAAAAGAAACCCTACACAAATACAAAAGTCTGGCCCAAAAATCAGATCTGGAAAACTGAATTCCCGTAACCTCGATAGATACCTCGATCGATCGGGCAGCTGTCGAGCCTCATTAAATCTCGATAGATACCTTGATAGATAGCTCGATAGATAGCTATCTGTCCAGCAGCTATCCGCAGGTATCCAGCAGCTATCCGCAGGTGTCCAGCTTTAGTACACACTTTTTCTTTACTTGTTTCTTGGTCCAATCTTCATGACTTTAATACTAAACTTGAACAACATGTTCTTTGAAGTATTAAACACATCCTAGATCTACCCAAGTACAAGTAAAGTGCGTTTTGTCAAAGAATTAGCCAACTACATAAAATAGCGACATATGTTAACAAATTTGAACTACATATGTCCTAACAATCTCCCCCTTTGGCAATCCGTGACAAAACCACAACAAACAAATGAACATATTAGAGAAGTCATAAATCACTCAACTCATACTCACTTGTTGAATACAATGAAATCTACCCTAACACAAACTCTTGAAAAACTTTGCAAGAAGAGAGTTCATAGCATGGAAGACTTTGACAACCTGTATTTCTGAAACACTTTAAACAAAACACATCAAGGCATCTTTGTGTGAAGCAGAAATAATAGATTGCATACAAATAAAGAAACATGTGTATAAAGATAGAAAAGAAACAACACATGTAGAGATAGGTGAAGAAAACATACATCATCATATATATACCACTTGATAAATACCATGTTGTATGTAAAAATGGTCACAAGACCTAGGTACATGAACAAGGAGATAAACACTCCCCCTAACAAGATGAAACACAACTCCCCCTTACAAGGGCATGTATTTCTCCCCCTAACTTGTAGAATCTTAAAGAAAGAAATCACAAATTCTCCAATATCTCCCCCTTTTTGTCACGATTGACAGAGGGTTTCGAGAAACATAAAGATGATCAAGGATGATCAAGGGGGCACAAAGAATCCATAAAACTGCATGAATGTAATGAAACAATATGCTATGGATGACAAGATAAGAGAAACATGCAAAACATGTGAAAAACAATGCATGCAGAGAATCTCGATCGATCGAGAGGTATCGAGGAGACCTCGATGGATCGAACAGCTATCGAGAAGCTATCGAGGAGACAGAAACTTTCTCGATCGATCCACCTAGCTATCGAGAGGTGTCGAGATTGCGATAACATGCAACTGAAGATCTCGACAGATAAGCCAAGTATCAAGAGGTGTCGAGGATGTGTCGAGATGGCTTAAAAACAGTTTTTCAAGAAGAGAAAAATACAGATGTGAATGCAATTATGCATGCAACTCAACCAAAGATCCAAACGACATATTAACCTCTTAAAAACATCTCTCAACAAGAAAAATGTCATGCATTTTGATCCAAAGCACACACACACACACACACTAAACAAGTCTAACCAATTTTATATTTCAAAAACAAGTTAAGACAGTTTAGTGAGCATACATTAACGCATGTAAACCTTGTGATGGCCAAATCACATTGTACCTGCACATGTATCAAGAATAGCAAAGAGTATTGCGTGTCGTGTGTGAAAACATCGCAAGATTGCATAAGTGTCTCAATGTTATGACGATTTGAGATATGAGAAAAACACTTTAACTCACACACAATCATAACCGTTTGATGGGGACTATCACCTTCAAGGTACATCCTATAACTCCCACATCTCCTAGAAAACACGCTTGCAATCATATTTTAAAGCATTTTTGATCTTTTTGCTTTTTATATCTTTGCATATTTTCTTTTAACAAGCATATCATGCATGGGCATACAAGAGAAAGAAAAGAAATACCCAATTATGTTAAGCTTTTGACATTGCACTTTTGCTATGCCGAAGCATACAGATGTCATATTATGATTGGCGAGTAACAGTGGTGAGATGGTTGGCGAGTAACAGTGCCGATGCTTGCGTTCTCTCTCTTTCCTCCAGTCACCAAATAATACCTTAGCTGTAGTAAGGTCCAAAATAAGAAAATGATGACTTGATACCTGTCTTTGTACTTAGCCATATTCCTTAGACTATAAGAGGAACATGCAGCTAGACTATTAGGGAAAAACCCAAGTAGATCTTTTGAGAAGAGAGTAGAAAGTTGATAAGGAAGTGGGGTAAAAAACAAGGTCTCTCTTTTGTGGAAGAGCATCCTTATTGTACAAGAGATACCTCTTTTTCCATACAATACAAAACTGAGTAGAGCAAGAGCAATTCTTTCTTGCTTAAACCGTGGTTTTTCATCCCTTTCTTTAGGTTTTCCACGTACATCTTTTTTCCACTTTACATTCTTCCAGTCTCTTTCTTTTTTTCTAGATATTATGATGTCAAAGTTTTCATTTTTGTCACTTATGAGCTTTCTTATCAAGATATACTGTTAGATAGCTTATTTACTCTCCTATATTAGTTCAAATCTAACTTGAATGTACACATCTCTAAGTACCTTTAGGACTAGATCTCCTTCCTTAAGGTTTCTAGGATTCACCTTCTTGCTAAATTCCGTAGCAATCCTCGGTTGGTAACCTTGTTCATAGTATTGTGCTCTAGCTCTTTTCTCATCTACTAAAACCAACTGTTCATATCTTTCTTTCATCCATTCTTCTTCTAAGACTTTTGGTTTCCACTAGTACCTAAAAAATTGTACCTTCTTGCCCCAGTTGATGCACAGATAGATGTTTTGTAACCCCATAAGGAAAATTGAGGTTTTTTGGCCCAATCCTAGTATGTCACTACCATCTTGTCTAGGATATTCTTCATGTGTTTTTTGGCTGCTTCTACGGTCCCGTTAGTCTACTTTTGATATAGGGAAGACTTGTGGTGCTTAACGTTGTATAACACTATGGGAACCATTTTTAGATATGATCTCTTGTGGTACTCCAAATTGATAGATGATGTTCTTTTCAATGAATCAACCAGCATGCTTGGCTTTTAACATGGAGTAGGAGGTGGCTTCTACCTATTTGGTGAAGTAGTCGATTATCACTAGAATGTGCTCGTGCCCATTTGAAGCCTTAGGGGATAGTCTTCCAATCACACTATGCCCCAAACTAAGAAATTCCATGTAGCTCACTAGGTGGTACATGGTTCAAATTTTCATGTATTTGGTAGTCGTGGCAACTTTTCACAAAATCCACACAATCGGTCTCCATTGTATTCTAGTAGTACCCCATTCTGAGGATCTTCTTTGCTAATATCCTCCCATTCATGTGAGGATCACAAATCCTTTGATGAAATTCCTCTATGACTTTTTTGGCTTCCTCTTTCTTCAAGCAACGAAGATGTATAGCATCATAGGATCTCCTATAGAGTTGCCCTCCACATAGGATCTACAGCATTCCCATCATCCTAACCAAATGACGTTCTCTCTTATCAACACTATCATTGGACACTCCCAATTCTAGGAACTTCATGGTGTCATAATCGTAAGGAACTCCTTCTCCTATAGCCATGACTGAAGATTTTGTCCTCCCCTTGTGTTCCAACTCATTACTTTGTTTAATCTCTAAGAGGCCAAGGTAGTCAAGGCATTTACAAACTGATTTTGAGCCTTAAGGATGATAGTATACTCAATCTTGTCAAAGGTTTTAGTCAAATCCTCTAAATATTGTTGATAAGGCTCAAGTGTTCCTCTTTCACCTTCCACATTTTTTGTTCTTAGGCTATGACTAAAGTCAAATCGCCAAAGACTTCTGCCTCTTTCACCCCGAACCCTCAAAAAGCCTTCATTTCGGCAATACAAGCCTCATACTCTGCCATGTATTGGTTTATAGACCCATCAAAATACATCTTCCATGCCTTTAGTTCAATGCCTAAAATATCCTCATCTAGAAAATTTTCCTTACCATCTTCTCCTTCAATGGGGTTCTCAGCACAAAAATCTGATATTGCGCTTCTTTTAATGGCTTTCCTAGCCACATACTTCAAATCGAATTCTGCCAATAGAATCAACCATCTCGACAACCTTCCACTTAAGGCTGGCTTCTTAAATAAATACTTCAAATGGTCCATTTGGGCCTACTATCCATGCTTGGAAAGGTAGGATGATGTGCCTCAATTTCTATACGGCCCTTAAGAAGAGTAAAACATGACTTTTCTATGGGTGTGTACCTAGTCTTGTAATCATGGAACCTTTTGCTCAAGTAGTATATGGTTCTCTCATTCTTATCATCGTCCTCTTGTGCAAGCATACTCCTAGCCACATCTTCTATGATAGAGAGGTAAAGTAGTGACAACTATCCTTGCTTTGAGGGTACCAATATAGGGGATGGAGAATATATTCTTTAATATGCTCAAAATCTTTCTGACACTCATCATTCTATGCATAGGGTTCATGCTTCCTTAACAGCTGGAAAATGGGCCCACAAGTAAAGATAAGCTTGATAATGAATCAGCTAATTTACTATAATTAGCCTAAGAATCCCCTTATCTCTTTCTCACTCTTGGGTGGAGGCGTATCTAATATGGCTTTGATACTTGATGGGTCAACTTCTATCCCTCTATCACTTACTAAAGAGCTTAACAATTTTCCAACAGTAACTCTAAAGGTACAATTCTATGGATTCAATCTCAATCTATACTCATTGATCCTATCGAAGAATTCCTTTAAATTAGTTATGTGGCCTTCTCTATCTTTGGACAAGTTCATGTCATCAACAAGCACCTCTACCTCATTATGCATCATGTCATTTAACAAAGCTGTATCCATTCTTTGGTAAGTTCCACCCGCATTCGTGAGCCCAAATGGCACCATGATGTAACAATGATTCCACATTCTGTGGTGAAGGTAGTCTTCGTCATGTATTTAGAAGCCATCTTGATTTGCTTATATCCCGAAAATCTGTCCATGAAAGACATCAAGGCACTGCTGGTAGTATTATCGACTAAGACATCTATATAATGGAGGGGGAAATCGTCCTTGGGCAAAGCCTTGTTTAGGTCTCTAAAATCTACACACATCCTTACCTTTCCATCCTTCTTGGGTACAGGCATAACACTAGCTATCCAATCAGCTTAGTGTACGGGTTTGATGAATCCTACCTTCACCTATTTTGTGACCTTTTCCTTGATCTTTAGAGCCCATTCAGTTCTCATATGCCTCAACTTCTACTTGACGAGTACCCTGTGAGCACGGGTAGCAATATGGTGTAGGGCTATCTTGAGATCAATGCCAGGCATATCTTCATAGGACCATGTAAACACTTCATGGAATTCTATGAGAAGCTCTTTGAGATCTTTTCTTTCTCTTTTTATTTAGGGTTGAGCCAATTTTAATTAAGCATGGATATTCATTATTGCCCAAATTAAGAGTTTCAAAAGTTGGTTCCATAGATTGAAATTTCTTTTCCAATTTATTAATTTCATTTTCAAATTCATTAGAATCATTTAAGTGCAAAATTTCAATATTATGGGATACATCAAAATAAGCCAAATCAGAATTCATGTTGAAATGGTTGAAAAAGTACATCTGAACTTGCATTACAAAATTCCTTTCCTATATATTCTTTGAAAACCCAACCCAAGTCTAATTATTAAGTTGCCCAGTAGCAAGCATGATGAAGGTAGAAGGATCACTTGGCTCCTCGATGGTGATGGCGAGCACATCCCCCTCCTTCTTAAGTATAGCTCCCTTTGCTTCCGCATCCATGTGGTCCATGTCAATGCTCAACCTTAATCGGACTAGCAAAAAACCACTGCCGCCTCGATGCCTTCATTCAACGATCCACTGTAGTGATAGCTCCCACGCGCCCAGGGCCCCATTAAAGGACCCCTCTCGAATGGTATGTGGTACGTGTGTTGTTCGCGCAGAGCTTTGGGTGCTCTCTCTCTCGACGAAGGAATATAGGTCTACCTTTGGTGTTATGGCCGGAATTTGGGCCACGTTTTAAGGGATAACCAAAGGTAAGTGGAGTTGCCACCAATCATTGGGTTTTTCTAAGGTGTGATTGGTCATCTGTTTCTAGTTTATTTTATTACCAATCCTAAATTAAGAAAAAGGTCATTTTTCCTAATCTAATGTGGATGATAAGAAAATTGATTCTTAGGTCCGGAAGTTTGGTTACGTGTGGGGAATGACTTAGGCACCCCACAATGCCTATCCAAGGACAGTCCTTTGTTTTGATGAAACCTTAATTTTTGGAGATTAGTAGTAAAAACATATTTCGGCTTTGACTTTCGGAGCTTTGCATGTATGGGGTCTTTCGAGGTTTGGCTTTTAATGGGTGTGGTCTCAATCTATGCTTTCCTCAGGCACTCGAACGAAGTGCCAAATCTGGCAATAAATCACCTTACTTTCGCTTGCTTTAGGTGACACAGACTGTGACAGTCACACCGGAAGAGGGCGAACAGGTGTATATATACACATATCATGCACAATGCAAGCACACAGAGCAAAAAAGTAAATGCCTACAGTCCTAGAGCATAGCCCAAAATATAGATAGGAAAGTAAACAGGGGTCGCCATACTCTAGAGAGATGAATGGTACAAAGCATGATAGACCTAATACAACCCATCTAAGGGAGAAAGGGAGGAGGAAGGAAAGGGTTTAAAAGAGTACATAACCAAAGGGAAAGGCTAAACTCCTAAACCTACTGACTGTAACCACTTAGCTTATATCGACGTGCATGCATCCTCACCCTTTTTGCTTGCACTTGGGAGACCGTGCCCTAGCTCCATGCGTCCTCGCTCCATGTGCATACATGTAAAGGCAAAGACAAGAAACCAGCAAACAAGCAAAGTAAGGAAAAGATGCAAAGAGCATATGAATGGGGCATAAAGCGAATAAATATGATAGGCATGGCAAGCGCATGTGACAGGAGACATCTCAAGCAAGATATACGAACGAACGAAGAAGTAAGAAATCAAACAAGTAAGTGAACAAGGAAACAAGCAAATGAGCAAACAAAAGGTGGTGTCTGCGATGGACAAATGTAGGTTTGGATCAGATGTCTATGCCTTCATTGTGTTGAAGCATGGACGACACACTAGCAAGCAAGACTCATGCATGGACTTGTAAGGAAGCATGCAAAGATGCATTATAATGCCAACAGATGGCATAAACAAGCATGGTAAGCATATCATCGCACGGAGCGGGAAAAGGAAGGGCACACACGGAGCAACTCGGCATTTGGAGACGCATCCCAAGTGGTTACACCCGAACAAGGCCTCGAGGGCATTGGTTGTAACCAAACAAGATCAAGCCCGCGGAGGGCGCCGAACAGGGTAAAGCCTAGAACAAGAGAGGCTAACACAAGCATAAAGCATAGAAGCAAGCAAGCAAGCATAGACATGCAAATAGGGGTGATCCAAACCCTTTGATATGGGCCAAGGTGTATGGACAATGACAAAGACCATGGGGTCTAGATTAGGTCCTAACCAATAGGCCTTAACCAATAGGCCAAAACACAAGAAAGAAAGATAAAGTGACAAAAGGGCTATAATAGCACATGGCGTGACAAACATAGCCTGGGTCTAGACACATAAGCATGGCACGGGACATACAAGCACATGGAATATGGCATAAAGCAAGCAGAGCGTAGATCCAAGCACACAAGCATGTGAAAACGTAGATCTAAGCATAGGCATGGCAATGCGTGTGTTAACATGTGAAAGCTTTGCATATAGGCATGATTGAACAAGGATCCAAGCATATAAGCATATACAAATGTGTATCTAAGCATAAAACATGACGAAAAGCACGTAAACACATAGATCCGAGCAAAGCATAACCATAGACATGATATTAGGCATGTGAGGATGTAACCCTAACATCAATGCAAAGCAAAGAGAGGAATGAAAAATAGGAAACATGGCATAAAGCCCTAGGCATGTGGATCTAAACATACAAACATGCGGAAGCATAGATCTAAGCATAAAACATGGCATAAAACATAGCAACCAAGTAAACCAAGCTATAAACACACGTAAAGAAAGAAACGTGCTTAAGAATGCAATAAACCATGCTATTCTAGCCAAAAGAAAGGATAAATGCTAGAAAGAACATTTATAAGGTTAGGGGGTGTGGATGATAACTAAAAAAACTACATCTATTGGAAAATCTGGTTTTGCATCTCATACAAAACACACAGCAGAAGTAACAATCATGGATCTAGTTCCAATGCGCCTTAGGCATTTCTGTCAACCCTTGACAAGCCCAAAATTACCATTAATTACATTTAATACCACTATATAAATATAATTGCACTCTAGGCCTTATTAATAAATTATATCCCAAGACTTAAATAATATCATTTGACCTTTCCATGAAATATCCATAGTAAACAAAGTTATAATGAACTGTCACTTTGTAAACAACTATTTTATCCTCGAGTACCCGGTTTAATCTTTTAGTTATTCACATTTATCGAAATCCAATTTCAATAAATATAAGCTTTAGTAAGTCTTTACTAAAATAGGCGCCTTGAATAACCAGTTCCTATTAAACTTATCTTAAGGAGATATTTTGTGTCTCTATAAAAAGGGATTATGGATTCTATATTGAGAATATGTATTCCCTCAATACTACATGTGGTTACCCAACATACTGAGGTTTTGACCGTGAATATTAGATCTCACTCCTGATATATCAAAGTAACATACATTTCATGATCAGGTCCACTACCCTCTAAGGATTGAGAGTCTATGAAATTAGAAGTTGTTAGATTAATTATTCAGGTGACAGTTTTTGATTGAATAATTAATCTCACATTAGTCCAGTTCAATATGTCCTAACTCTTAAGACACATTAACTAGAAGTCTCCAATTCCATGATTAAGACAAATCATCTTAGTTGATGTGTTATAGTCTTCGCAAATGAAACGCCCAATTTAATCACTGACTACGAGCTACATTTTGAGTATACAAGGAAATTGGGATTTACATCTTCTGTGACTAAATCACATACAATGCATCTCATAGACGATGATAATATCCCATTAGTTCATTTATAAATAGTCTCAAATAATTAAACAATTTAATTATTTATGACGTGCCAATAAATTAGATTTTAGGGCATAAACTTTAACAACATCTATACCCATAAACCCCAAATCCCAAGTGTGGAACCAAAGAAAAAGAAGATTAGGTATATAAACAATACCTGGTTTTTTTGGTGAGGAGAGAAGAATCAAGAAGCTTTGATGTGTTTTTGGTGTTTTTTAGGTGTTTTTTTGGTGTTTGGAAGAGAGAAAAAAAATCTCTAAAGAGTTTGGGTAGAAAGAAATATTCAGAAAAAAGTGTCTTGCCCTGGTCTGATGGGTGCCAGAGGCTGTTTATAGCCCTGGGCGAGCTTTTTGAGGCGGTAGCCCTTTAACAGCCCCAGCCTACAAGGGACCCAAAGTGAATGGATCCTGACACCCCCTAAAAGATCCTGACTTCATGTTTCTGAAAAGGTATGGATATTGAAAATCCAATGGTTGGATCAAAAGTTATAGCTCTTGGAAGTTCGGGATGCATCGATCGGTGCATCATCCCAATTTTCATGATATCTAGGCCGTTCTAACTCTAATTTTGACCTATGAATAGTCATTGGAATGAGAGTTGGATAATCTTCACAATGGCGTTGGTTTCAACCCGTTTTGACAGCCGGATCAAAATTAAAGTTTTTAGGCCCACTCGAGACCGACTACGGGTCAAACTTGGTCAAACTCAACCAAAGTTGCTAAAATCTTCGAGAAGCTCGGGTTTGATGTAAAACTATGAAAAAACACTATTTTGTGAGAGTCTGGACCTCGTTTGGCCTTCAGTCAAACTTAGGGCTAACTAGGGGCATTTTGGTCATTTTAGCTGAAAAAGGCACTTTAGGTGCTTCAATGCCCGAATGGGTTGCACCACGTCGTTCTGGATGCTCTGGCGAACCCCTGGAGAGAAGATAATATTTTTGGAGTTTTTGGAGTTCAACATGCAAATCGAGGGTAGACAAAATTCGATATTAACAGCTGCCCCTTCTTTATCTGATATCTCGAGTACAATGAGAGGTGTCATATAAAGAACATGATTTCAAATTTTGTTGCCCCCAAATTTGCATGCGAAGACTGTTCATGGATTGAGACTAGACTTTACCTGCTTGACCAAATCCACTACAACTACTCTTGAGATATTTTTTGGACACGCCTCCACACTCTAGGAAAGAAAGAAGGAGAGGTGATTTGAAATAACGGAAATGTGATTCAGAAATTCTTGAATGAACGTGAGTCCAAGGATACGTGTCACCGGTTCACCCACGGTAGATTAGGAGTCTAGAAACTTCCTGAATGAATGTGAGCCCGAGGACGCTTGTCTTCGGTTCACCCACTGTAGAATGTGAGTCTAGAGACGCTTGTCACTAGTTCACCCGTAGGAGATTAGGAACTTGGAAAATTTCTTGAATGAATGTGAACCCGAGGATGCTTGTCTTTGGTTCACTCACTGTAGGACACAAGCCTAGAGACACTTGCCGCTAGTTCACCTGTTATGAAATGTAAGCCCGAGGACGCTTGTCATGGGTTCACCCACTGTAGGATACGAGTCTAGAGACGCTTTCCGCTAGTTCACTCACTATGAAACGTGAGTCCAGAGATGCTTACCGTTGGTTCAACCACTATAGAATATGAGCCTAGTGTTAGGAACCTTGAATGCACTTGTGTTGTATTGAATTATATTGTATAGTAGATAGCATACACTTGTGTTGTATTGCATTGTATTGTATAGCAGATAGTGTTTTGTAGCCGTTGGCACACGTGTGTGTTATGTGGGGTTGTATATCAAATTATATTGGTTAGGGTGGATTAGGAGTTAGTTAAGGGTGGAAAATAACGAACATTTTGTTAGGTAAGCAAGGGTAGTCAGTTACACAAATTTAAAGGGACGATTCATTTTGTACCAGAGGTTAAGCAATAATATCTCAAGCATTCTCTCTATTCCAATCTCTCTATCTCTTTCTATGGAGACTTGGTCCACTCAAAGTGACTAATCTTTTCTTTGTTTTCCATTTCCTATAAGCAAAATCATAACACCTAGAGACGCTTACTACTAGTTCACTTGCTATGAAATGTAAGTCCAGAAACACTTGCCATTGGTTCACCCCTGTAGGATACAAGCCTAGAGACACCTGCCAGTAGTTCACCCTCTATGAAATATGAGTCCAGAGATGATTGCCACTAGTTCACCCACTGTAGGACACGAGCCTAGAGACGCTTGCCGCTAGTTCACCCACTATGAAATGTGAGTCCAAAGACGCTTGCTGCTGGTTCACCCACTGTAGGATATGAGCCTAAAGACGCTCGCCGCTAGTTCACCTGCTATGAAATGCATGCAATAAACTACTTTTTCATAAGATTATTTGCTTGAAATAGACCTACATAATATGTTTAGGAAAAAGTGTTAGTTCATCTGCATTTCCATTTATCTCATGGGCTTACCATTTATGTCTGAATCACTTATTGTCTTGTAGATTATGTCCCAAAGAGCTAGCTCTAGGGGAGATCGGGGGAAGGCCCACATGTATGCCACATCCTAGGGGGACGATTATTCTAATGACAGGACCACTTCGGCTAGCGAGTAGGTGGCTAGAGTTCTGCATAGCCGTTTCAATGGCAGGGAGGACACCAGCCCTGTTGGTGGTATATCTATCTAGACACGGTCTAAGAGACGGCAGTTGGTTGAGACAAGCAGTGTCTCGTCTGAGTCCTATATTATTTTTAGTAGGGCTACTTCATGGTGCAAGCCGGTTAGAAGGAGGGAGGCCTCTGGAGGAGAGGTGCGAGTAGAGGACATTTTTATAGACATAGATGAGGATCTTGTTGGGCTCGAGGGCCTACTAGAGTTTGGTGCTCAGAGGCGCAATTTGAGACCAAGGTTCCCACCATATCAGGCTAAGGCTGATGCTCTCACTCAGACTATAGATAGAGGCATCCAGGACACTCACCTTCAGTAGGGGCTGAAGGATCATCCTTCCGCACCGACGCAGAGGGGAGAGGTATGTTGCATTTCCTTCTTAGTTATTCAAATTTCGATTGTTGTAGAATGATGTAGCCCCTGCGTAGGCATGTATTTTTCCATGTATTCTATAGACATTGCCCCATGGTGGGCCAGTTATGTATGTATATTATGTATCGCCTCTTGGTAGGCCTTGACTCGATGTATTGTTTTTCCCCACATTGGGCTTTAATGTATGATATTATCTCTTTGTAGCACGATGTGTGTATGGAACAATGCCTCTTGTTAGGACTTATATGTATAATTCCAAGGACGCGCCTTTAGAAGGGCAGCTAATGTATATGTAACATAATGCCTCTGATTAGGACTTATATGCATGAATCCAAGGATGCACCTTTAGAAGGGCGGCTGATGTATGTGTAAAACAATGCCTTTGATTAGGACTTATGTGCATGAATCTAGGGACGTGCCTTTAGAAAGGCGGCTGATGTATGTGTAAAACAATGCCTTTGATTAGGACTTACGTGTATGAATCCAGGGACGAGCCTTTAGAAGGGCCGCTGATGTGTATAAAAGATGATGCCTCTGATTAGGACTTATATGCATGAATCTAAGGATGCACCTTTAGAAGGGCGGCTGATGTGTGTGTAAAACAATGCCTCTGATTAGGACTTACGAGTATGAATCCAGGGATGCGCCTTTAGAATGGCGGCTGATGTGTATGAAAGACAATGCCTCTGATTAGGACTTATATGTATGAATCCACGGACATGCCTTTAAAAGGGCGGCTGATGTATGTGTAAAGCAATGCCTCTAATTAGGACTTACATGTATAGCTCTATAAATTGCCTTTGAAAAGGCTACTGATGTGTATGCAATATCGCATTTTCACTATGGACGGTGGTCTTGAACTAGCTTATGTCTCACCCACTCGTTTTGCACCGCAGCTTCATAGGTTTGTCAGTGGCTTTTGAACAATGATCGTCCCGTTGGGGGGAGAAAGAAAGGAGAGATTGCGTGAAATAAACTACCCTCATTTAGGGTTTTATGCGATTCTCGACATGAAAGATACATCCTTAGCGGGACGGACCTATTCTCGTATATTGGACAAAAGGGGGAGAGAACCGCACAAAATAAACTGCCCCAATTTAGGGTTTTGCAAGGCTCCGAGCCTGTAGACTAGCTGCAAGTGGCCTCGACTTCGTAGGCCATGCCATAATACTGATGATGAGTGCAGACACTCTGAACAAGATAACTTTACACATGCCACGAGGCGATATGCACTAATTGCTCCTATTATTACCCAAGCAGGCTAGAAATCCAAGAACGGGATTCTTGAGGTACCCTAATGATAAACGACTCCTTCCGTCCTCTTAATAAGCCTACAAGGCTACTAGATGGCCAAGATTGGGCTCTACCTTTTTTCTATTGCAGATTCTGACTACCAAGGCTGAACCAACCCCTAAACCAGGCAAATCAGGCTTTGAAAATGAGATTTAAGACATCTGAAGGTGCTGAACAAGACACACAAATATAAACTGCCCCAGTGTAGGATTTGTGTGGCCTCGGATGCGCTAGTGAGAATTTTTGATAATCTAGGTCACTATTAGGTTGATTACGCATCACGGCGAGCACTAAAACTAGGGAATCTTTGCTCCAAGGTGCTTAAAAACATTTCAAATAGGAAGGGAGTGCCAAAATGCATGTGGGTTTGTGCTTAGGGGGCTAAAAAGCCCTTGCACATTTCCCGAGGTCCATCGACCCTTCAAGGGCCGCCGCCTCAAGGAGCGTGTATAAAAAGTTAAGCTCTACCTAGCCCTAGCTCATTCAATTCTACAATTTCTTTGGGTCTTCTCTTACCCTTTTCTTCACTCAAAAAGCCTAGAAAACACCATTCTTCATCATTTTCTGTGTGGATCTTCATCAGATTGTCAAATTGAGTAGGCCTTGCTCCTGGATGTTCTTAGCACTCATTCTTATGACACCTTGGTTGAGTTTGAAAGGGAGGACTACCATGAAAGGAAGCTCAAGAAGTGGTGGGGCACTTTTTCTTGTGGTGACCGAGCACTCATCAGGCAGCTTATTGGAGTTGCCATTGCTTTACTTCACACCACACTAGATTGGCACTTGTTAAAGGCTATCACTTCCTGTTAGGACCCTGCTCTAAGATGTGTCACTATTGGAGGCATTGACTTGGTGCCCACTTTGGAGGAGTATGATCGTTTCTTTTCTCTTTCTACTCTTTTGAGCACTATTTTTATTCCACCAGTGCGGACAGCTACCGCAAGAAGCTTGCCGATCTGATAGGCTACAAGAGGCCCACTATGGAGGGTCTAACTTGGTAAGGTAGTGGGGTAGGAGGGAGAATTTACTTTGAGTTCCTACATGATCGATTCCAGTTACCAGAATGTCCGGCTGTCTAGATAGGCGTCCTATCGGCGTCAGGCCTTCTTGGTGGCCTTCTTTGGCATGGTGCTATTCCCTTCACCACTAGGAGCTATTAGTTTTGTTGTTTTTCCTCTGGTGAGTGCCCTACCTCATGGTACCTCTTTCATTCTTGCTTTACTTTCTGAGACCATTAGGCCATTGTCCTTGTGCTGGGAGACTGGTAGGGGTAGACTAGGCTGCTACGTCCATATGTTACAGTTGTGGTTCTATAGCCATTTGAGTGTCTTCACTAAGGATTAGCCGATAGGCTTTATTAGTAAAAATAGAGTCCGAGCTACTGTATCTCTCATCCTTCCTTTTTCTGGGGACGCTGATGGTTAGCTGAGATATTTGTGTAGCCTAAGCCCTACTGACTAGACCTAGAGGGTTAAGTAGGGTATTATTAGATGGCAGGGATAGACCCATTATGTCAGTTTTCTTGGTATTCCCTTGGTAGGCATTTAGAGGTGCACAGGGTATTTCCCAAGCATGGCCGTGCAGTAATTTAAGGGTATTCAGCATATCCCCCTACTTAGTGATCTTTCTACTATCATCTATGAGTATGGGCTTGTGGACATTGATATAGCTATGGTAGGGCATGCCTCTGAGTTTTGGGAGGCACGCCAATCGAGTAAGACTTCCCCCTCTATTCTAAGGACAACTAGGAATGGTTCTCTAGTAAGTTTAGGGTATGGTGGGACACGAGGGATCCTATCTTTGTTCTTGACCTATCATCGCCAGTTTCGACTGATTTTCCACTTTCGACTGACATCTTGAGAGATTATACCCTAGAGTTCGAGATCACTGTTGAAAGGGCCTTTACAGACCTGAGGGAGTGCTTGAGAGAGGCTTTCAAGGATAAGGATTGTTGCAAGGATATAGCTAATACACTCATGGAGGACATCAAGGAGAAGAGCAGCATGCAAGATAGTAAGCTTGCAGCTCTCAAGGTAAAGCTCGATCAAAGGGGGCCAACCCCTCCAAGCATAGAGACGAAGTGTCTCCAGTTGAAATCTAGGGTCATAAGTTTGAAGGACGAGCTTACAGCTCTTACTCAGATATTTGCTGCTCTGGATCACACTTAGGATGAGGAGAGAGCCACATTGGAGGCTAGCATGGCCGCAACTAGCAGCCAAGCTGATGATTTAGCACTAAGCTATTGCAGGTGAGATCCTACATTCACTCCACTCTAAGCATGGAGTACATGAGAGAGGACAACGAGCCTAGTGAGCCAAAATGGGCTTTTTGTCACCTTCAGACTGAGCTGGCCGAGAGAGAGGAGGCCCTGAAAGTCACGACTATAGAGGCGGGCACCTTGCATGCCTTGTTAGAAACTGATAAGTAGAGCTTTACTTCTAATCCCACGATGGAGAGGGAGTTGGTCCATCTTTGGCACTCGCACAACAGACTTAGAGAGGTAGCCAAAGACCAGGGCTTTGATGTATCCGGACTGCTTCGCACTCATGCAATGATGACCCGATCCTCTTCACTAGTTTTGGGAGGCTATGTCAAGCCGTGTCCGTTTGTCTAGGCCATGTTTGACCTACAAGCACTCTTTTCAGTTTAGGCTATATAGTCAATATTCCACCATGTATGGAAAGGTCCTTCGTAAATTGCTAGGCAATTGTGTAAGGCCTTTCGCTTTTTTTGAGTTCTTAAAGCATAGTCTAGTCTGTTAGGCAAGCTTAGAAACTGAGAGATGGTGTAGAAAGATGTTTATGATAACAATCAAAAGATATATATATATATATATATATGAGATGAGATTTTTTTTTATACCAGAATGTATGAAAGAAACAAAATAGCACAATACAGGCATGTTAATGAATATACAGGCAAATAAGGTGCACTGTGAGGCCCCTTCATGCAAAGTACCATATGACAGCGTCAGAATTGGTGGGCATATTGAAGACATGCCCATCCATGTCAGCTAGAATCAAGGCTCCTCTAGAAAAGGCCTTCTTTACCAGAGGCATTACTTGGTTACGCTTCTTCAAGACTAGATCGCCTTCTTTAAAGACTTTGGGTCTAACTTTCTTGTTGAATGCTCACTCAGCGTAGTGTTGGTACAACTATCCATGACACATTGCGATCATGCACTTCTCATCTATCATGTTCAATTGTTCATATCGGGAACAGATCCATTTAGCTTCTGACAGCTCTATCTGAGATAAAATTCTAAGAAACAAGATCTCTACCTCTGTAGGGAGGATAGCCTCCATGCCATATAACAATGAATATAGGGTTGCTCCCATTGAAGTACGAATAGAAGTACGATATGTGCACAGAGCAAATGGCAAGTACTCGTGCCAATCCTTGTATGTGTCTGTCATCTTCACCAAGATTTTCTTTATGTTCTTGTTAGCAGCTTCCATTACACCATTCATCTGAGGGCAACAAGGAACTGAATTTTTGTGCTCAATCTTGAATTGTTGGTAGAGTTATTGGATCATTTTCCCGTTTTGGTTTGTCCTATTAGCTGTAATGAACTCTCCTAGCACGCTGTAGCGGCAAATGATGTTGTGTTTCAAGAAATAGGCTACCACTGCTTGAGTGGCACTTTTGTATGAAGCGGCTTCCACCAAATTTGTGAAATAATCTATGTCCACTAAGATGTATTCATGACCGTTTGAAGCTTTCGGATTCATGGGTCCAATGACATCCATACCCCAAGCTATGAAAGGTCATGGTGCTGCCAAAGAATGCAAAGGCTAAAGAGGAGCGTTCTTCCTATCTTGATAGGCTTGGCAAAGGTGGCATGTCCTCACATGTTTAATGCAATAATTTTCCATAATGAGCCAGTAGTAACCTGCTTTCATGATCTTACGGGCCAATAAAGGTCCACTAGCATGAGCTCCAAGTAAGCCTTCATGCATCTCTTTCATCAGGTGATTAGCCTCAGAGGAATCTATGCATCAAAGTAAGGTGGAATCATGGTTCCTTTTGTACAGGGCTTCCTCACTTAGGAAAAATTGGCATGCCATGCACCAGATGAACTTCTTTTCACTGTTCGTTGCACCGGGCGGGTATTTACTTTTCTTAATATAAGCCTTGACATCATGGTACCATGGCTTTCCATCGACTTTGACTTTGACACTCATGCATTCTTCGATTTTCATGCAATAGGCTGGGATTCCATGAACTTCTATGCACAATTGTCGCATATCATCTCCTTCAGATAACTTGACCATACTAGCCATGGTAGCTAGGGTGTCTATAAACTGGTTGTGTGCTTAGGGCAAATAGGCGAATATGATGTTTTAGAACTTCGAAATCAAGTGGCTAGCAAATTTATGATACAGAATCAACTTGGTGTCTCAAGCTTGCCATTTTCCTTCGATTTAGGAGATAATCAACAAAGAATCTCCAAAGATGCTCAGGTCGTAGGCTCCAAACTCTAGGGCTACTTATAGGCCAACTATGCACGCTTCATACTCTGTGACATTGTTGGTGCAATCGAAATTTAGCTTGACTGAAACAGGGATCTGTTGGCCCTCGGGGGAAACTAAGACTGCTCCTACTCCATTTCCTGTATAATTGGCGGCTCCATCAAAATAAAGCTTCCAACGCCACAGTTCCACACTGTCTGGTTCTGGCTCTAGTGCTATGACATCCTCATCAACGAAGAGGGATTCTGAAAGATCTGGATATTTCAGCGGCTGATTCGCTAGGTAATCGGCTATTGTTCGGACTTTGATGGCCTTTCTTGTTACAAACACAATGTCAAACTCGAAGAGTAACATTTGCCAATGGGAAATTTTCCTTGTAAGAGCTGGCTTTTCAAAGATGTACTTAATGGGATCCATGCAGGAAATGAGTGGCGTGGTGAAGTAGAGCATATATTGCTGCAACTTGCGTAATGCCCATGCTAGGGCACGACACGTCTTTTCAATGACGATGTAGTTGATCTCACAACTGGTGAACTTCTTGCTTAAGTAGTAAATCTTTCTTTCTTTCTAGTCAGGCTCAGCCACTTGGCCTAACATGCAACCCAACTCATAGAGGTTTCTTGTACCACTAGGTAAAGGATCAAAGGATATCCCTGCGTTAGGGGAACCAAAATAGAAGGGTTCAACAAATACTGCTTGATCTTGTCAAAGGCCGCTTGGCACTCATATGTCCATTCTATTTTTTGTGTCTTTTTTCAAAAGCTTGAACAACGAATCGCATGTGGAGATCAGCTGCACTATGAAGCGAGCTATGTAATTGACCTTACCTAAGAAGCTACGAATTTGTTTCTCGGTTTGCGTTGATGGCATATCTCGGATGGCTTGGACTTTTGATAGGCCAAGAATGTATTGACCCATTGTGATAAATTAATTGATTAAGAGCCAAGTTAATTAATTAATCCAATTAACATGCAAAACACGTGGTAGCATAAACAAATCACCAACTAAGTTAATATGCAGCGAAAAATAAAGTTAACACAGTGATTTGTTTACGAATGGGGAAAATCTCCAAGGCAAAAACTCCACCGGGTGATTTTAAAGTCACCACTCTTGAAAATCCACTATTATCACAACAAGCAATTACGAGTAAAGGAATTCTAGTACCTTATACCAACCTACAATTGAACCCTTACCCTAATACACAATTGGACTTGTTCTGTAATGACAATCCCTCCTTTCAATGCACGGCACCCAGTATATGTCTAACAAATAGATGCGTGGATCTCAATACGTGACTTAATCACCAACTTGAGAAAAATGTTGGTTGCAAAGTTCTTCAATTCATCAACACGATGAAGATCACGAAACCCCTTGGTCACAAAACCCAACGGCATACAAACGCAGTAGCTTCTTCAAGAGAAAGATGAACTAGGGCAAATTTTGACTCTGGTCACAATTTGTATGAACAAAACTTTGCTTCACACTCGCAAAAATGTGCCACCTTTGACGGCCCTTAAAATAATCATTATATATGTTTCGGGTTGTGAGAAAAGAAAGCCTAAACATGTACACATGGATTGGAGTGAAATCAAATCTGAAAAACTGATTTTCATAAATCTCGATAGGTAGGGTACCTAGAACAAAAAATAGTTTTTCTCCTATGTAGACTTCGATCTCTTTATGCATCATATCATGGAACAAGGTTACCATGGCTCGGTGATAAGTAGCACCTACGTTCTTTAAGTCGAATGGTATGACATCATATGCATAGGTTCTCTAATGAGTGGTAAATGTTGTCTTAGCTTTGTCTTCCTCGGCCATCTTGATTTAATTGTAGCTTGAGAATCCATCCATGAAGGTGAAGAACCTATTGGTAGCGGTATTATAGACCAGGGTATTGATTTGTGGCAGAGAAAAATTATCCTTAGGGATGGCCTGGTTCAAATCCCTGTAGTCAACGCACATGCGTACCTTCCTATCTTTCTTAGGCACGAGGACAATGTTGGCAACCCAATCTGAGTAGGCTATCGCCGTAAGGAAACCGGCTTTAAATTTCTTTTCTACTTCTTTTTTAATCTTCAAAATAATCTCATATTTTATTCTTCGAAAGGCTTGTCGCACCGAAGGGCATTCAAGTTTGACTGGAGTTCTATGCACGACAATCTCAATGTCTAACCCTAGCATATCTTGGTAGAACCAAGCAAAGATCTCTTTGAATTCTTTGAGTAGCACTCTGAGCTCAGGCTTCATGTCTTTAGGAAATTTTACCCCAATCTTGACGGGTTTTTCATTCTCGCCTTCATCAGCAAGGTTAACCACTTCTGTCTCTTCTATGTTAGGCTTGGACCCTTCACTCTCTCTGTTCAGAGCATCTAAAATATCACGAGGCAGACTCAGAATTTCCTCTAATCCTTCAATGTCACGTTACAACTCTATTGTCTCATTCATGTCATTAATATCCTCGTTATAGCAATAGGATGATGTACCCGCTTGGGAATTAAAATAGATCCCATAGAACAGAACTGAAAGCTCGGATTTATGTTAAAAACACAAGAGCTGTAGACCCCAAATTAAAATATTACCGCTCGGTTGATTTTACTCTAACTTAAACTAAGTATGGAATAGAGTAAATATAAGCGAACAAATAAAATAACTACTCTAAGCCATATTCATTAAAGCACAACAATAAAATGAAAGCTAAAAGAGTAGGGAAGAGAGATGCAAACACAAGATAATACTCCGATGTGTTATTGAAGAGGAAACCGAAGACCTTAGTGAAAAACCTCTCCGCCGCCCTCCAAGGGATAAATTGATCTACTAGACAATAAGTTAGGATACATGAATAGCAAAAGACCCTCCAAACCTAGTCTACCCAATGCACCTAAGCCCTCCAAGCTCCTACTCTAACAAGGCTTCTCGAAACCATGTATTGTCTAGCTTTCCAGATCCCACAATGCACCCGATTGCATCATCCAAAGCTTGGCTTCTTCCAATACTTCCCAGTAGCACCAAAAACTCACTAGACACTCAGTATGGGTGTGGTAAGTGTTTGGGCTATCAACCTCTCAAGAATTTGGAAATGGAGAGGTAGGAGTAGAGGAAAACCACAATGGATGGTGTAAAGAATTGTGGGTATGACAATCTCACACTCTCAAGTGTTTAAGGCTAGGGTTTTCTCTTCTGAAAAGCTCTCTACTCAATATATGGATAATGATGGTATATATAGTGTGTATGAGGATGTAGTGGAACAGATAGGACAAAATAATAGAACAGACTGTTTCGCAGGTATCTCGCGGGAAGGCCTAACTAGCGAGACACTTGCTAAAACCAACTGTCACCATCTGTCATGACTCTTCACATTCCAGTCATGTGCAAGGCACATGCATTACTTGGTGGGATGCTTAGTTGCGAGCTACCTGCGAAAACTCTTCTGTCTTCAAATGCTTGAGTCTTCACACTCTCTCTCTCTATCACACAACTCTTATAATATAAACTCACATAAAATACAGGGTACAAAAGATTGAAAAAAA